>JAMPIV010012325.1:0-370656 GCA_024509875.1 Oreohelix idahoensis | reverse complement strand
TGCCAAACGGACTGGGAGATGGCGGTAGACCTACCTGGTACGAGGTGGCTATATCCAGAGAGTATCAGAAAATCGCGTTAGAATGGCCAGATTATAGTGCTTTCATTCTTCAAGCATCGGCTATTAGAGTTAAACAGATTGTGAACTGAACCGTGCCTATTTGAATCCAGATTGGAACTGAGCAACATTCGTTCAAAGCCGCCAAGTATAAGAGTGATCTGGCCTGCGGATCTGAGACAGGATGTGAGGCTTCACTGTAAGGGTCACATAGACTGTTGAATGTGAGGGTTGGCTAGAGGGCACGTGGGCTTTAGTCAGTGTAATGAATTTATTGTAAACTGTCTGAGGGTCCTGCGAGGGAGCAGTCGAGAAACAAGGGCCACTGAAGAGGCTTAGTGGAAAACTGGGCTAGGAATTCTGACATAAACTCAGGCTGGATAGGGCAGAAAACACCCGCACTATGGGCACAATGGAAATCGTGGGTACACATCTAAACGCCTGCGTACAGGAAAACACCAAAATTTTTTCTAAGTCCCCAATACGCTTGAGTTATTTGGTGTTACTAGTGAAAAGGGCTGTGAACTGAGGGGCAAACAGGCGGCGTAGTAGATTAATAAAGGGGTGTTTCAGGCACAGAATTTCAGTGTCTAGCGCGCAGTGGCTATACTCGTCGGCTTCGCGCTGCTGTCTCTGTGTGATGCCTTAATTGTGATGTAAGACAACAAGAGGCTGAGACACTTGGGAGTCATGAACCAAGTGGGCCCCCCCCCCCCCCTAGAGTGCAAAGGAGTATATCGGGCCGAAATACTTGTCGGACGTGGGGTCTACTTCTAATGATCATATTGCTTAATGTTGTATTGCTCTGTAAAGAGTTTCCTACCATGGAGTATGTATAATGTTTAACTTGAAATACATTGTGCTGTCCTCAATATATTTTGTAAACACTCATTTGTGAGTGATGTGTATTTTATTCTAGACCGTGTAGGACCCCACGTCTATGAGGATAGAAAGACAAGATTACTGTGTCCACAAGCATGTCCTAACAGGCAGCAAAGGTGAGGCTACTGAAAGTGCTAGCAATTATATAATGCACTACACATTATTACAGAAACCCGTACTGCAAAACTATGTAAAGATGTCTTACTTCAGGATGTGTAGTTTAATCTAAGAATGTCACTGTTCTGGTTCTAGAGTATGTAAACATGGCAGAGTACAGGAAATATTTTAAAAAAAATAGGACAGCTCTATTAGTCTTGTCTTCTAGAGATGACAATAAACGTGACTTTTTCTCTTGATGTACACCGCTTTAATTTAGGTGGGGATAGGCCTGTCAGAATAGCGGGTTTGACTGGGGTTTCTTGTCTTCAGACAGAATGTGGTATATGGAAGCGCATCATGATTACAAAATGAGTAAAGCCATAGGATCAATAGGAGTTAACATTATATGATTTTACAGAACAGTATTTCATATCACATGGGCATCTAAAGAAATGAAGGATTATGGCCCCCGGTGGAAGCCAATCGTTAGAGCCAACTTTCTTCTAGAAAACGTAAGTTCCTCCTTCTCTACGGTCTCTACATTCTTCTGTAGTCCCAAGGTCTCCTGTCCCAGCTACTCACCAACTGCCCGTGCAGAACCTGTTTTTCTACTTCCTGTTGACCGCAAGGTATCTCTACTTCTGCTTGGTCTGGCCACCTGACCTAAGCCCAATTTTATTGTAGACCGTCTTGTAGAATCTTAGGTCTGTGAGGATACAACAATAAAACCGTTTCTTCTACACGCATGTCTTACCGGGCAACTAAAATGAGTCTGTAGAACGTGCTAGCAATCTCATAATGTACAGCAAAGTGTTACATAAACTACTGCTGCAAAAGCACATGTAATGCAATACTATGGGGTGACTAGATGAATGTAACAATGTCTCGGTGTTGGTTCTGTAGTATGTGAGCATGACAGAATGCAGGAAGACAGAAAAATGTAGGACAACCCTATTAGTCTTGTCTTATAGAGTTTGTATTATGCGTGTCATTTTCTCTTCACAAACACTGCATGGACTGTTGTAGGTAGAGGGCTGTCAGTGTAAAGGGTCTAATTGATTTTTTTTTTAACAGTACGTGAGTTATGTGAAATCAATCATGGACAATAAATACACAAAGCTACATAATGATATAAGAGGGAACCAAAATGACGTAGTTTTACAGAAAACTATCACAGATCACATGGATATCTAAATACTGAGATTATAAACTATTGGAAGGTTCTACAGAACACTATCACAGATCACGTGGATATCTAAATACTGAGATTATAAACTATTGGAAGGTTCTACAGAACACTATCACAGATCACGTGGATATCTAAATACTGAGATTATAAACTATTGGAAGGTTCTACAGAACACTATCACAGATCACGTGGATATCTAAATACTGAGATTATAAACTATTGGAAGGTTCTACAGAACACTATCACAGATCACATGGATATCTAAATACTGAGATTATAAACTATTGGAAGGACCCGTTGTTGGGCAGGGAAGAGTAGCAGTATAGATCTACATATAGGATCCACGTAAACAAGGTAGATACTATAATGGTGTATCACATCCTGACTTAAGGCAAATATTGCCCTGAATCATACAGGAAAGAATAAAAAGCAAAGTAGACAGCGAACTCCAAGACGAACAGTTTGGTTTTATAAGGAACAGTGGAACAAGAGAGGCCATATTTTGACTACGCATATGCGCAGAAAACTATACAGAGGTCCAAAAAAGTATGTATAATGTGCTTCATTGACTATAAGAA
The DNA here is from genome assembly GCA_024509875.1 of Oreohelix idahoensis. Classification (NCBI taxonomy): domain Eukaryota; kingdom Metazoa; phylum Mollusca; class Gastropoda; order Stylommatophora; family Oreohelicidae; genus Oreohelix; species Oreohelix idahoensis. The sequence goes on along the minus strand of JAMPIV010012325.1, from coordinate 367,851 downwards.
GGCTTTTGACAGAGTCCATCATGGGAAAATAATTGAATGCCTCAAAGACATAGGTATTGATGGAAAAGATATAAGAATACTCGGTAACCTTTATTGGGAGAAAACTGCCACAGTAAGATCGGGGAGGAATTATTCACCATACATAGACATAAAAAGAGGTGCCAGACAAGGTTGTGGGCTGTCCCCCTGCCTATTTAATTTATACACCGAAAAAATTTTCAAACCGATACAGGAAATACCAGGACTGAACATCAGTGGAAGGTCAATAAACAACCTTAGATATGCAGATGATACCGTGTTGTTAGCTGAAAGCGAACAGGAGTTACAAGAACTAGTGAAGCTAGTGAACAGTATAAGTCATGAATATGGACTCGACATTAATATTGAGAAAACCAAAACTATGATAATTAGCAAAACAGACGATAAACCCACATTAAAGATAAGCGTAAATGGGAAAATCCTGGAACAAGTCAAGAGCTACGTATATCTTGGTCATATAATAACAGAAGATGGCAGATGTGAAACAGAAATCAAGAAGAGAATAGGAATGGCCAAAGCTACATTCAACAACATGAAACATATACTGACAACCAAACAGTTATCTCACAAATTAAAACTGAAAATCATAAAGTGTTATATATATTCTGCATTTCTGTATGGTGCAGAAACATGGACGATGAATAAGCATTTGGAAGAAAGAATTGAGGCTCTTGAAATGTGGATATATAGAATAATGGGGAGTATCTCATGGAAAGAGATGAAAACAAATAAGGAGGTCCTAGAGGATTTAGGAATGAAAAGAGAACTATTGAGAGAGGTCAAAGTTCGGCAGCTAAAATACTTTGGCCACATAAAAAGGCATAACACCTTGCAGAATACCATAACAGAAGGGAGAGTTGAAGGCAAACATGCAAGGGGAAGACAGCGCTATAAGTGGGAAGATAACATCAAGAGATGGACAGGAAAGAGTCTATCAGCGTGCACCACCAAGACAAGAGACAGAAGACGTTGGAGATCCATTACAGCCAAATTTCGTTGTGGAGATGGCAACTGATGATGATGATGATGATGACGATGAAACACTGTGCATTATTAAAATATCGCATGTCAATATTATTTCTGAATGAGTCGTCACATTCAAAACCAGTGATATACCCTTATGATTAATTAATATTGAACAAAAAGTACGATACACATTGTACGAGACAATGATATACCTTTGTGATTAATACTACACATAAAAGTACGATTGTTGTTGTGTGGGTCAAATCACTAGACCACACAGGCCATCACTGTTGCAAGTCTGTGTTGCAATGGTGAGAGAGGGCTGTTGCAGGGTGGTGATGTGTGGTGGTATGGTGTATGTAGTCACCACTGTTGGAAACCCCGTTGCAATACTGTTGAGGGTAGGATTGGACAGTTTGTAGATAGACGCTGGTGTGGATGTAGTATGTTTCAGAAGAAAGTACGCTGATGAGGGCATACAGCTTGGTCGGGCTTACACAAGTGGCCGACAGGGTGTGTGTGTGTGTGTGTGTGTGTGTGTGTGGTGTCAACAAACGCGAATGCGTGTAGTTCTGGATCAAGAGGCACGGGAAAGTCAATACTGGTCACACACATCAACACACATGTAGAAGTCAGTAAAGGGTATAACTTCTTCTCGTTCTACACTGTTTAATAACGTAATACAGTCACAAGGTCATCCTGGCAAACAGTGCTCAGGTACATGGTAACAATCCACTGTCACAAGTTACAAGGAAACACATCGTATGACTATATTCTCCACCTTCTCTTCTCCAGCGACACAATAGATGTCGTATACAATTTTCTGGCCCCTAGGCACTAATCATAATCTTTTCGCCTTCCATGGCGCTGTAACAGATGCTGTATAATGTTTTCTTGCTCTGGGCACTAATAATAATCTTTCGCTTTCCATGGCGCTATAACAGATGCTGCATAATGTTTTTCTGGCTCTAGACATATAATACGCCGGATGAGTTCACGGCTAAGTGGTACCATAAATAATCTTCTTGTCCTCTCTGGCAATCTAGACTTATAATTCTTTATAAATAAATCTCCCCCGCACCAGGAGAAAGTCACCTCAATGACAGTCAACTATCCTGGGCTGATAGCAAAGCTCTAAGCTACACAAAAATAGTTAAAATTGTATTTTTACCTTCACTGTCCTCCCAGAAATAAACCACAAAAAACGTACGCCATCCTTGCCTATCAGAAATAATGCCAGAATTATGACAATTCAAAAATCTCAATCATTTTTACCACACAGAGGACTTTGTTCCCCGCTTAAACAGACAGAGAAACATGGCTGACCTCCCTGGTCAAGCGCCAGAGCGAAAACTGTCACGAGATATCGCAATCAGTTCCCGCCAGATCATTCACGCATGCGCAACAAACGCGTGACGTGAGATTAGCTCACACGAGCTAACATTCCCGAAAACTGTTCAAGAAAAATCCACGAACAGGAATTATTTAACTGACCAACTGTCACGTCAAGGGAGATAACCACTAAATCAAACCTTTCTCGAAAAGTATAATAACTTGTAAACTCCCTTAGACCATAGAAAAAAGTCAACATCGAAAACTTAAAACAAACTGACCTTAACAACGATACACATTGTACGAAGACAATGACTGAGCCTTGCACGTGAGGCTGGCAACATCGTAATATACCCAGTGAGCCACACTTCTCTGTCGTAGATTTTTAGATAGGAGAATTAAGACTTGGGTTGGTCCCTTCTGAATAGGTTTGAATAGGTAATAGACACAGTGAGAGTTAGTAAAAAAAGAAATAGAATTTCCACAAGTGAGATGATAGACTGTGATATAGAGGCTGTCTCTGAAAAAAAAAATCGAGGAAATCTTCTCTCTTTCACCTATCCTCTACGACAGCATTTAAGGCGTCAGACAGTCTAAAGACATATATATATATATTACATATATTTCTATCTACTCACGGGCACGCACATACACGTGACGACAGTTAAACACACAGACGTGGGAAATCTATAACAAGATATATATATATATATATATATATATATATATATATATATATATATATATATATATATATATATATATATATATATATATATATATACTAGAACGAGCTGACCAACGCAGTGATTTAGTTCAAGAGAGATTTTAATTATCATCTACAAAATCTTCTCACAACACCTAAAAAAATACATCAAGGAAAACATATTCAAATAGTCATAAAAAATTCAAGAGAATGCTACAAGGATGATAGCCCCGTTATGATCTTAACTCTAGGTTTAGCCCACAGCCCCGTTAGGATGACAGATGATGGCCCAAAGAGTTATAGATGCATATGGTTAGGGTCTAATATTGTCCCCTTTTCTTGAAGGTAAGAACTGACTTATGACAGCAGTATCTACTCTAAAGGAACAATTAAATTAAAGCAGCCAATCTTCCGTAAGGAGATTATAAAGTGGGTGAATCAATAGTTATCAAAAAAAACTCACTCAGTCCACTTTCACTCGGTTCTTTCATCAGGGTACCTTGGCACACGTGCTTTCCTATCTGTACCGCTGTTCGCCGTCTGGCGCAACCTTAGGACACTTCTCTACAGTGAATCTGTATTCTTTGGACAAAGCGAATCCCAGCTCTGTAATTACCGGTTTCTTCCACTGTTTTCGGGGAGCGTTCACTTCACCAGTTAAATTTTGATTACTGTTAATGTCACTTGAATCAGTTTGGATAAGCAAGTTTAAACGGGCACACAGAGTCAAAAAACACGAGGGTTCCCTTAATTTGGAAAGATGACCAGTGGACAACTTCTTTCAACAGATAGTCTTGGTTCACTATTCACTCTTTCGACAAAATGTAGGAAATGTTAATGTTATTGATTGTATTTATTCTCGCCGCAAGGCAGCATGTATATTTCAATTTGAGAAGAAATATGAACTGGCTCAGAAGCCCAGTATAAACATTAGTCTTTAGCAACCGTTAGTGGGATTGGTATTACTGTTTATCTCTGATGGCACATGCACTGTCAGACCAGTGTTACTTGAAAAAAAACCACGTGGTTAAAGATAGGAAATGTCTATGCTTCTCACAAGTATGTCTCTTTACTAAACGCCGGCAAGTTGGGTCACCCCAGTATTCACTGCATACAAATGGAAAAAGCACATATAAAATAATTATACATACCATGTATAAGGATATACTTATATTTTAAACGCAAAGCCTACAGCTTGACTTATATTTAAAGCTTCCCGTGAAATAAGTTATATAAAAAAATCCTTCATCATGAATTAGGAATAGCTGCGTATTTCCGTCACCACTCATGATGCATCTAGCATTTATAAGTTTGTTTAGAAAAATATACTTCGCCTGAGTATTAGCAGTTAAATGAAATTGTTTTAATAGCCGAATGGGTTTAGCTAGAAATTTATAATTTATCTTGCTTTCCACTGTAACTCGTCGACTAAAGAAATAACAAACTATTAAAATAATCATTCTGCACACAGAACTAGTTTAAAATGAAATAGGCGATTAAACACTTTATCACTTCACAAAATACTAGAGATCTATTATATATAATATTTACCTCACGCAGAACTACAGACTAAACCATGAACTAGAATACTGTAATCTAATGGTAATCTAGAACTCGGCAAATGCCCAAGAAACTCAGACTTCGCCAAAACACAGATATTAAATCTAGCATAGCGATCTGTCTACTGCAAATTTAAGAGTGAGAATGAAATTAAAGTTTCAAACTTGAGGTAATATTTTAAACAAGACAAAGGAGGAACACTTTTATTTCGCCAAACCGAAATAGTCCCCCTTCCCGTCTCTGACCCTACGTTTAACACCTGGGCATGTCGTAACTGCCACCTACTGCCGAGAGTGCGCGTGTCAGTTTCAAATCTCAGACAACCCGTCTGCAGTGCGGAGCGCAATTTCACACTTCGCCGGACTATCCCGACGAAAACTCACGCAGTTGCTGCAAAAGGTAGACAATCCGTCTGCCTGCCATGTCCGACGGAGCGAATTCTCACACCCCAGGCCCAGAAATCTGGTCATGCAGCGCTCTGACCGGGGAAACTGCAGACGTTCTGTCTGGCGAGAACCGTATATTCACAGCTATCGTTCGACCGGCAGAGACTGACATCTACGTAAACAAGTTACTCTTCAGTATGAGAAACAAAAACGATGATGGGAAAGAAATATATTTTTCGCAACGAACGAATGCGAAAATATAGGAAAAAGGTAAAGAGAGATAATAAAAACAGAGGACACGGGTGGAAGGAAAGAACAGGATGTAGAACATTTATAGATCATAAATGTCTACGTGACAGAACGTCCCTCCTTTAAGATATGGAAGCACTCCATGTCTACGTTATGGAAATAAATTTCCTATATCCGTAGCTTCAGGGTGTCTGTCATCTTCCATCTCATCTCCCCCTCCATCTCTCTCCAATTCCTACTCAAGTCTACTCCCAAAGTTTCCTTTCTCTGGAATGTCTCCCATGCGCGCTTGAAAGAGCGTCGCCGCTTCTGACATTTTTCAAAGATTTCCTGTGATTGCAGTGGAGTTTCCCTGCCGCTATCGTCATCTTCGTCAGTTTTGGCGATCGTCAGGAGATGGTCGGAGGTTGGCACTGGTTTTTCCAGGTATCTCTTTAAGAGATTTAAATGGAAAACCTTCTCCTTTCCTTCAATAGAGATCTGGTAGTTAGCCTTAGAAATCTTTTTCAGGACGGTAAAGGGCCCTTGCCATCCGATCTTCAGTTGGTTGTTCTCGGTAGGGAGTAACACCAAAACTTTCTCTCCTGCTTCCAATTTTTTCTCTTTCACGACTTTCCTGTATCGGTTAGCGTGCTTTGTGCGTGCTCGCTTAAAGTTAGTCGTTGCTAGATCCCATCTTAGTTTCAACTTATCCTTTAAATCCGGTTCGTATTTACTGGCTGAGACAACTGTCTCATCAGCCTTCTGGTCTGTCAGCGACCAAAGTAAGGCTTCAAGCGGGCCCTTAACGGGTCTGCCGAATAGAAGCGTAGCTGGCGGAAATCCTGTGGAAGTATGAGGAGATTCTCTGTAGCCAAATAAAGCTGCAGGAATACAAAGATCCCAATCTTCAGGTTTCACTTGTGCCAGTTTACTTAGCATCATGTTGAGGTTTCCATTAACACGCTCCACGAGCCCATTTCCGGCCGGAGTTTAAGGCTTTGTGTAGATGTGTTGGGTCCTCAAGATCTTTACGATCTCATCCATCAACAGGTTTCGGTATGGAGATCCGTTATCCCTCAACACTTGTTGAGGGAATCCCAACCGAGTGAAAATCTGCACGAGGGCTTCTGCGACATGCTTGGCATCTGCGCATGTTAGCGGGATAGCTTCAGCCCATAAAGTGCATGTATCGACTAAGGTCAGGATAAACCTGTTCTTTCTTTTATTCCTTTCTAAGGGTCCTAAAATGTCGATCACAACCCGTTCGAATGGTGTTCCCACTATTGGCATTTCACCCAAAGAGACTGGGGGTGCCCGTTGCTTGGGTGGCACACGTTGGCACTGGGCAAAGGATTTAACATATCTGATAATATCAGTATTTTCTCCTGGCCACCAATAATGAGTGGTTATCCGTTGGTTTGTGGCGTTCTCACCCATATGTCCGCTGAAGGGAAGAGAGTGCCCCATTTCTAGGATTTGGCTTCTGTACTGTTTCGGTACTAGGAGCTGGTTGTAACCTTGGTCAGGCTTGCCCGTTCTGCGATAAAGTACGCCATCCTTAGAATAAATGTCCCCGTGCTGTCTGGGTTCCTTGGCCATGGGCAGTTTCCTAAAGCAGGGTGCCAAAGTAGGGTCCTTGTATTGCGCTTCTTTAAGTTCCATGGGTAACAAATTAGGCGCAGGCTCCCGTTCCTTTTTGGTTTGCCCTCTTGTAGTTACTGCTGCCACAATCGGCTCTTCCGGTTTCCCAATACACACGTATCTCCCGCCGAGTATGACTGGGTAGATGGGATCATCCATAACAGCTGCTTTGATCATGCCTCTGACAAAATCAGAGTGGATCTCCACCAATGCAATGGGAAGCGCTGTAGGTGCATCACTCTTACGAACTCCACAAAGTTGGACGGTCTCTGCTGTCTCTTGACCGGGTTTGACCAGGTTTCTGGCAACAATGCAATCATAAGAAAGCCCCGTGTCAAATAAACAAGACGTTTGAGAACCATTCAATGTAATAGTACCTCGCGTTGAGGGAGTATCCCCAACAGGTTGGGAATCACTGTCAATAATTCCACCTTGCGAGACTGTTAATAAGCATCCGATGAGTTTAGGCTCGGTGTGCTCACTCTGATCATATGTCCCGTGCTCAGGGGTTCTCCCTTTTGCCACCTTGTCTTTTCTGGCTGCGCTGCCATGAAGGGCGGTCGGGTTGATAGACTGTTTGGGGTGGTTGGGGTACTTGTTCTTGTAGAACTTAGATTTTTCAGGAGGGGGGTTTTGAGGTCCAGTTTCTCTGTGATTATTCTGATTAGAAGCCTGAGAAGATTGAGAAGCTTGGTCAAGATTATTTTTCCGAAAATGCTCTTCTGTCGGTTTTCGTTTTATGGCCGGTAGTTCAGCCAGCGCATTGTGATATCGCTCAGACTTTTGCAAAATGTCTTCAAGCTTTTCTGCACCCTGCTCGGCAAGAAATCTCCGGGTATCTGCAGACAATGTGTTCTTTATTTGTTCTGTTAAAACAAATTCCTCAAAACCTTCGTAGGTAGAGGGGAGCTGCGAGAGCTCTAGGCACTTTGTCAGATAACCCTTCAAACGAGACGAGAACTGCTGAAAAGTTTCAGAATTCTCTTTCCGGCTGTTGCGAAACGGTTGAAAAAATTTGCGAGCGTTCATTTCAAAGCGCTCCAATACCGCTTTCTTCAACAGATCATAGTTGTCTTGTTGGCTGCTTTCCAGTTTGGCGTAAACATCACATGCACTGCTTTTCAGCGCCTGAGAAAGCTTCATGTTCCAACGCGACCTTTCTAAACCGTACAGAGTTGCAATTTTCTCAAATTTTTCTAGCCAAGTGTCAATCTTCTCCTTTGGACAAGTGAAAGATTCTAGCGGAAAAGACATAGCAGAGAGATGAGTAGATTGAGTGTTAGAAGGATCAGTTAAGGAAGAATGAGGAAAAGACTCTCCATTGCTGGAGGTAAAGGCAGCACCACGGCTTTGGAACTCTAGAGTCTTAAGCGCCAGCTCATGCTGTCGTCGTTGCTCATTTTCTCTTTTCTCATGCTGCATCCTGCGAATTTCCATTTCTTCCTCAATCTTTTTCTGCTGTAATAGCCGATCTTCCGCTTCTTTCCTCCTAGCTTCTTCCTCTTTCCTCTCCGCGTCATATCTCTCGAGTTCGTTTCTGACAAACGCTTTCGCTTCCTCTCCTTCCAGTCCCTCCTCTCTCGCTTCGTCTCTGAGGAGTTTTCTAAGCTTTGCTCTCTCGGCCATATTAAGTCAGTTACTGAGACTAGTGGAGAAAGAAATTAGGAAAAAGGATACACTGGTTCCTATCACTTGCGAGAAGAATACCAAAAAAAGATGATATGCTTAACCCTGGGATAACTCCTCCAAAATAAAATCTAACTATCGCAGCTATTAATCGGCAATAAAGCACCTAATGCAAACACGACTACGCCAACTAAATGGTAGTTAAGATTACTTCTGAAAATTAAGTTGCTACAGTGGAAACAAAATAATTATTGCAAAAATCAAAGAGAAAAATAATCCCTTAATTTTAAAATCCACTATAAGTTCGCCCCTGAAGACAGTTAGGGTGAGGGAGGCAATTAATCTGGACAAATAGTCCGAAACGCACTCCTTAAGTTAGTTCAAACACCTTCCTGCTTCAGAACCATTGTGAATGTTATACACTCACAAAACTTTACCAGCGTTTAGTATTTCAAAATCATTAATTAACATGTATTCCTATAAAATCAACCTGTAAACCAAATGTATAATGCTTCTTAATGCTGTGGGAAAACAACTTTTAGTCGTGTGGTCAGCACGCCCATAAACAGATCGTTAGTCTAGGGGATAAATTATTTAAAGATATAACAACTCACAAGACATCACACTCTTACTCTATATCAGAATAAAGAATCTACAGACGAGCTGATATTTGTCGTCTCGTCTTCCTATTCTAAGTTCAAAATCCTGATAGCCGAGTCCACATTTATCGTATCCTCTTAGGATTTTGGGTTCAATTCCCGGTAACGAGCAACCATTTGTCGTAGATTTTTGATAGGAGAATTAAGACTTGGGTTGGTCCCTTCTGAATAGATTAGAATAGGTGATAGACACCGTGAGAGTTAGTACAAGAAATAGATTCCACGAGTGAGATGATAGAATGGGATATAGAGGCCGTCTCTGAAAGCGAAAAAAAATTCTTCTCTCTCTCACCTATCTTCTACGACAGCTTTACAGCGTCAGACAGTCTACACACATATATATATTTTACCTATATTTCTATCTACTCACGGGCACGCACATACACGTGACGACAGTTAAACACACAGACGTGGGAAACCTATAACAATACTTATATAAATATTCTAGAACGAGCTGACCAACACGCTGATTAATTCCAAGGGAAATTTTAATTATCATTTAAAATTTCTTCACAACACATAGAATTTACATCAAAACATATACAAATAGTCATAAAAATCTCAAGAGAATGCTACAAGGATGATAGCCCCGTTATGATATTAACTCTAGGTTTAGCCCACAGCCCCGTTATGAGACAGATGATGGCCCAAAGAGTCATAAATACATATGATTAGGGTCTAACATTGCCCTTCAAAAGGAACAATTTAATCAAGCAGCCTATCTTCCGTAAGGAGATTATAAAGTGCGTGAATCAATAGTTATCAAAAAAAAAAAACTCACTCAGTCCACTTTCACTCGGTTCTTTCATCAGGATACCCTGGCACACGTGCTTACCTAAAAAAACTTGATGTTGTTCATCGTCTGGCGCAACCGTAGGACACTTCTCTATAGTGAATCTGTATTCTTTGGATAAAGCGAATCCCAGCTCTACAATTACAGGTTTCTTCCACTGTTTTTCGGGGAGCATTCACTTCACCAGTTATGTTTTTAGATTACTGTTTATGTCACTTAGATCATTTAGGGTAAGCAAGTTTGAACGGGCACACAGAGTCAAAACACGAGGGTTTCCTTCATTTGGGAAAAACTGACCAGTGGACAACTTCTTTTTAACAGATAGTTTTGGTTCACTATACACTCTTTCAATACTTGTCGGAAATATTAATGTTATTTCTTGTAATCTTTCTCGCCGCCAAGCAGCATGTATATTTGAGTTTATTGTGAAGAAATAAAGTCTGGCTCAAAGGCCCAGTATAAACATTTAGTCTTTAGAAAACCGTTAGTGGGATTGGTATTACTGTCTATCTCTGATGGCACATGCACTGTCAGACCAGTGTTACTTGAAACAACCCACGTGGTTAAAGATAGGAAATGTCTATTCTTCTCACAAGTATGTCTCTTTACTACTAAACGCAGGCAAGTTTGGATCACCCCAGTATTCACTGCCTAAAATGGAAAAAGCACATATAAAATAATTATACATACTATGTATAAGGATATAACTTATATTTTAAACTGCAAGCGTAGAGCTTATCATTTAACACTTCCCGTGAAATAAGTTATATTATAAAGTCAATCATCATGAATTTGAAATACATATAAATATATTTCGTAAACACTCATGAGACATTTAGCAGTTATAAGTGTCGTGAAACATTCTAAATCCACATATCTAAATTAAAAGGTAAATGTAAAGCCTAACACATAAATTCAATAAAAGGGAAAGAAGAATAGTAAAGAACAGTGCTGTCACAATGACTGTACTCGAGATCCCCCTTTTTCTGCTTCGTCTGCATATTCTCACGCTTTCACGTTTACTAGTAAAGCCTACAGCAGCATACACGCGTTTCAACAAAACAATAAAACGTGTACGGTATTTCTTAGAAAACCTTGAGATACGCAAGCTGCTTAATGACCTAGATTAATATTCCATTAATTTCATTTTATACACTAAGTTAACATAAACGAAAGGACAGATGGACTTAGGATAGAGAGAGTGAGTGCTGAACGGAGGAACGCCGGCAACACTAACACGCGTCTCGCGATATAAAATTAATGCCACCCAAAGCGTAAGGCCTGAAGCACTAACTTTTTTTCAAATAGACAGTGATAAAAAACACTACAAATACGAGGGTTAGGTTTAAAAACCTGTTTAATGCTTATTAGTAAACATGACATTATACTGTTTTATGTCTGAAAGCCTGACAGTACCGAGACACCACATCGTATCGAAGTGAACGGGAGGTAGAAGAAAATGCATATTTTGAACGCAGCCACTTAGCTCCATTAAATTTACATATTTGGGTTCCTTAGGACTTGCTGACAAAGAATATGTTAAGTGTTACGCAAATAGTCTAGGAATTAACAAATTATAGCCAAAAGAAAATAGTGAGGATGTCTGACAGCACCAAATCATAATCGCACAGTGGCATGTTTTGAAACCACCATTTTACTGGAAATAGGCCAACATGTTAAATCCGATTTGATTGGCGGGAAGTATATGTAAGGCGAACCACGATTAGTCGGACTGCAAATACTAATTTTGGTTGTTAGGGGAAACGTAGGAAGGGTAAATTTTTTCAAAAGCTTTGTAAACATGGCCCTATTGGCTAGACCAGTTGATATAGTCAATTAGGAGCGTCTGTTCAGTGCCATATTTTAAAATAAACTTACTAAGAAACAGTGCGTTGAGATCCAGCTCATATTTTTCTAAATAAAAGCCTGGGACAGAGGCAGATCGGAATTTGTGCCATAATTCATCGCCAGTCAACGTATTTGTTTATTATTTCCATGAATTGTGGTAAGATTGACATATTTGACATCTTTTTGATGAAAATTGAATGTAAATTGATAATTTATGTCTGTATATGTGTGTGGTTCAGTAGCAAACATGAGGCAAAGCCTAGATATTGCTCCAGCCTGAACAAAACTTGTCGGAGAAAAGTATAACTGCATGGAATTGCCAAATAGTACTGTGACACCTATCTTATTGACTAGAAGGAAATAATGCTGGAATTGCAGAGGCGTAGTAACCATTAGGGAGAAGAATACTGGTGTAAATTGTTTCAGATGAAGCTAGCAGTTGGCCTACCGCTCTGAACTCAGTGTTTGTTATGTATTGTGTTCAGTGTGGAAACAGATTATAAATTAGTTCTGAAGTAGGAGGTACAACCTTCTTGTTTCAGGGACCGTGGTCCTAACTTATTGAAGCAGCACCTGGTCTGAGTTTTGCTGAATCCAGAGGCTGATAGCATACCCCTTGGTCCAGATAGCGACCAGTGAGGTGTCCCAAGAACACGTTGAAGCAAGCGAGCAGAGGAGACTGTTTCCTCCCGCCCTCACAGAAGATAAGATTCTGTGGCCAGAGCAGCTCAATTTTATGTGCCCCCTCTAAAATTGACAATATATTAAATAAAGAGAGACAATAAATTGTTTCAAATGACAGGAACTGTGAACTTTTCCCAATACTCTTTCCACCATAAGCAAACACTTGAAGTCATGATGACAAACAACAACTTAGCTTGAAAAGCCAGTATTACCTCATAGTACGACGTCACAACTTACACACATAGAATAATAATAATAAAATATGTCAATACAAAGATCATATCTATAAATTGTGTACATACAACTTGTAATTACATTTGATTGTGATTCCTGGTTCACTGTGTAGTTGAATCAGGATATCTATTATTGAAAGGAATTAATACATATATTTTTAAACTTTAACACTTGACTCATTTAAGATAGTCTTATAGAGTGTTATATGTGTGTGAGTGTCACAGTGTTGTAAAGGGTTGTGGAATAAATTAAATTGTTTATCTGTCTGTTGTTGTTGTGACTTACACTTCATCATTTTCATAACCCTAGTCATTCAACGTAGTCATCACAATATTCCAGAATAATTCTGACTGAGGTATAAATGTGGTAGCAAGTAAGGTCATCTGTAATACACCACACTTATTAGATACAGATACCTTCACAGCTGACCTCAGTCAGTACACTAAGTCCCCTATAAATGTTTATATCATCCCACTTTACCACAATAAGTTAGTTTAGACAATGTATCTCGCCTGAGTATTAGCAGTTAAATGGAATTATTTTTATTAGCCGAATGGGTTTAGCTAGAAATTTATAATTTATCTTGCTTTCCACTGTAACTCATCGACTAAAGAATATAACAAACTATTAAAATAATCACTCTGCTCACAGAACTAGTTTAAAATGAAATAGGCGATTAAACACTTTATCACTTCACAAAATACTAGAGATCTATTATATATAATATTTACCTCACGCAGAACTACAGACTAAACCATGAACTAGAATACTGTAATCTAATGGTAATCTAGAACTCGGCAAAATGTTGCCAAGCAACTCAGACTTCGCCAAAACACAGATATTTGATCTAGCACAGAGATCTGTCTACTGCGAATTTAAGAGTCAGAATAAAATTAAAGTTAACATTCTGGTTATATCTATCAAACAGACAAAGAGGGGAAGGTTTATTTCGTAGAACGAAATGCTCTCCCCTTTCCGGCTTTAACGATACGTTTAACACCTAAGCGCATGTCGTAACTGCCACCTACTGACCGAGATGTACGCGGGTCAGTTGCAAATATCAGACACCCCGTCTGCAGTGCGGAGCGCAATTTCACACTTCGCCGGACTATCCCGACGAAAACTCACGCAGCTGCAAAAGGTAGACAATCCGTCTGCCTGCCATGTCCGACGGAGCGAATTCTCACACCCCAGGCCCAGAAATCTGGTCAGGCAGCGCTCTGACCGGGGAAACTGCAGACGTTCAGTCTGGCGAGAACCGTATATTCACAGCTATCGTTCGACCGGCAGAGACTGACATCTACGTAATCAAGTTACTCTTCAGTATGAGAAAGAAAAACGATGATGGGAAAGAAAATATATTTTTTGCAACGAACGAATGCGAAAATATAGGAAAAAGGTAAAGAGAGATAATAAAAATAGAGGACACGGGTGGAAGGAAAGAACATGATGTAGAAAATTTATAGATCATAAATGTCTACGTGACATGTATGTATTATTACGTAGATGATTTTTGTCCATTAGTACGATGCTAGTTTATTTTGTTTTATTTTATTTCAGAGAGTCCAGCAGTCTGTGCTGGGTTATATGGTGTTACGTAGAGAATACCCAAATAGTTTGGTTATATGGTGTTGCTTAGGAATTGCCTTCAAAGTAAACTTGTGGACAACATTGTTTTCTGTATGATTCATATGCTACCTGATATGGTTTCATTAATAAAAGTGGGACCCCTGTCATCAAGAGAGTTTTTCTGTGACTGCGGAACGTGTGTGAAAGTAGGCCAGAGAGAGTGACGACAACATTACACACGAATTCTTATTCTTCTTCACACATCGTCTTCGCACCGTCATATATATATATATATATATATATATATATATATATATATATATATATATATATATATATATATATATATATATATATATATATATATATATATATATATATATATATTTGACATGGGGTAGATACGCGTGTTAGATATAAGCGTGTGAAAATTCAATTAAGCTGTCCCATGCACGTCTATGTTTATCGACTAGAAAATGTGTTATATATGCAACGATGAAATTACTATGCTTCTTGATGAATAAAAGAGCATATTTTTTGCAATGTAATATACACAAAAGTAAAAAAAAAAATAATAATCGATGTGTTAATACACATGCGTGATATTTTCACGTTCTTGCCTTGACTGTGACTGTACAACCTTTGCTGTCACTTCTTTTCTTCCTCCAATGATTTATGATCCCATTCCAAGCCTTACTCTTGTCTGTCAGATTATTGCACTGATGGTTCAGTTTCTTCCACTACGTCATAATGAACTGTCAAGTATCACTTCACTGTTATTTGTTCCTATTGCTACCCTACCCGCTGGCCTGCATAGCGATATCAATGTTCATTCTGTTAGATGTCCATAGGATTTGTACTACTGCTCTGTAAAACCAAACAAATACAATTAATAAAAAATTATTATCCTTGACCTGCTTTTATACACCATATATTCATTTTAAAATTATTATCTAAATAAAGTTATCAGACCTGAAGGTCTATTATATTTGGACACGCGCCGTTATATAATCGACTAGGTTGAACGGGTCGCGCCTCGCCATAAAATTTAATAGTCAATTGTCGTTAACAATTGTAAAATAAATAATGAATTAGATAGCGTGTTTAAAATGTCATCACGTGATGGTCTGATTAGAAAACATTCTTTATTAGAGAGTTCACTTGGCAACTTTGGATGGGTACTTAGCTGCCTCTAAGATTTCAGTTGGTTTCTGCTCCAGCCGCGGCTTGTTATTTGCAAGTTACGGAATGGTCAAGTCTGGTGGCCGCAACACGTCAAACGTAGTAGCGTGGGGCAGTTGCAAAGATAGTCTTCTTCTTCTCTGATCCTTAGCCGTCGACCGTCAAAGCAGTCAGTGGCCATCACGCCTGGTGGCGTCTTGTAGGGCAACAACAAATTGATTCCACTTTGCTCGGTCGGTGGCCATCCTTCGTGCAGTATCCTTCTTCTTCCTCGTTCGCCTTCAGACTTCCACATTTATGACTCTAATAAAGGCAGTAGTCAACTCAAGGTTTCCGACATCTCCAAACAGTTTTTCGTTGACAGAAGTGGGTTGTTGCTATATGCTACTCCGTTCATTACTGTACGTTGGGCAGTACTGCAGGAAGTGTTCGACTGTCATCGGGCTGGTACCGCAGGTGCAGAGATCTGTTGCACCAATTTTGTATTTGTGGTATAGATGGTATCTCAATCTGTTGTGTCCAGTGCGTAGCGGAAAAATGATGACCTGTTCTTTCCTGGATAGTTGATGATATGCATCATTTTTCAAATGGCCTAGGTGCTCTCTTTCCCATTTGGACTTGGATGTAGCCTTTATAGTAGTCTTTGTCGTTGCGTAAGTTGTCTCTATATCATTTTGTTGTAAGGCACCTCCTTCCTTAGCAAGTTTGTCTGCCACCTCATTTCCTGGTATGTTGCAATGGGCTGGTATCCACTGGATAGTGCACTTCTTGAAGCATTTGGCCAGTCTTTCAAGGGAGATTATCAGATCTTTCAATCCTTTAGTTTGATGGCTCTTCAGCGCTGATATTACTGAGAGGGCATCTGTAAAGATTACTATCTGTTTTTCTGCCTGTGCTTTGCATTCAATAAGAGTTTCAGATGCCTGTTTCAGGGCTTCTGCTTCAGCATTGAAGTTATTGCAGTATTAGTAGTATACAATGTTGGAAACGGTTAGGATTCTGCAGGAGCGCTGCAGGAGCCCCATGCAGGAGCATGACTTTTATTTACAAAAATTCTGCAGGAGCGCTGCAGGGGCAAGATGGCGGACTTGAGCTAACAAGGGGAGGTTATTTGGGTCAAGATGGCGGACTTGAGCTAACAAGGGGGAGATTATTTGGGTAAGATGGCGGACTTGAGCTAACAAGGGGGAGATAATAGGAAGAGGAGGGGCAAGATGGCGTGTTTTAGATAACAAGAAGACGATGTTAATATAAGGAAAATGTGGCAAGATGGCGGATTTGAGCTAACAAGGGGGAGATAACAAGAGGGCGGGATGACTTTTTATATAAGAAAATACTCATTGAGCGGGTGGAGCAGCAGGCGGGATGACTTTTTATATAAGAAAATACTCAGTGTGCAGGTGGAGCATCAGGCGGGATGACTTTTTATATAGGGAAAATGTGCAGGTGGAGCAAGATGGCGGGATGACTTTGTATATAAGAAAATACTCAGTGTGCAGGTGGAGCATCAGGCGGGATGACTTTTTATATAGGGAAAATGTGCAGGTGGAGCAAGATGGCGGGATGACTTTGTATATAAGAAAATACTCAGTGTGCAGGTGGAGCATCAGGCGGGATGACTTTTTATATAGGGAAAATGTGCAGGTGGAGCAAGATGGCGGGATGACTTTGTATATAAGAAAATACTCAGTGTGCAGGTGGAGCATTAGGTGTGGTGACTTTTTATATAGGGAAAATGTACAGGTGGCGCATCAGGCGGGATGACTTTTATATAAGGGAAATGTGGTGGGGCAAGAGGGCGGACTTGAGCTAACAAGGGGAGGTTATTTTTAGATAACAAGAAGAGGAGGGACAAGATGGCGGATTTAAGATAACAAGGGGGAGATAAGTAGGTTGTTGTATTGGGTGACTTTTTATATAAGAAAATACTCATTGCGCAGGTGGAGCATCAGGTGGGGTGACATTTTATATAAGAAAATACTCATTGAGCGGGTGGAGCAGCAGGCGGGATCACTTTTTATATAAGGAAATACTCAGTGTGCAGGTGGAGCAGCAGGCGGGATGACTTTTTATATAAGGAAATACTCATTGCGCAGGTGGAGCATCAGGCGGGGTGACATTTTATATAAGGAAATACTCAGTGTGCAGGTGGAGCAAGATGGCGGGATGACTTTCTTCTTCATAACCCTCCACTCCCAAAGGAGCATAGGCCTTCAACAAACACATGCCAAGTCCTCCTGTCACGTGCCATCATCTCAAGTTCTTTCCATGTTCTCCTCATCATTTTCACCTCTGTTTCCAACTCTCTTCTCCATGTACTTCTTGGTCTTCCTCTGCCTCTATTTTCTTATATACAAAGTCATCCCGCCATCTTGCTCCACCTGCACACTGAGTATTTCCTTATATAAAAAGTCACCCCACCTGATGCTCCACCTGCACACTGAGTATTTTCTTATATACAAAGTCATCCCGCCATCTTGCCCCTCCAGCGCACCTGCCCGTTTTCCTTATATAAAATGTCACCCCGCCTGATGCTCCACCTGCGCAATGAGTATTTCCTTATATAAAAAGTCTCTCTCTCTCTGTCTCTCTCTCTCTGTCTCTCTATCTCTCTGACTGTCTCTCTCTCTCTCTTTCTCTCTCTCTCTCTCTCTCTCTTTGTTTGGTACATTTCTTTTTTTAGTTATCAGATATTTTAAAGCTTGCTTTTTAAGCTGTCATTTGTATCTTATTAAGTTCTGGATATATTTTTTTATATATTCAACACCCGTATTTTCAAACAATATATATTTCACATACAGAGGGACATTATTCTAGTGTTTTATAAACCGTTTATCTAAATACATCGTCTTCCTATTATCTCAAAGTCTAAATATATCGTCTCCCTATTATCGGTTTCTTATTATCTAAAAATCTCAAAGTCTTCCTATTATTCACCTATGTATATATGACTATTTAGTGTATAACTGCTGTAACATCGTGTATATGAATACCTGTCTATATTTCGACAATGGGTCGTTTAAGCAAACACATCTCGTTCTGATTAAACATGGTCTGTAATGAAATTTCTTATCGATTATCCCCGTGTTCTAAGTTGAGTTCGCGTGGAAGGCGGTGACTGAATAAATAAAGAAAAAATACACACACCTGGCTATTGATCTCTTCCTTTGTCTTGGTCATACATTTTTTTTTCTAAGAAACATTTTAGCTGTCGCTATCAGGAAATCTTATACTAAATGTTTCGCCTCTTAAATTTACAAGCTTATTTTCTTTGTGAGAGAGTGAAGGGTTAGAGACTTACCTATACTACGGTTACTGTGAAGAGATGGAGTGAAGTGTGTGAGACTTGACTGTACTAGAGCAGCCTGAAGAGGTGGGGGGTGATGTGTTAGAGACGACACTATAGCAGGACCAGCAGGAAGATGGGTGGGTGACGTGTTAGAGACTTAACTACACTAGGTCTTGCATGAAGAGGCGGTGTGAAGTGTTAGAGACTTGATCGTACTAGGGCCAACATGAAGCGGTGGGTGTCCAGTGTTAGAGACGACAGAGAAGTATTAGAGCTTGGCTATACCATTTTTGTGTGACGCGGGGTGGTGTTGTCTTTTTATACAGTACTTATACAACATATGTTTAAACAGATATTAATATGTATAAACACGATATTTATACATGTCATATTTTAGGCAGCATAGATAACAAAGAGTCTTTAAGTGTAATAAATATATAATTCTTTTAAAAGAACACAATATGTCAACCTAAAATAATTCTTTTTCAGACACGACTCATGATAACAGCTGCTTGATTACCCAGAAGCTTAATCGATAAGCGACGATGGGCTGCCGAACAACATTTCTACCACCCAGTGTTTGTGTATAAGTATAGATGAGAATTACAAATAATTCGTGTTAGCTTTTCTTGGTTTGATAGTCTGTCATTATCAGTTATCCGTAAGGTTTTAAATAGTTTTGTTACGGTCTTATATCTATAATATTGTGTATGCGTAACCAATAACACGGGCTTTTTGTGTGTCACGCAAGTTTAGGTCTAGGTACACTACGCAAAAGTGATATCAGCAGAACTTTGTTATCTGTGTAGTATGTTACTAAGGTTTTTTTTTTTGACGTGAGTGGCGGTTTTACGTATAGTGGGATGTAGGATAGGGGAGGATTTTTTTTTTTAAATCTACTAATCGCATATGTTTCATTCATTCATTATTTACGGAGCTTTTTGTGTATTTCATGAAAGTTTAGAGTCAGTTTCAAACATTTTAAGAAAACGCAGCAACCACGTGCTTGTAACCTCACTAGAAAGAAACAGGCTTGATGGCCAGTGTGAAACAGCGCGCGTAAAACTTGACTCGTTTTAAAATCCTCGTACCATAGAGGGTACTGTTAGGTCTAAATATAGCTAGCTAGAAAAACGTAATAAAATAGCTAACAGGCAGAGTTTTCTTTAGTATTGGTAGACGAAAAAAAACTTATCTACAACGAGATTTACCTGTGTAAGACTAAAACTGCTACTTATTTCTGTTCACGTCATTGCAGACAACCTCAAAACACAAGAGAGCAATAGTAGAAACAAACTTTTTAGATATGACTTACCAAAGTTTTTTTCGCACGTGTCAACCATTTTAAAAAAAAACCAACACGCACGTGCTTTTTACCACGCGTTGTTAAACTCGATCAATGGTCTGTGCTCGCGAGGAAGACATTATTAAATGTAATCGCTGAATGATGCATACTGCTATAGTCCGTTAGGGTGGGTAACGTCAGCGTTAAATATAGACTATCGGAAACAAGTTTATGTTCCTTTGAGTTTGTACACTTTATCTTTCGACGAAATACCGACGATGTGCCACAGACACGGTAGATGGAAGGTAGTGAGACTTCTTTCTTGCTTATTTTCAAACTTTAGTGAAAGGTTTTCTTCCAAACACCAAAGACGATCCCAAAATTTATACTGCCCCTTGTCAAAAAAATGTCGCCCTCTTGGTAACCGAATTTCTCCCTATTGTCAAAAAAAAGACTGCCCCTTTCCAAAAAATACTCCCCCTTGTCAAAAAAAATGTCGCCCTCTTGGTAATCAAATTTCTGCCTCTTGTCAAAAAAAAGACTCCCCCCTTACCAAAAAATACTGCCCCTTGTCAAAAAAAATGTCGCCCTCTTGGTAATCAAATTTCTGCCTCTTGTCAAAAAAAAAGACTCCCCCTTACCAAAAAATACAGCCCCTTGTCAAAAAAAAATGTCGCCCTCTTGGTAATCAAATTTCTGCCTCTTGTCAAAAAAAAGACTGCCCCTTACCAAAATATACTGCCCCTTGTCAAAAAAAATGTCGGCCTCTTGGTAATCAAATTTCTGCCTCTTGTCAAAAAAAAGACTGCCCCTTACCAAAAAATACTGCCCCTTGTCAAAAAAAATGTCGCCCTCTTGGTAATCAAATTTCTGCCTCTTGTCAAAAAAAAGACTCCCCCTTACCAAAAAATACTGCCCCTTGTCAAAAAAAAATGTCGTCCTCTTGGTAATCAAATATCTGCCTCTTGGCAAAAAAAATTTCACCCCTTGGTAATTAAATCACACGAGTAACAAAGGCTGGTCTCGGTAAAAACTTACAGACGCAGCCGTCAACCCGCTCCCCAACGGGTTAAACACTTCATCACTTCTTGTTGTGTGATAAATTATTCTATCCAGAGACTGTCCTTTCTCTCACACGATCACCTTGTGATAAAACTATTTCTTACCCTTACTTTCACATTGTCATCACTATCATCTCGGCTCAGACAGCAATATAAACATCTATTACCTACCTGATAAAAGCTACGACAAACATTATCTACCAGTTGTATAGCAACACCCTTTATCAATTATATATATATATATATATATATATATATATATATATATATATATATATATATATATATATATATATATATATATATATATCCCCGCCTCCTCCTACCTGCCTCCTCAATTCCTTATATAAAAAGTCATCCCACCATCTTGCCCCTGCATCACTCCTGCAGAGTTAATATATGTCTATAAATAACGCCTTCTTGTTATCTAAAAATAAACACTAATATATTACTATATAAAAAGTCATCGGAGTATTTTCCTATATAAAAAGTCATCACCAACGCCTGTTGCTCCACCTGCACATTTTCCCTATATAAAAAGTCATCCCGCCTGATGCTCCACCTCAATTCCTTATATAAAAAGTCATCTCGCCATCTTGCACCTGCACATTTTCCCTATATAAAAAAGTCACCCCGCCATCTTGTCCCTCCAGAGCTCCTCCATCGCTCCTCCAGATTTTCCTTATATAAAAGTCATCCCGCCATCTTGCTCCTCCATAGCTCCTCCAACACATTTTCGTTATATAAAAGTCACGCGGTTGTAGACTGTATAAACAAACACACCAACACACGTAACAAAACAATTCCACAACACACAAAAATCCGCCCTAACCTAACCCCACCTGCTACATTACACCCGTACCTCGTCACCGACGTCTCTTTATTCCCACCTCTCAATGCTGGTCCACTCGCCTGCTACACCCCAAAAATGTACACAGATGCATCCTGACAACGTCACCACATCTCCCCTCAACATCTAAAATATCTCTCTTCCACATCCAAAACCATACCACATCACACAAAAATATCACCCCTAACCTAACCCCACCTGGTACATTACACCCATGCCTCATCACCCCCACCACAACACAAAAAAACCTCCACTCGACCACAACACACTATTAGTGAACTAATATAGTGCTATATAAAAGTCACGGGTCACCACAAAGCGCCACCACATTTCCCTTATATAAAAAGGCATCCCGCCATCTTGCCCCTGCATCACTCCTGCAGAATTAATATATGTCTATAAATAACGTCCTCTTGTTATCTAAAAATAAACACTAATATATTACTATATAAAAAGTCATCCGCATCCGCCTACCCGCCTCCTCAATTCCTTATATAAAAAGTCATCCCGCCATCTTGCGCCTGCCCTCCTCATAAGCCCTTATATAAAAAGTCACCCCGCCATCTTCCTATTATCCTCTTCTTTTATCTCAAGTCCACCCTCTTGCGCCTGCACCTTTTCCTTCTATAAAAAGTCATGCGCCACCACAAAGCACCACCACATTTCCCTTATATAAAAAGTCATCCCGCCTGATGCTCCACCTGCACAATGAGTTTTTTATTATATAAAAAGTCATCCCGCCTGCTGCTCCACCTGCACACTGAGTATTTCCTTATATAAAATGTCACGCCGCCTGCTGCTCCACCCGCTCAATGAGTATTTTCTTAAATAAAATGTCACCCCTCCTGATTCTCCACCTGCGCAATGAGTATTTCCTTATATAAAAAGTCACCCAATACAACAACCTACTTATCTCCCCCTTGTTATCTCAAGTCCGCCATCTTGTCCCTCCTCTTCTTGTTATCTAAAAATAACCTCCCCTTGTTAGCTCAAGTCCGCCCTCTTGCCCCACCACATTTCCCTTATATAAAAGTCATCCCGCCTGATGCGCCACCTGCACATTTTCCCTATATAAAAAGTCACCCCACCTAATGCTCCACCTGCACACTGAGTATTTTCTTATATACAAAGTCATCCCGCCATCTTGCCCCTCCAGCGCACCTGCCCGTTTTCCTTATATAAAATGTCACCCCGCCTGATGCTCCACCTGCGCAATGAGTATTTCCTTATATAAAAAGTCATCCCGCCTGCTGCTCCACCTGCACACTGAGTATTTCCTTATATAAAAAGTCATCCCGCCTGCTGCTCCACCCGCTCAATGAGTATTTTCTTATATAAAATGTCACCCCGCCTGATGCTCCACCTGCGCAATGAGTATTTCCTTATATAAAAAGTCACCCAATACAACAACCTACTTATCTCCCCCTTGTTATCTCAAGTCCGCCATCTTGTCCCTCCTCTTCTTGTTATCTAAAAATAACCTCCCCTTGTTAGCTCAAGTCCGCCCTCTTGCCCCACCACATTTCCCTTATATAAAAGTCATCCCGCCTGATGCGCCACCTGCACATTTTCCCTATATAAAAAGTCACCCCACCTAATGCTCCACCTGCACACTGAGTATTTTCTTATATACAAAGTCATCCCGCCATCTTGCTCCACCTGCACACTGAGTATTTCCTTATATAAAAAGTCACCCCACCTGATGCTCCACCTGCACACTGAGTATTTTCTTATATACAAAGTCATCCCGCCATCTTGCCCCTCCAGCGCACCTGCCCGTTTTCCTTATATAAAATGTCATCCCGCCTGATGCTCCACCTGCGCAATGAGTATTTCCTTATATAAAAAGTCATTTCGCCTGCTGCTCCACCTGCACATTTTCCTTATATAAAAAGTCATCCCGCCTGCTGCTCCACCCGCTCAATGAGTATTTTCTTATATAAAATGTCACCCCGCCTGATGCTCCACCTGCGCAATGAGTATTTCCTTATATAAAAAGTCACCCAATACAACAACCTACTTATCTCCCCCTTGTTATCTCAAGTCCGCCATCTTGTCCCTCCTCTTCTTGTTATCTAAAAATAACCTCCCCTTGTTAGCTCAAGTCCGCCCTCTTGCCCCACCACATTTCCCTTATATAAAAGTCATCCCGCCTGATGCTCCACCTGCACATTTTCCCTATATAAAAAGTCACCCCACCTAATGCTCCACCTGCACACTGAGTATTTTCTTATATACAAAGTCATCCCGCCATCTTGCTCCACCTGCACACTGAGTATTTCCTTATATAAAAAGTCACCCCGCCTGATGCTCCACCTGCACACTGAGTATTTTCTTATATACAAAGTCATCCCGCCATCTTGCCCCTCCAGCACACCTGCCAGTTTTCCTAATATAAAATGTCACCCCGCCTGATTCTCCACCTGCGCACTTATTATTTGCTTATATACAAAGTCATCCCGCCTGCTGCTCCACCTGCACACTGAGTATTTTCCTTATATAAAAGTCATCCCGCCTGCTGCTCCACCCGCTCAATGAGTATTTTCTTATAAAAAAGAAAGTCAACCCCGCCTGATGCTCCACCTGCGCAATGAGTATTTCCTTATTTAAAAAGTCACCCAATACAACAACCTACTTATCTCCCCCTTATTATCAAAGTCAAGTCCCCCATCTTGTCCCTCCTCTTTTGTTATATAAAAATAACCCCCCCTTGTTTAGCTCAAGTCCGCCCCTCTTGCCCCACCACATTTTCCCCTATATAAAAGTCATCCCGCCTGATGATCAACCTGCACACTTTCCCTATATACAAAGTCACCCCACCTAATGCTCCACCTGCACACTGAGTATTTTCTTATATACAAAGTCATCCCGCCATCTTGCTCCACCTGCACACTGAGTATTTCCTTATATAAAAAGTCACCCTACCTGATGCTCCACCTGCACACTGAGTATTTTCTTATATACAAAGTCATCCCGCCATCTTGCTCCACCTGCACATTTTCCCTATATAAAAAGTCATCCCGCCTGATGCTCCACCTGCACACTGAGTATTTTCTTATATAAAAAGTCATCCCGCCTGCTGCTCCACCCGCTCAATGAGTATTTTCTTATATAAAAAGTCATCCCGCCCTCTTGTTATCTCCCCCTTGTTAGCTCAAATCCGCCATCTTGCCACATTTTCCTTATCTTAACATCGTCTTCTGGTTATCTAAAACCCGCCATCTTGCCCCTCCTCTTCCTATTGATATTCCCCCTTGTTAGCTCAAAAGTCCCCGCCATCTTACCCCTCCAGCGTGGACGCAATCTCCCCCTTGTTAGCTCAAGTCCGCCATCTTGACCCAAATAACCTCCCCTTGTTAGCGCAAGTCCGCCATCTTGCCCCTGCAGCGCTCCTGCAGAATTTTTGCAATATAAAAGTCATGCTCCTGCAGGTGCTCCTGCAGCGCTCCTGCAGAATCCTAACCGTTTCCAACATTGTATACTACTTTTCACCTCTGTTTCCAACTCTCTTCTCCATGTACTTCTTGGTCTTCCTCTGCCTCTATTTTCTTATATACAAAGTCATCCCGCCATCTTGCTCCATATAAAAACCACCATTGGTACCATCTTGCTCTCCTGCACTTGCTGCAGCGATTCTGCCTTATTGCTAAAAAGTCACCCCACCTGATGCTCCACCTGCACACTGAGTATTTTCTTATATACAAAGTCATCCCGGCTCTCTTAACCCCTCCATCTCTTCTGCTCTATTCGTTTCTCTCTCTCTCTGTCACCTCCTGCTTCTTCTCTCTCTGATCTCCTCTCTCGCAATCTCTCTCTCTCTCTCTCTCTCTCTCTCTCTCTCTCTCTCTCTCTCTCTCTCTCTCTCTCTCTCTCTGTCTCTCTCTCTCTCTCTCTGTCTGTCTCTGTCTGTCTGTCTGTCTCTCTGTCTCTCTCTCTCTCTCTCTCTCTCTCTCTCTCTCTCTCTCTCTGTCTCTCTATCTCTCTCTCTCTCTCTCTCTCTCTCTCTCTCTCTCTCTCTCTTTGTTTGGTACATTTCTTTTTTTAGTTATCAGATATTTTAAAGCTTGCTTTTTAAGCTGTCATTTGTATCTTATTAAGTTCCACATACAGAGGGACATTATTCTAGTGTTTTATAAACCGTTTATCTAAATACATCGTCTTCCTATTATCTCAAAGTCTAAATATATCGTCTCCCTATTATCGGTTTCTTATTATCTAAAAATCTCAAAGTCTTCCTATTATTCACCTATGTATATATGACTATTTAGTGTATAACTGCTGTAACATCGTGTATATGAATACCTGTCTATATTTCGACAATGGGTCGTTTAAGCAAACACATCTCGTTCTGATTAAACATGGTCTGTAATGAAATTTCTTATCGATTATCCCCGTGTTCTAAGTTGAGTTCGCGTGGAAGGCGGTGACTGAATAAATAAAGAAAAAATACACACACCTGGCTATTGATCTCTTCCTTTGTCTTGGTCATACATTTTTTTTTTCTAAGAAACATTTTAGCTGTCGCTATCAGGAAATCTTATACTAAATGTTTCGCCTCTTAAATTTACAAGCTTATTTTCTTTGTGAGAGAGTGAAGGGTTAGAGACTTACCTATACTACGGTTACTGTGAAGAGATGGAGTGAAGTGTGTGAGACTTGACTGTACTAGAGCAGCCTGAAGAGGTGGGGGGTGATGTGTTAGAGACGACACTATAGCAGGACCAGCAGGAAGATGGGTGGGTGACGTGTTAGAGACTTAACTACACTAGGTCTTGCATGAAGAGGCGGTGTGAAGTGTTAGAGACTTGATCGTACTAGGGCCAACATGAAGCGGTGGGTGTCCAGTGTTAGAGACGACAGAGAAGTATTAGAGCTTGGCTATACCATTTTTGTGTGACGCGGGGTGGTGTTGTCTTTTTATACAGTACTTATACAACATATGTTTAAACAGATATTAATATGTTTTATAACACATATTATTGTCAATATGTATAAACACGATATTTATACATGTCATATTTTAGGCAGCATAGATAACAAAGAGTCTTTAAGTGTAATAAATATATAATTCTTTTAAAAGAACACAATATGTCAACCTAAAATAATTCTTTTTCAGACACGACTCATGATAACAGCTGCTTGATTACCCAGAAGCTTAATCGATAAGCGACGATGGGCTGCCGAACAACATTTCTACCACCCAGTGTTTGTGTATAAGTATAGATGAGAATTACAAATAATTCGTGTTAGCTTTTCTTGGTTTGATAGTCTGTCATTATCAGTTATCCGTAAGGTTTTAAATAGTTTTGTTACGGTCTTATATCTATAATATTGTGTATGCGTAACCAATAACACGGGCTTTTTGTGTGTCACGCAAGTTTAGGTCTAGGTACACTACGCAAAAGTGATATCAGCAGAACTTTGTTATCTGTGTAGTATGTTACTAAGGTTTTTTTTTTGACGTGAGTGGCGGTTTTACGTATAGTGGGATGTAGGATAGGGGAGGATTTTTTTTTTAAAATCTACTAATCGCATATGTTTCATTCATTCATTATTTACGGAGCTTTTTGTGTATTTCATGAAAGTTTAGAGTCAGTTTCAAACATTTTAAGAAAACGCAGCAACCACGTGCTTGTAACCTCACTAGAAAGAAACAGGCTTGATGGCCAGTGTGAAACAGCGCGCGTAAAACTTGACTCGTTTTAAAATCCTCGTACCATAGAGGGTACTGTTAGGTCTAAATATAGCTAGCTAGAAAAACGTAATAAAATAGCTAACAGGCAGAGTTTTCTTTAGTATTGGTAGACGAAAAAAAACTTATCTACAACGAGATTTACCTGTGTAAGACTAAAACTGCTACTTATTTCTGTTCACGTCATTGCAGACAACCTCAAAACACAAGAGAGCAATAGTAGAAACAAACTTTTTAGATATGACTTACCAAAGTTTTTTTCGCACGTGTCAACCATTTTAAGAAAAACCAACACGCACGTGCTTTTTACCACGCGTTGTTAAACTCGATCGATGGTCTGTGCTCGCGAGGAAGACATTATTAAATGTAATCGCTGAATGATGCATACTGCTATAGTCCGTTAGGGTGGGTAACGTCAGCGTTAAATATAGACTATCGGAAACAAGTTTATGTTCCTTTGAGTTTGTACACTTTATCTTTCGACGAAATACCGACGATGTGCCACAGACACGGTAGATGGAAGGTAGTGAGACTTCTTTCTTGCTTATTTTCAAACTTTAGTGAAAGGTTTTCTTCCAAACACCAAAGACGATCCCAAAATTTATACTGCCCCTTGTCAAAAAAAATGTCGCCCTCTTGGTAACCAAATTTCTCCCTATTGTCAAAAAAAAGACTGCCCCTTACCAAAAAATACTCCCCCTTGTCAAAAAAAATGTCGCCCTCTTGGTAATCAAATTTCTGCCTCTTGTCAAAAAAAAGACTCCCCCTTACCAAAAAATACTGCCCCTTGTCAAAAAAAATGTCGCCCTCTTGGTAATCAAATTTCTGCCTCTTGTCAAAAAAAAAAAGACTCCCCCTTACCAAAAAATACAGCCCCTTGTCAAAAAAAAAATGTCGCCCTCTTGGTAATCAAATTTCTGCCTCTTGTCAAAAAAAAGACTGCCCCTTACCAAAAAATACTGCCCCTTGTCAAAAAAAATGTCGGCCTCTTGGTAATCAAATTTCTGCCTCTTGTCAAAAAAAAAGACTGCCCCTTACCAAAAAATACTGCCCCTTGTCAAAAAAAATGTCGCCCTCTTGGTAATCAAATTTCTGCCTCTTGTCAAAAAAAAGACTCCCCCTTACCAAAAAATACTGCCCCTTGTCAAAAAAATGTCGTCCTCTTGGTAATCAAATATCTGCCTCTTGTCAAAAAAAATTTCACCCCTTGGTAATTAAATCACACGAGTAACAAAGGCTGGTCTCGGTAAACACTTACAGACGCAGCCTTCAACCCGCTCCCCAACGGGTTAAACACTTCATCACTTCTTGTTGTGTGATAAATTATTCTATCCAGAGACTGTCCTTTCTCTCACACGATCACCTTGTGATAAAACTATTTCTTACCCTTACTTTCACATTGTCATCACTATCATCTCGGCTCAGACAGCAATATAAACATCTATTACCTACCTGATAAAAGCTACGACAAACATTATCTACCAGTTGTATAGCAACACCCTTTATCAATTATATATATATATATATATATATATATATATATATATATATATATATATATATATATATATATATGTATATATATATATACACCCGCCTCCTCCTACCCTCCTCCTCAATTCCTTATATAAAAAGTCATCCCACCATCTTGCCCTGCATCACTCCTGCAGAGTTAATATATGTCTTTAAATAACGTCTTCTTGTTATCTAAAAATAAACACTAATATATTACTATATAAAAAGTCATCGGAGTATTTTCCTATATAAAAAGTCATCACCAACGCCTGTTGCTCCACCTGCACATTTTCCCTATATAAAAAGTCATCCCGCCTGATGCTCCACCTCAATTCCTTATATAAAAAGTCATCTCGCCATCTTGCACCTGCACATTTTCCCTATATAAAAAAGTCACCCCGCCATCTTGTCCCTCCAGAGCTCCTCCATCGCTCCTCCAGATTTTCCTTATATAAAAGTCATCCCGCCATCTTGCTCCTCCATAGCTCCTCCAACACATTTTCGTTATATAAAAGTCACGCGGTTGTAGACTGTATAAACAAACACACCAACACACGTAACAAAACAATTCCACAACACACAAAAATCCGCCCTAAC
Organism: Oreohelix idahoensis; assembly: GCA_024509875.1. NCBI lineage: Eukaryota > Metazoa > Mollusca > Gastropoda > Stylommatophora > Oreohelicidae > Oreohelix > Oreohelix idahoensis. The sequence goes on along the minus strand of JAMPIV010012325.1, from coordinate 338,106 downwards.
CTAACCCCACCTGCTACATTACACCCGTACCTCGTCACCGACGTCTCTTCATTCCCACCTCTCAATGCTGGTCCACTCGCCTGCTACACCCCAAAAAATGTACACAGATGCATCCTGACAACGTCACCACATCTCCCCTCAACATCTAAAATATCTCTCTTCCACATCCAAAACCATACCACATCACACAAAAATATCACCCCTAACCTAACCCCACCTGGTACATTACACCCATGCCTCATCACCCCCACCACAACACAAAAAAACCTCCACTCGACCACAACACACTATTAGTGAACTAATATAGTGCTATATAAAAGTCACGGGTCACCACAAAGCGCCACCACATTTCCCTTATATAAAAAGGCATCCCGCCATCTTGCCCCTGCATCACTCCTGCAGAATTAATATATGTCTATAAATAACGTCCTCTTGTTATCTAAAAATAAACACTAATATATTACTATATAAAAAGTCATCCGCATCCGCCTACCCGCCTCCTCAATTCCTTATATAAAAAGTCATCCCGCCATCTTGCGCCTGCCCTCCTCATAAGCCCTTATATAAAAAGTCACCCCGCCATCTTCCTATTATCCTCTTCTTGTTATCTCAAGTCCACCCTCTTGCGCCTGCACCTTTTCCTTATATAAAAAGTCACGCGCCACCACAAAGCGCCACCACATTTCCCTTATATAAAAAGTCATCCCGCCTGATGCTCCACCTGCACAATGAGTATTTTCTTATATAAAAAGTCATCCCGCCTGCTGCTCCACCTGCACACTGAGTATTTCCTTATATAAAATGTCACCCCGCCTGCTGCTCCACCCGCTCAATGAGTATTTTCTTATATAAAATGTCACCCCGCCTGATGCTCCACCTGCGCAATGAGTATTTCCTTATATAAAAAGTCACCCAATACAACAACCTACTTATCTCCCCCTTGTTATCTCAAGTCCGCCATCTTGTCCCTCCTCTTCTTGTTATCTAAAAATAACCTCCCCTTGTTAGCTCAAGTCATGATGCTCACCTGCCCTCTTGCCCCACCACATTTCCCTTATATAAAAGTCATCCCGCCTGATGCGCCACCTGCACATTTTCCCTATATAAAAAGTCACCCCACCTAATGCTCCACCTGCACACTGAGTATTTTCTTATATACAAAGTCATCCCGCCATCTTGCTCCACCTGCACACTGAGTATTTCCTTATATAAAAAGTCACCCCACCTAATGCTCCACCTGCACACTGAGTATTTTCTTATATACAAAGTCATCCCGCCATCTTGCCCCTCCAGCGCACCTGCCCGTTTTCCTTATATAAAATGTCACCCCGCCTGATGCTCCACCTGCGCAATGAGTATTTCCTTATATAAAAAGTCATCCCGCCTGCTGCTCCACCTGCACACTGAGTATTTCCTTATATAAAAAGTCATCCCGCCTGCTGCTCCACCCGCTCAATGAGTATTTTCTTATATAAAATGTCACCCCGCCTGATGCTCCACCTGCGCAATGAGTATTTCCTTATATAAAAAGTCACCCAATACAACAACCTACTTATCTCCCCCTTGTTATCTCAAGTCCGCCATCTTGTCCCTCCTCTTCTTGTTATCTAAAAATAACCTCCCCTTGTTAGCTCAAGTCCGCCCTCTTGCCCCACCACATTTCCCTTATATAAAAGTCATCCCGCCTGATGCGCCACCTGCACATTTTCCCTATATAAAAAAACACCCCACCTAATGCTCCACCTGCACACTGAGTATTTTCTTATATACAAAGTCATCCCGCCATCTTGCTCCACCTGCACACTGAGTATTTCCTTATATAAAAAGTCACCCCACCTGATGCTCCACCTGCACACTGAGTATTTTCTTATATACAAAGTCATCCCGCCATCTTGCCCCTCCAGCGCACCTGCCCGTTTTCCTTATATAAAATGTCACCCCGCCTGATGCTCCACCTGCGCAATGAGTATTTCCTTATATAAAAAGTCATCCCGCCTGCTGCTCCACCTGCACATTTTCCTTATATAAAAAGTCATCCCGCCTGCTGCTCCACCCGCTCAATGAGTATTTTCTTTTATAAAATTTCACCCCGCCTGATGCTCCACCTGCGCAATGAGTATTTCCTTATATAAAAAGTCACCCAATACAACAACCTACTTATCTCCCCCTTGTTATCTCAAGTCCGCCATCTTGTCCCTCCTCTTCTTGTTATCTAAAAAAAACTTCCCCTTGTTAGCTCAAGTCCGCCCTCTTGCCCCACCACATTTCCCTTATATAAAAGTCATCCCGCCTGATGCGCCACCTGCACATTTTCCCTATATAAAATGTCACCCCACCTAATGCTCCACCTGCACACTGAGTATTTTCTTATATACAAAGTCATCCCGCCATCTTGCTCCACCTGCACACTGAGTATTTCCTTATATAAAAAGTCACCCCACCTGATGCTCCACCTGCACACTGAGTATTTTCTTATATACAAAGTCATCCCGCCATCTTGCCCCTCCAGCGCACCTGCCCGTTTTCCTTATATAAAATGTCACCCCACCTGATGCTCCACCTGCGCAATGAGTATTTCCTTATATAAAAAGTCATCCCGCCTGCTGCTCCACCTGCACACTGAGTATTTCCTTATATAAAAAGTCATCCCGCCTGCTGCTCCACCCGCTCAATGAGTATTTTCTTATATAAAATGTCCCCCCGCCTGATGCTCCACCTGCGCAATGAGTATTTCCTTATATAAAAAGTCACCCAATACAACAACCTACTTATCTCGCCCTTGTTATCTCAAGTCCGCCATCTTGTGCCTCCTCTTCTTGTTATCTAAAAATAACCTCCCCTTGTTAGCTCAAGTCCGCCCTCTTGCCCCACCACATTTCCCTTATATAAAAGTCATCCCGCCTGATGTGCCACCTGCACATTTTCCCTATATAAAAAGTCACCACACCTAATGCTCCACCTGCACACTGAGTATTTTCTTATATACAAAGTCATCCCGCCATCTTGCTCCACCTGCACACTGAGTATTTCCTTATATAAAAAGTCACCCCACCTGATGCTCCACCTGCACACTGAGTATTTTCTTATATACAAAGTCATCCCGCCATCTTGCTCCACCTGCACATTTTCCCTATATAAAAAGTCATCCCGCCTGATGCTCCACCTGCACACTGAGTATTTTCTTATATAAAAAGTCATCCCGCCTGCTGCTCCACCCGCTCAATGAGTATTTTCTTATATAAAAAGTCATCCCGCCCTCTTGTTATCTCCCCCTTGTTAGCTCAAATCCGCCATCTTGCCACATTTTCCTTATATTAACATCGTCTTCTTGTTATCTAAAACACGCCATCTTGCCCCTCCTCTTCCTATTATCTCCCCCTTGTTAGCTCAAGTCCGCCATCTTACCCCAAATAATCTCCCCCTTGTTAGCTCAAGTCCGCCATCTTGACCCAAATAACCTCCATTTGTTAGCTCAAGTCCGCCATCATGCCCCTGCAGCGCTCCTGCAGAATTTTTGCTATATAAAAGTCATGCTCCTGCAGGTGCTCCTGCAGCGCTCCTGCAGAATCCTAACCGTTTCCAACATTATATACTACTCAGTGGCAATTGCCATAGAGTGGATTCTATTCTTTAATTTTATGAGGAGGCCAGCACCCCCATTTTCAACTGCATTTTTTGCTGAACCATCAGTATATGCATGTGTCCAAAGCTTTGCTGGGAATTTCTGATCAATATACGTGTTTGCTATACACTTTCTTTGTGTTTCTGTCTGTGTTCCCTTACTTTCAATGCCTGAAATATCAGATTTTAACTCAGGAAAGCATCTTATTTTCCACAGTGAGATAGTTGAGCTTGTTGGGATTTTCTTTGCAACTGAGCTTGCTAGCATGGTATTTTTGCTAATTATTTCTTTTGCTTGGGTTACAAAGTTAGTTCGCTTGAGCCTGCCTCTTCCTAGCCTATTCCTTCTTTGGAACATAGGGTGTCCTTCGAGTCTCTTACATTTTTCAGCTTGTTTTAGGACTCTGCTGTCACGTCTATCCTCCATTGACTGTAGCCCTATAATGCTTTCCATATGGTTGATTTGTGTGGACTTTAGGGCCCCTGTTATAATACGTGCTGCTTGGTTTTGGAGTCTGTTTACTCTGTCAAAATTTGACTTTGCTGCCGTCGACCAAGCTGTGATGCCGTATTCCATAGCAGGTCTGACTCTGCCTGTGTACAGCTTTTTGAGGATATTCTCATCAGCACCCCATGTGGTACCAGCTAACTTTTTCATGATGGCCATGCGAAGTTTTGCCCTTAGCTGTATTTTGTTTATCTGTGATTTCCACGTCATTCGGTGGTCTAGTGTGATTCCTAAGTATGTTGTTGTTTCATCTTCTCGTACTGCCTGCCCATTTAGTTGTAGCTTTGCTTGTTGTGCTTTATTTGACAAGGTAAAAATAGTGTGTGTAGTTTTATGGGATTATAAAACTATTGTTAGAACCAGATGTTGGTAGTGTGTAACCGAGAGACCTACGCTAGCATTATCCTTGCCATTGTTATGATTTAGAATGAGACAAGCAGTTAGGACATCTCACAAAAGAAAAAAAATGAATGAAAATAATAAGAAATATTACTGACAACAGTTCAAGATAGCAGTTCACGTTTACAAAACTTACTTACTTACTTACTTACTTAGTCGTTCCCCTTCTACCGTGAGGTGTAGAGGTTTGGAAGAGATAGCGCCAGACTATCCTATCGGCTGTCTTCCTCCTGGCCTGGTTCCATTCTAGTCCTCGGTCCTTAATAGATTGTCTAATGTTGTCCTCCCAGCGGACTATGGGTCGTCCTGGGGGTCAGGATCCTTGGCTCTTTGTTTCCCATGCTTGCCGTGGCAGCCGATCTTCTCCCATTCTGCAGACATGGCCAAACCATTTTAGTTGGGACTGTTCTACTTGGGTCTGCAAGGGGTAGGATTTAAGGCCTTGACGTATCGTCTGGCTGCGTACCATGTCTCTTCTTGTTACTTCAACCACCTGTCTCAGATACCTCATTTCTGAGGTTTGGATCTGGCTTTTGTGGGTTGTAGTCATTGCCCATGACTCGCATCCATATGTCAAGACTGGGACATAGGTGGAGGGGTATACAGCCATCTTCGTTTTCTTAGCAACCTCTCTCTTGCAGAGGAATCCTCGATTTATGGTCTGAAAAAGTCTCCCAGCTGCTGCTTTTCGAGTGGCCAACTCGTCTTTGATGCCTTCTTTTCTGTCTATAATAGCTCCGAGGTATTTAAAGTGGTCGACCTGCTCCAGGACCTGTTCTCCCAGCTTAATCTGATGTCTTCTTTCTTCTCGTGATATCACCATGGATTTTATTTTAGAGCTGCTTATGACCATCCCTCTCTTCTTCAGCTCTTCCTTCCAGACTTCCAGGTTGGATTGGAGATGTGCCTCTGATTTAGCAATCAGGGCAACATTATCAGCAAATGCCAGCTCTGAAATACAGACCTGTCTCATCTTCCAGTATGTGGTGAAAAATTCAAATACCCATATATAAATTAGAACATAAATATAAAGCCGAACGAAATAATACGATAGGAAGAAGAATGGAGAAAGTCTAGTGCTTTCCCAGCATAGATAACGTCTTCGTTGTATAACGCCGTAATGACTAACACAAGAATCATACTTGTCCTAATTCGTTCGTTCATAAATAAAATGCTTAGACTAAACGATACGGCAATAACCGTAATTCTAAAAATAAAATGTATAGTAAAATCTTCTAGACGACCTTGATTTTAAAAACTAACATTAGTGCAAAATCGCGCACAAGGTTAGCCTTGGAAAGACAGACGGGCTTAGAAGAAGAGAGAGAGAGAGATAGACGGACTGTGGAACACGGTCACACAAGCAGCTCGCAGTGTGTTTAAAAATTAAACCAAGTCGCATGCAGTGCATGGCCAGATTTTCTATAGTACGAGGCCAGAGATTGGCTGAACGTTGTAGTTAAACGAAAGATTATTGGGTGACCCCTGAGTAACAAATAGATGCCTAGAAACGGGGACACGTGAATGAAAATATTGGAACGCATGTTTATCTTTGAAAATATTCAAAACGGTTGGTCAATACACTGGATATTGACAGAAGAAATCTTAGAGGGGACGCCATATCGTTACACATTGTGAGAGATGAGAACAGGCTGTGTTATTTAAAATTAAATATATGATAGCAGCCTGGAACATACCGCAGATCAAACTGTGTCAGTCATCTTTAGTATGTATTTCCTTACGAATTGTGGTAAGCTAGACATTTTTAATCTGTATTTTATATGAAAATTGAATGTGAAATGATAAATTATGTCTGTATGTATGTGGTTCAGTAGCAAACATGAGGCAAAGCCTAGATATTGCTCCACCATGGAAAAGCTTGTCAGAGAGGAGTATAACTGCATATTTATATATTGGATTGCCATATAGTAACATAACACCTATCCTATTGTATGGAAGGGATTACAGCTGGAATTGCAGAGGCGTTGTAACCATTAGGGAGAGGAATACTGGTGTATATTGTCACATGAAAAGCTAGCAGTTGGCCTAAAGCGCTGAACTTTATGTTTGTACTGTCATGTACTTCAGTGTGAAATAATAATTGTATATTAGTTATGACGAAGGAGGCACAACCTTCTCATTTCAGGGGCCGTGGTATAGATGGTGATATTGCATCGTCCGGTCTGAGTACTGCGTGATCCAGTAAGCTGGCAGCAGACTCCTTGCACAAGATAGCGGCAATTGTCTATCTTACTATCAAACTGAGAAGCATGCGAGCAGAGGATAAAGGTTTCCTGCAACTGCATTATGAGATAAGAGCTTGTCAACACGAAAAGACTCAACCTTGAATAAAATAACCCTGAACTGAACTTTATTATATAAAAGGGGACATACATTTTAAAGAAACAGAATCTGTGAATCCTTCAATAAGATTTCCACCAGTAACAAACACATGAAGTCATGATGACAACCAACAGTCTAGCTATTAATGACAATATTACCTCATAATATTACACAACAATACCACACTCATATTGCTATAACAGTCTATGACTGGATAAATATCGAGTGTATAAATACTTGTATATAAATATTGTGATTACATTTTTATTGTGATTCCTGATTCACAAATACAATAGAATCAGGAAAGATATTGAAAGATCATTAATACATTTTAAAAACTTAACCTTTGACTTAATAAGATAGTCTTTTAGAGTGTTATGTGTTTGTGATTGTCAAAGTGCTGAAATTGTGGAAATTATTAAAGCAATTGTGTATATGTCAGTTGGTTGTTATACTTACACTTCATCACTATCATAACCCTAGACACTTAACGAAGCTATTATTCATTACGCAAGAATAAGTCTGATTGAGATCGGAATGTGGTAGCAAGTAAGGTCTTCTGTATAAACACCCAATTTATTATCTTCAGAAACCTTCACAGCTGATCTCATTCAGTACACTATGTCCCCTATAATTATATTTATTTCCCAACTCACCACACAGTACCCCACTGAATACTTTCTTGTTCTCTCCTTACATGCCTTGATGACATCGTCCATAAGGAGTATGAAGAGGTAAGGTGATAGGATATCACCTTGTCTTACACCAGTGGTGGTCCTGAACTCTTCTGACTTATGGTTTGCTGTCCTCACATAATTTCTGCAAGACTTGTAGAAGCTTCGTATAGCATGAATCAGAGGTGCTGGAATGTTCTTTCTTGCCAAACAGTCCCAAAGTTTGCTCCAGGGGACCCTGTCAAACGCCTTTTCCAGATTTATGAAACAAAGATGGATCTCACTCTTATACTCAAGGGCCTTTTTACCAAGGATACTGAGAAGGGATATGCCTCTATGGTTTCCATACTGTCGATTGTCATCCTTTTTGACAATTGGTGTTATGATGGCAATCTCCCAATCCTTTGGTATGATCTTATTGTACCACGCTACCTGTAGAACCCTTAATAGTAATAGGTCGCCTGATGCTCCCATGTACTTAACCATTTCTGGTGTTATACCATAATGCCCTGCTGCTTTGCCCATCTTGATTTTCTCCAGTGCTGCCTTCAGTTCTTCCATCTTTATGTCATCTTCACCATCATTGGTTTTCTCTTCTGTGCTAGTGGTTATCATTTCTGATGCTTCACCATGCTCACCATGCAGGAGTTCTGGGAAATATTCTTTCCATCTTTATATTACTCATTTCGGGGCAGTAAGCAATTTGCCTTGTTTGTCCTTTATAAATTTGAGAGGGCATTGTTTTTCCTTCCTCATGTTCTTTAGGGTCTTATAGAACAATTTCTGGTTTTCTTGTGCATCTTTTACGTTTACAAAACAGTGAGTGATAATAACAATCTAGGAACGTAAATAGAATGGTCAAGAACCGCGAAGCTTGACCAATCAATTTTATCCAAAAGTATTGCGTTAACGAATCAGATAGTGGCAAGGGGACACACAACGCTGAGGTGACCAGAAGTCATTACTTAGGAGTTTCGGGTAGAAGCTGTGCGGTGAGAGAACACACACTAGGACATGTGGTATGTCTGTGGTTGTACAGACTGGCTCTCACGAGTATATACATATGTCCAGCTACTTCAAGCAAAGGTTAATCTATCAAAAGATATATATTATTTCTGTGGTGTACAGGAAGTGTATATTTCTATATGAGAACAGCGATTATGCTCTCTCTCTCGTGAGTATCTCATTGTATGTGCATTTTGCATTAGATTGATTCTTGTTCTAGGAAACGTTTGTAGAAGCGTAATTTACCAGTTCATCAAGAAAACTCTATACATATTTAAAAGAAACTGAATGCTACAGTGTAGCATAAGCACCACAAGTTTATAGGGTCAGATTTGGAAGACTAAAAATATCTAAAGGAGACAATGTTATGAAGAGGAACACATTCTACAAGTAAAATGAGCTCACGAAAGAAGTACCCACAATATACAGGAAGTGTATATTTTTATATGAGAACAGCGATTGTGCTCTCTCTCGTGAGTATCTGATTGTATGTACATTTTGCATTAGATTGATTCTTGTTCTAGGGAACGTTTGTAGAGGCATGATTAACCAGTTCGTCAAGAAAACTCTATAAGTATTTAAAAGAAACTGAATGTGTAGCATAAGCACCACAAGTTTATAGGGTCAGATTTGGAAGACTAAGAATATTTAAAGGAGATCATTTTTTGAATTACTTTGTCATGCCTGTTAAACGTCTTATGTTATTAAAAGTTTTAATGGAGCAGCTAGAATATGATTTAGTCATTACATGTTGCTGAACTTGTACCATTATTGTTCATACTACCACTTTTTGAGAAGTCACTATAATAACGTCATAGAAGGAACTGAACGAACCTGGGATATTTTAAAGATAGAAATATCATCCAAAAATCACCATCTCTAGCGGAGTTGTCCAGTACAAATTTAATCATTAACTAGGAAGATAAAACGGAGAAGTTTAAACTTAGACCACGTCACTAGGGCTGCCATCTGTCACCTATTGATTCCAGCTCATCGCGTCTAAGTTTGCTCATCCCTATTGCACGGGCCTGTTACAATAGCTGGGTTTTGTAAGGGATCCAGTAATTTTCTCATCATCCTGGAGAAAACACTCGGAGCATTCTTCAAACCAAAAGGCAACATATTGAACTCATAGTGCCCCTCCGAAGTGCTAACGGCCAGCAATGGCCTGATTTCAGGCTTGACGGGAATCTGGTAATTCCCTTTACTTAGATCCATTTTAGAAAAAATGTTTTGCCTTATTCGACCTGGCAAACAGCTGATTTGTGTCTGGTAATGGATCCACTTGCGACTCTGTTACAGCATTCAATTTCCTGTGATCGATGCAGAGTCTATGTTCACCAGAGGGTTTCATCAGCTAAACCACACTGGCGCTATAATATGACTCATATGGGGAAATGAAATTTTCTTACATCAAGAAATCAATTCTCCTTTTAAATCTGCTATATATTTCATTTCAGTCCATGTCCGTATCAATATTTTCCATGGACCGTGTATGGGCCGGTCAACTTACAACGACGCCGATGCCCTTTCTAAAGCTAATTAAAAAACCGTATAGTGAAGTTGGCTGTGCAACAGTCAAATGGTTCGTACAGCCCAATCTCCCACTACCTATTTTCTAGGGTTTCCCCGCAGTTTCTTTATCAAAGGTGGCCGATTAACCACACTTCTATTTTTATCCAGTACCTGGTGTTCCGATCAAAATCTTGTTGGTATGGGATGTGTTGTATCCCCTCCCTGTACAATACGGAGAGTCGCCATGGTAACTGGTTTCCGAATGGACTTTTTGTGAGATTGGGTTCTCCTACCCACTATATCTACCTGTGGACTTTTTTTCAGGCTTACGTCCGCCCCAATGCTTCCCTAGGTCGTGTTGGTTTTCCCAACGTGTGGGTTTTACCTTGCTACATTGTGCACAGGCAGACACATACCGAGCTATGTCTTCAGCGATGTCTGGCCAATAGTAATGCACTGTTGTCCTTTGACAAGTGGTACCGATTTTCATGTGTCCACCGTCTGCTACAACATGTGCTAGTTCCATAACGTTGTCTCTGTAAAAAGATGGCAGTACTAGCTGTCCATGCCCTTTTCTGTATAGCAATCCATCCTTCTTCATATAAAATTCTACTTTCTTTGGGGGGGGGGGGGGGTTAGGGCTTTTTCGGCAATTAACTAAAAACAAGGCTTTAATGAGCTATCTTCAGCTTGGGCCCTTTTCATCTTTCTCGGATAAATGTTTAATGGACTTACCTCCTCGTTCTTAGGGCTAGACCTGGTCTGGAGTGTTGCCATGATCACAGGTTTAATTGGGTCACCCAAGAAGACATATCTGCTTTCTATTAACAGCGGGTATATAGGATAATCACTCACTGCTGCACTTATTACTCCTTCCACGTAGCGAGTCTTGACATTGATCCTTGCTATGGGAAGTGTCATGGTGGCGTTTCCCTTTACAGCCCCTTGTATCTCCATGGTTTCTGTGGTGTATTGATCTAGGGATGCACTCACGACTGAGTCAAATTCCAATCCTGAATTATAAATGCACAATATTTCAGTGCCGTTACTTGTTACTTCTTCACAGGGTGGGGGGGGGGATAGAGGTCTATCTATCTGGCCGTCAGTACCTTCCTTCCCTTGTCCCCTGTTATAAGACATTCATCGTAATATGGAGGGATTTTCTTTCCGCTATCCAAAGTATTGTGGTTGTTCATTTGAAAATTTTTACACCATTTTTCACCCTGTCTATAGGGTTTCTTATCTTGTACCTGGGGGTTCCTGTCTCTATAGTCAAATTTAGGTTTGTCATAACCGTGTTTGTATTTGTGTTGTTGGTCCCTATTGTCAAACGTTTTCTCGTTTGGGGGTGGCCTACAACTTTCTCCTTGCTTCTTCTTAACTCCTGCTATTTCTGCCTGAGCTGCTTGATATCTCTCAGCCACTGTTAAAATCTCTCCCAATCTCTCTGCTCCTTGTTCCATAAGAAATTTTCTCATATCTGGAGGCATAAACTCTCTCACTTGTTCCATCATGACCATTTCGTTTAGGTCTTGACATTTTCCCAGAGTATTCCACTTCTCCAAATACGTTTCTAATCTGGCAGAGAATTGGTGGTAGGTTTCTCCAAGAAGAAGCTTAGCAGTTCGGAATTTCTTCGTTTAAGATTCTGAGTTCTTTTCATAGCGAACCAGCAATGCCTGCTTTAAGTTTTCGTAATCTTCCTGGTCCTCTTTTCCGAGTTTTGCATACACTTCATAGGAAACTCCCCTCAGCCCCTGCGATAGCTTAAGGCTCCATTCTTCCTTCTCTAGACTATAGCTAGTGGCCATTTTCTCATTCCTATCCAGATATGCCTCAGTGTCATCATTTTTCTCCACAAATGGAACCAAGTGAAAATACATGGCTCCATTTGAGGTACATTGACTGGCACTACTGTCAGAGGTAGTTGGACTACCTTCATTACCAGTAACATTTCCTTGAAGTTCAAGCTCTTCCAATTTCAACTCATGTTCCCTTTGCAACCTCTTTTCCTCTCTCTCAGCCTCCCTTTCCTTAGCTTCAGCCTCTATTTGCAATCTCTCAGCTTCAGCCTCCTTTTCAGCAAAATGTTGTCTCTCCCTCCTCAGCTTCCAGTTTCTTAGCCTCCCTCTCAGCTTCCTCCTGAAGTTTCCTTTCTGTTTCCTACTTTCTATCTTCTCTTTCAATAAACTTGTCACACTCAATAGTGACATACTGAATACGGGCCTCTCCACTTAACCCAAACTCCTTTGCCATCTGCACTGCAGCAGATCGAAATTTTGCCAAGTCTGCCATACTCATACAATTATATCTTGCAGACACTCAAACTCTCTTATTAGACCAAACTAAAATTTAATACAACACTAAATAATTAAGGACTACTGTCAGTGTACCCAGTCACCACAATATTGGTTTGTGCTCAATAGTACTACGAAATGCTTTATTTATTTCTGCTTTTTATTAAAATTAATTTTGTTATTAAAATTATTCTCCAATTCTAATTCAGAAGATATAAGTGATACTTATAAGCCTGAATGTCTCAAAGAAAAGACCCCAGGGTAGTAAAGTAATCCCAGACTGATACACCAGTGTCGCGAGAGGGAAATATAGTTTTAAGAGAAATATCCTGGTCACAAAGATGTATCAGGTGATACCAGGATAGTGCCAGCTAAGAGACTGGTCTTATAAGCAATACCCCCTTCTCTGAAAAGAGCCAGGGTGTATATACATCAAAGGTAAGATCAAGATGTATAAGTCCCTAGGTATGATGATAGTGTAATATCCTAGGTTCCTAAATGTTCCTCTCAAGATCCTCCTGTGTTTATAATGTTAAGCTCTGCTAAGGGTATTAAACTATTTACCAACAAGAACTGTAACTTAACGTAAATAATTCAAGTAAGTCTGTTGGTAAATATTTACAATTTATTTTATACACGTTTTTGTTTTCTTTGTGAAAACCTTTCACTGAACTCAAAATGTGATTACAACATAAAATGAATAAAACCACTTCTAAAATGTTCAAAATTATCTACAGTCTTTAAATTTGTAGGAAAGTTCTTCTCTCTTGGCTGAACTCACTCTGGTTGAAGACTATCTTTATTTTAGGAGCAATAAAAGTTCCTCACCAACGGGCTGATCACCCGTTTGCCAGTCACTTCGATTACGGAAACAACAGCAAATGGATTGATTTGCCGTTGCCCTAAAGACGCCAATAGGCGTGATGGGAAACAATGGCAAAGATGATGAGTTTTACCGATATCAAACTGTTACCTCTAATCCGCCACTAGGCGTAATGGCCACTGACTGCTTTGACGGTCGGTGGCTAAGGACGGAAGAAGAAGAAGAAGAAAAGTTCCTCACAGATTCTGAAATACTGTCAATTATTGAATATGAATTTGCTGTAGCAAGTTTAGTTTGCTGGAGACGTTAAGATGTTATAAAGAAGGAAAGATTGCTGTGTATGTGTCAACCGTGTGAGGTCAAGCTATGTAAGACCCTGATTCTAATAGTTGATGAAAATGATGATGAGTTTTAGGTATCAAACGCTACCTCTCTAGAACCCCCACAGTGCTGTATTTTATTTCTAGTGTGTGGTGTTTGATGTGGCTAGTGTCTAGGGAATGCAATGAAATGATGGTACATCACAACAAGATACTACAACACACTAATAGTAAAGTAATAAGTCTGTGGTTTAAGTATTTTTGAATATTGATTTTTTTTTAACAATTTTAATCTGCCTGTCCTGCAATCTCTTTTGGACAGGTCTTTGAAAATGAGGAAAATATATTTTACAACAACTGATTAACTAAAGTTGGACTCTTGTCCGATAAGAATAAAAATAATATATTGTTCCTGTAGGTGTATTCACAGACGGTTAATTAGTACATAATAGTGTAAGTCATTTATATGAGGAGCTGTTGTTAACATCATGCCCCTATCTTTAAAGTTAATTTTGGGGAAAATCACTTTATTCCGATGAACTGTCAGATGTCCCAGCTATTGGCACATCACCTGATATTCTTTTATGAAGATACAAACGCTTAACACTGCTATGCATAGAATATGTCTGTACACATAAGCTCCTTCTGGTTAGTGCAGACAGTATACAATTTCACTGGAGACTTTCTGTCTTCAAATATAGTCATCAGGTTTCCTGTCACCGGTTGGTATCAGGAAGTAAAACCCACAAATTCAATGAAATATAACAGAAGTAACGATGACTGGCAAATATGGCCTGAGTTTCTCTGCCGTTGTCCAGACTGTTAGATTAGTATTTATTTTACAATCAACACTTCTGTTCTCATCGTACTTTATTTCAGAACATTTTCTATTCACATGGCCAAGAGCCTTATAATCTTTTTCTAATAATAATTTGGACTGGCCAATGAAATCAGGCGACTACCAAATTTTGAATTTAGTTTTCAAAAACAAAACTCCACACATGCTATGTGTTTCGTAGTCCATTGGTCAGTCTGCCTTAGCTATGCCAATGCAAAAAGATGTTTAGTTTTGGGCTACCAATTCTACCTCTCCCTTCCTCATAGTGCTAACCAATCAAATTGAATCACTCCTATGCCTCTCTTTTCAAATTTGCGTCCCCAATGTTACCAATAAAATAAGCAAGGACGATCATCCGTTTGTCACACTGTACTAAAATATATAATATTTCTACAATATCTTAGTTATTTATGGAGCGAATTTGGATATTAAAACATATTATTGACCAGAATACTAAGCTCTTTCTGTCTATATAAGTTTTATGTCCGTCTTTAGTGTCGTTAACATGTTTGTCTTTTTCTAGGCATTTTGGGTTTTCTTTTTCTGAATCATAATATTAATAAATTCTATCTCTAAGATTCATCTAAGTTCTTGTGGGGACTATGAAGGATTTGATATGTTGTAATAATATTAATTCTATTATGCTAACCATCCTTTATTCTGTATCACTAAAGTCATTATAAGTTTTCACTTTCAGTATCGTTCTAACCCCCACTTCCCCTTATCCCAATGGTTTATTTGAATCGTAGTTATATGTCTAGCGTAACGCCGTGGCGGGCAATAAGCAAGAAAGATTTCTCGGCAATAGCCTTCAAACCTCGGTTACTAAGCGACTGGGATAAAATACAATGCATTAGTTTATTTTTAGATTCATAAAAAGCATTGGTTTTATTCTTCTCTCAATCTCTGTCCTCCCCCGTTACTCTTTCGCTCTAGCAAGCAAAACCAGTATGCCGCACGCACGCAAACTGTTTCATGTCGATTACAAATTTTCAAGACGGAGTGACTAAAACGCGGGCGGGTGTTGAGATAGGCTTTTGATTTCCTAGCGCAAACACTTTTTAACATACAGCTCGCCACCAGGCATCGGTGATGATGTCGGGCTACAAACACGGGCTTGTAATAGATTTTACTACTTTTTACTCTTTAGTTAAATATTAATGAAATTTTGATCAATTGTATCACTGATCTCACCACACATCTCCCCTGTTAAGAACATGCACCCACGTGCAAGTTTAAAATTTGTGATACACATTAGATCAACTAACTCAACTACTCTTTATGATTATTTTGGGCTTTTTTTGGAGGGTGTCTACTTAAAAAATCGGCCCCAACATTTTGCGAACCCGGAATGTATTCAATGGTGAACGAAAATGGTTGAATGAGTAAAGACCACTTAAGCAAACGGGTATTCCTATGTTGTGCCTGTGCCAAAAACACTAAAGGCTCATGATCTGATTGGACCACGAATGTTCTACCATATAAATAGATCTGGAACTTCTTAATCGCCCAGACTAAAGCAAGACATTCCTTTTCAATTGTTGAGTAGTTTTGTTCCGCTTTGTTTAACTTGTGACTGGCATAAGCGACTGGGTTCAATTCATCATTTGGTGAAGAGGACCTCTGTAACAAAGTGGCCCCCAAGCCCACATTACTAGCCAATTCGCACTGTGCCGACCATTCATTCTTATCAGGTTTTCCTTTACGAGTCAAATCTGTCAGAGGCGCAAACACAGAATTAAAGTTTTAAATATATTTTTGAAAAAAGTCACAAAGTGACACGAAAGATCGCACATCTTTCTTGGTCTGTGGTCTGGGTGCTCTCTGCAATTTTTCCAGATTCTTAGGGTCAGGGGTCAAGCTACCCTGATGTACAGTATGTCCCAAGAATTCTAGTTCCTTACATCCCATATAACATTTCGTTGGTCTAGCAGTCAAGTTTGCCTCTCTGAGTCTATCAAATAGCATGTTCAAAGAGTTAACATGGTCCTCAAATGTTTCCGTCGCGATAAGAATATCATCCATGAAATTGGGGATGCATGGATTTTTCAGCGGTTCCAACAGTTTTCGCATCATTCTGGAAAACACACTCGGCGCATTTTTCAACCCAAACGGTAACATGTTAAGTTCATAGTGCCCTTCCGATGTGCTAAACGCCAGATAAGGTCGAATCTCAGGCTTCACTGGGATCTGGTAATATTCTTTGCTGAGATCTACCTTGGAAAAACATTTTGCCTTATTCAGTCTGGCAAACAGTTTGTTAGTATCAGGTAATGGATCCACCTGACTTTCTGTGACAGCATTCAGTTTCCTGTAATCTATGCACAGTCTATGTTCCCCAGATGGTTTTCTCAACAAAACCACACTAGAGCTATAAGGAGATTCACTGTGAGAAATAATCCCTTCTTGTAACAAATAATCTGTCTCCTCTTTCAAAGCTTTTTCTTTTGGGAATGGGATGGAATCAGGTTCGATCGCGACGAAGAGATAGATCGTCGAGCAGACCACGACAACATTCAAATGTTGCTTCAATTGAATTACAAACTAACAAAGGTAATGATACTAATGTTAATCAACATAACGCCATGTCTTGTATCGATCTAGAACAGGTAAAGACATGTCAAGAATGCTCAACGCTGTTCCAGCCCAAGGCGATCACGACGCTGCGATGCGGGCACACTTTACCAAGTCTACCTGTAGTTTGTACAGCTACTTCTGCATCAATTCACCATGGGAAAGGGAGTTTAAAATTTAACAAAGGATACGTTAACTCGATACCTTGCTCTGTTTTGTTTGATTCAGGCTGCAGCACTGTCGGAGTGCGGAACTCTCTGATCGACCCCTCTTTGGCCACAGGCAACGTGGTCAAGTGCGTCACATTTGGGGGAACTGTGGAAACCTTCCCTACAGCAATCATTAACTTACATACACCTTTCTTTTCAGGGAAGATACATGCCTGTCTTCTGCAGAATCCAATTAGCGATGTGATACTTGGTTGCATACAAGGTATAAAAGAGTGTACACCAGAGCAAATTAATGAATGGGAAAAGCGACACTTTCATGCTGCAAATGCAGTGGTTACCAGAGCGCAAGCTACTGAATTGTCGCGTGAATCAACTTCTGAACCTACGGTTCATAATAGTAATGATGATGATTCTCCTATTTCAAGGGAGCTGTTTGCTAATTTACAAAAGAATGACAATTCTTTGCAGAGATTTTTTCAATTGGCGACTAAGAGTAAGAATAACAACAAAATTGCAAAGTCTAGACACCGATTTGCTCTAAAAAAAGGTATTTTAGTTAGATTACTAAGAGAAACAGATTCATTGGTGCGTTCACAAATTCTGGTCCCGTCTACTATGAGACCCAGAATATTACGACATGCTCATGATTCACAATGCGCAGGTCACATGGGTTTTTCCCGAACCAAAGCTAGAGTGCTATCCGCATTCTATTGGCCTGGCGTTCATAGGGATGTTAATCTCTATTGTCGTTCCTGCGTTACATGTCAGGAGGTTAAAGTAAGAGGTCCGTTTCATGATGCTCCTATCCAAGCTGCGGACATACCTATTAGACCATTTGATAAAATGGCAATAGACATCATTGGTCCTATATTGCCATCTGCAAGAGGACATACACATATTCTCACGTGTATCGATATGTGTACGCGTTGGCCTGAGGCCATACCTCTTAAAAACACCTCATCTGCAAGTGTTGCAGAAGCGTTAATGCTGATCTTTTCACGCATTGGTTTTCCGCGTAAGATCCTATCGGATCATGGTGTCCAGTTTATTTCCGAATCCATGTCACAGGTTATGAAGACATTGGGTATAGATAGATCTCTCAGTTCTATATACCATGCGATGTCGAATGGATTAATTGAGAGACAGAATAGGACACTTAAGCAGTTGTTGGGTAAGATGACTCAAGATCACCCTCAGGAGTGGGACAGGGTCCTACCCGCTGCACTCTTTGCGTATCGCGAGGTGCAAAACCAAGCAACAGGGTTTTCCCCCTTCCAGTTGGTTTTCGGCATACAACCACGCGGTCCTACGTCTTTAATCCATGATTTATTGGTCGAAGATAATATACCTGAGGAAACTCAATCCTCATATGAATATGTTATCTCTTTAAGAAAGAGAATCATAGATGCCTGTAGGTTAGCTACTTCATCATCCGAAGAGTCTAAGGAAAAGGCTCGTCTATTTGCAAATCGGTATAGACGTCTTCGCCAGCTTATTCCTGGTGACGAGGCTTTTGTTTTACTGCCTTCACATAATAATCGTCTACTTATCACATGGAGAGGTCCATTTAGGATCATCTCAAGAATATCCGATGTCGACTACATCGTAGATATTAACGGAAAACACAAAACCTTTCCCATTAACATGTTGAAAGAGTATTATTCACGTCCTGATTATTTACAATCAGTATTTCAAGCGACTGACGATCCTACTCCTCATATTCACAACTATACTAATTTGTCAGTTATACAAGAAGAAGAATCTTCTTTTCAAGATGTACAATTGCCCATACCAGTTGTACCTCTTCATTCCACGGAAAACTGGAATGATGTCACTATTTCTTCTTCTCTTTCGACTGATCAACGACAACAAGTTTCATCACTACTTCAAACGTATGATATGGTTCTCAATGACATTCCAGGTCATACATCAGCTATTCAGCATGATATTCTCCTAACTGATGAAACACCTATCCGTATTCGTCCATATCCCATACCTTTACACTATAAAGATAAGGTCGAAAAGGAATTAGATGAGATGCTTCGATTAAACATAATTGAACCATCGTTGTCCCCATATGCTTCATCTATGGTGATAATAAGAAAGAAGGATAATAACATTCGTCTATGTGTAGACTATAGAAAATTAAATAAAGTCACACAATTTGACGCTGAACCTTTGCCACTTTTAGAAGATTTATTAGTGAAATTATCTCATTCTACTTTCTTTTCTAAGTTTGATCTGTCAAAAGGCTATTGGCAAGTACCATTGACAGAAAGGGCAAAACCACTCACTGCTTTCTCGACGCCCCGAGGCCTATTCCAATTTAATTTTATGCCTTTCGGGTTAGTTAACGCTCCTGTAACGTTCGTACGCATGATGCGTCGAATCCTATCTCATCATCCCAACGTCATTGCGTACATAGACGACATTTGTCTTTTCAGTGACTCATGGGAAGAACATTTAGAAGGATTAAACTCATTACTGTCCACGTTACAAAATCATAATTTAACTGCTAAGCCATCAAAGGCATTTGTGGGTTTCCACGAGATTTCTTTTTTGGGACACCGTATTGGTCGCGGTATGTTATACACAGAGGACAGTAATGTTTCCAAAATCCTTAACATCTCCACACCTAAAACAAAGAAACAGGTGCGATCTCTATTAGGACTAGTACAATACTATGGGAAATTCATACCACATCTTTCGTCCATTACTGCTCCTTTCTCTTCATTACTTAGGAAAGGTGCAGCTAACGTGATTCGGTGGTCCAACGAACATCAAATCGCGTTGGATATCATAAAGACATTTTTTTCTAATCATCCTGTTTTAAGGTTACCTAACGAGAATTTGCCATTTGTATTACGCAGCGATGCTTCTAATTACGGCGTGGGAAGTGTCTTATTACAAGAATACAATGATACCTTGCACCCAGTTCTCTATGCGTCACGGAAGTTAACTCCAACCGAACAGAAGTATTCTGTTTTGGATAAGGAACTTCTCGGTCTTGTGTGGTCAATAAATAAATTTCAGAGATACTTTCTCGGATCACACTTTATTGTTGAATCAGACCAAAAAGCTCTTACTGCACTCAACACAAAGGACGTAAAATCTGCCAAATCCACCAGGTACGCGATCGCGTTACAACAATTTAATTTCACGATCCGATCCATACCTGGCACACAGAATGTTCTCGCAGACATCTTGTCGAGATGTCCGAATGAATCGAAGTAGCAGCTACGCCATTAAGACAACTGAAACTTCGATACTGACAGTTCATCGATTGTAACTTTTACGTGCAATACCTCGATTATCAGATTCATTAACATTCATTCAAGTGAGATTTACAATGCTTATGTATCAAAATAACATTGAACGTTAAGATATATGACTATCTTGTTGAAAATAAAAGTCACTTAATTACGACATTGAAGAGAAAATAACTTTGAAAAAGGATTATATTTTCTCACAGAAATGACATTTCTAACACTTGGATTTTCTTTGTGGAACTGAACTTGTTATATTATAAACTGTTCACTAACTGGAAAATGGAACTTTCGTATTTAAGGAATTAATAACACTATTAAAGTGAAATAAACAAATTAATTAGATTATTAAACTTGGATAATTAGTTAGTTAACATTATGATTGATGTAATTAACTATATAATATTTAAGTAGATTTATTAATATTGGTATTTAAGCACATTAATTTAACATTGGTAATTTAATTAGTACCACAAAATGACTTAGAGACACAGTTAAGTGCGTTGCTCTTATACGTGTTTAAATTGTATTCTTTCATTTTTATTCATTTTTTTTCACTTGTCATTTTAAAGATATATCCATCACTTTTTTGTTTATTCATTGGTTTTTCATCATTTCTTTACATTTGTGTTAATTCAATATTTCTAAATATGTTATTGTATTTCATTTACCACATTGTACCAAAAGTGGTCAATTGTGGATGTATGCTTTAATGCATACCTTTTGTTCAGTTGAGTTGATTGCAATTTCATATTTGCTTATTTTCATCATGATATATTTGTAAAATTGTAAGATGTAAACTTGAATCACCTCTAGTGTCGAGTATTAAAAAAAAAAATTAATATAATTAATTTTTTTGGGGGGATTGGTAAGGAATCTGTAGAGCCCTTTTCGTTAGACAGATGAAGGTAGTATCATATTGTCAATATGTTGTCCTACCTCTGTAAGTAACTTTGCGCACCGACTCACATGAGAGTAAGTCTTATTGGTGAGTTTGATTTCATTAGCGCACGGTTGTGCACTAAGGCGTAGAGGGGGTTATGTAGACCGCACGTTATCTAGTCAGTCAGTCTACGTCATAGCTGGGGTTGAGAAGCTTAGTGCCCAAGAACGAGTCCATTGATTCATGGCGTTCGAACCCGTTTGCGGGTATATTGTTATTGTGTATGACCGTCCGTCTGTTCATAGATGAGGACTCGGGTCTACAGTAATCTAGTGTTATTTCGTGGGAAGAGAAGCAAGTATGATTGTTGATGATAATGTCTTTTCGTTCTCACGTAGACGTCTAGTTGAACCAATACGTCATTGGTACAAAATGGAGTCTTACGTGAAACTTAATATGTAAACTTTAAAGCCGACGGATTCCGACGTTAGGATCATCCCGGATTGGCTTGATATAAATTGTTATGATGTAAATCAGTATTCGGCGGTTACGAATACGTACCCCGTGTCGCAAAATTGGTTTCAAGTCATTGCAAATGGGTTCAGTTAGATTTATAAACCCATCTACGATCGAGTGACCGCTTTCAAAATGGCGGCGTATCAGCAAAATGTGTATCGGACAGAGGAAATCGCCAACGATAAATAAATAACAGAAGGGAATCCGTATGAAAAGGATTTTACATTTCAGTACAGGGAAGGATGGTGTATAACTGCATATAAGATGGAACGGTAGGAAGTTCTCATTTACGGAGATATATGCGTATTTCGGCTGCCCACAGTTACGCTAAAAGCATGTAAACCCACTTCTGTTCTAAATATTAAAATCAACAAATAACAGTTTGGGAATTTACATGGATAGGAAGATAGAGTTTTATCAGCTGTATAAAACTAGATAAGATGGAACAATATGGATATTATATATGCTGAGAATGAGAAAGGCAAAATTTCAGTCGACGCACAGATCGGCTGAAATCACGGGTCGGGAAGGATTTTTCAGGTCTAGTCTTAGGCTGTGACGTATCTGCTCTCCGATACGTTCGCGCTATCGTATATAAAGCGTTTCGGTAAAACTCTGAGAAGACCCAACGCTAGAGGTTGAGACAAGACTGAGGGCAGATAACGCCACGACTCTAAATCCATCTGAAGTGTGAGCGGATCGCCAGAAAATTTCAGTCTAAGTGTCTGGAGTCTGAGGGTAAGCGAATTTACGATAGCTATCCTGTATAATAATTTCTTTTATTTTGTATTACAGGTTCATTTAGAATTCACAAAATATGCCTGTATAATATTCATTGATATAACGTATTATTATTTTAATATGATTTATTCATGTGCTTAGTGGAAGATGGTTGCTTGTACAAAAACGTATCAAAACTAGCCCCCACAGCCAAAAAGAAAATATTTATTATATTTAATGCTGTATCTCGTCGATATTAAATGCATTATCGCTTACGAAGATAAAGGCAGTCCCATGACCAGAGATTGTCTTAGGGAAATAAATTGTTAGAAGCTTCAGCATGGAAGATACCGCTTTTACGAGGTTAGGTGACTAGTCCCCTTCCTCGCTGCCTTTGCCTTCCCTAGTTCGAGCGCACAACTTCGTACCCATTTACAGCTGGTAAACTGGAGTGTTCTACAGCCAGTTTCAGTAGAAAGCAACCTGATCACGTGGTCACTCACTCTATTTATTTTATGTATTAATTTTGGGTAGTTGCTAAGATAGCATCAGATTTGAATTTGTACTTGATATGATTTGGAAGGATCAAGTTATAGAATATGAAGGGATGTATAGGAGCGGAATAAACCAGATGATGTTTATTACTGATATGTTAATATTAATTCTGTATCATTGAAATGATGTTACTTGCTATGACTGTATAACTCTGACACCTGATGACTGACTTGTCTGACTTATGTGCTAGTCAGTTATACTTAATTGAAATGTTAATATTAATGCTATATCACTGAAATGATGTCCTTACTTACTATGATTGTATAACGGTGACATCTGATGACTGACTGGTCTGACATCTGTTCTAGTCAGCTACAAGTCTAGCCAGATACTAGCCAAGGCTGATATGTTGCAGGTTCCATGAAATAACTCAAACCAGACTGTCCAGTATCAGAAGCCGGTGTAGTTCATCCGAGGCAATCCTACCAAAGTGCAGGACCCCAAAGAGTGAACTTCAACTGGTCATTGGCATCCCTACTGTTGGGCCTACCAAGTCTGATATCAGCAAAGGACAGTTTCAGCAGTATCAAGTTGGAAAGATAAGTGTCCTGTTTGACACTGACCACCTATACATGTGAAACAGCCAATAGTTGAAAACAATAATTAACCATACAGAAACTCAGTCAACTGATGACAGTTATCCTTAAATTCAAAGGACTAATAACAGTGATTTCAGTAACTGTATTATTTAAGATCTTGAAGTCTAAACAGACAATAATAGTAATTGTGTGAATATTTTTATATATATGTGTATACTCTTTTCCAACTAGCAGAAATAGAATATTAGTGTAATTATTAAACTATTTTAACTGTACCTGAGGATTTATTCACTTCTTCCATTTGTGGTTTCAGTGAATGTTCATTTTACTTATCCCCTAGAATATAAGTAATCATAAGTTAGTCATAGGGAGGAGACACCTTAAATCCTGGTACTACTTCTTACCAACTGGACCAGGGTTTTTACAGTCTGACTATTTTTATGATAACAATACACCAGTGCTTATTTCTAAGACTGGGGTATTACTTGTAAGGTCAGAACTCTTTACTGGCATACTCTTACATAATATATACTTTTAAATAACCTCCCGCTACACCCCGCAAAGCAGAGGTGACTCAAGTATTTTTGCTATATCAAAGCTATGATGCCACGAAGGTCGTGGGCAGAAAGTATATAGTATTGTTATTCGTCTTTGATTGAAAATAAGAGGCCAGTACTAAAGGAGATACGTAGTATCGGAACATTATATGATATAGAAGACCTGACAAAGTTCTCCGTCATTGCCAAGGTCATAGGAAAGTGGAAGATTGAACTATCTTATATAACTGCCTCATTTGCTTAATTGGATGCCATGTTATAACTATTCTGACGTTACCTAAGCGATGATCTTTATGAACGAATTAACTGCATTTGTAAAATATGAACCTTACGTGGTGTGCTGTCCAGTGAACGTCAACCATCCGTCGTCAACCTTATATGTTCGTCTAGTGAACCGTACCATGTTAAATAAATTGATTGAACTATACATCTTCTTGGCATTAGTTACCATGCCCAGGGTTGGCAGTTGCAGTTGACTTTTTACTACTTGTTCCAAATTGAATACATTCGCGTTATCAAGTAGACAGCTTCGACAAACTCTTTGTCACACCTCAAACAACGAACAAACAAGAACCAACACCATAATCGAACTCAACAGCTGCATGTTTCTTCCTGGTTTGTCTTAAGTTATCATTTGCTATTTTCCAGCCAGTTTTTAAACAAGTGGTAAGTTCGTTCACATATTGATATGATGAGGTAACAGTCTTTTCTGCCTTCTCATCTGTCCACGTCCTCAATAAGGCTTCCAATGGACCTTTAATTGGCCTAGTTAATTTTTTTCGGTTATTTGGCAGACCAATTTTTCATGGCACCGATAATTATCGTGTAACTGGAAGTATAGTGGTGGTGACTTTTTCTTCCTTTTGTAATCACACAAGAACCGTCCACTACCAATTCTTTTCTTCGGGTTTTCTCCCCGCAGTTTCAGTTTCAAAGTGAGACAACTTCGTTCTCTTTTATTTTCACCCGGTTCCCGGAAGTCCGACCAAAGGAGTGTCTGTTGAGACTGGATTGAAGTCACATTTTGCGCAATTCGCACAATGGCCATTTTTCTTGATTTAGGTGAAGACTTTGTGTGAAAATGAATCCTCCTATCCACCGTGTCTACTTTAACATATTTTTTTCTCTCTTTAATTTCAGGCCTAGGTTTGCCCCGTGGCGTTTCTAGGTCCTGATCATGTTCCCACCATGTTGCTGTTCCCTTGTGACATTGGTCGCAGGCCTCCACAAATTCTGCAATGTCCGCAGCAACGCCTGGCCAATAAAATTTTTAAGAAACTCCTTGGCCGGTAGTACCAATTTTCTCATGTCTACCGTCAACTCCAACATGTGAGCTTCTCATCACCATTTCCCTATATGAAGTGGGAAGGACCGGTTGTCCGTGACCATTTGAACCAGTTCCGGTGTTCCTATATATGAGTTTATTCTTCATATAAAATTATCCTTTATTAGGAGGGGTATGGCATTTTGGGAGTTTCTTAAAACACGGCTTCAGTGACCTATCCTCAGCCTGTGCCTTCCGCATCTCCTCTGGATGAGTATTTATAGGTTCATCTTCCTCCTTCTATGTTTGAGATCTGGTCTGTTTTGTGGCCATGATCACAGGTCTCTTGGGATTCCCCAAGAAGACATAACGACACTCAAATATCAGAGGGTAGATGGGTTCGTTTATCACTGCTGCTTTGATTACCCCTTCCACATAGCGAGTTTTCACAGTTATCCTGGCGATGGGAAGTGTCATGGTTACTACGTCCTTGGTTGCCGCTTGGATCTCCACTGTTTCTGTGGTGTATTGATCTGCGTGCACCAGGTGAGAACTCACAACAGAATCAAAATCTAATCCAGTATCATATAGGCATCTTATGGTGACCCCATTACATACTACATCTTTACAAACTGGGGTGTGATAAGGTTCCTGCTGTTCAGTAGATTTTGCCTTTAATCTCTTGTTCCCCGTTTTCATTGCAGCGAAGGAAGGAGGTTTCTTTTTACAGTCTTTGGTGTCATGAGTGTCTATCTTACACCATTTACACAATTGCTTTCCTTGGTTGAAAGGTTTTCTTTCATTAAATTTCCGGTCATTGAACTGTGGGTTTCAATCTCTATGGTCATATCGTTGCCTATCAAAGTTGGGCTTACCTCGGTTACCCTGATCTCTTTTGTCAAATTTATTTGAGTTTTGTGGGGCCTTATTGTTATCTATATGTTTCTTTCTTGCGCCAGCTACTTCTGCCTGGGCCGCCTGATACCTCTCAGCGACATTAAGTACCTCACCCAACCTCTCTGCACCTTGTTCCATGAGAAACTTTCTCATGTCTGGAGCCATGGACTCTATCAATTGCTCTATCATGATCATCTCTTTAAGATCTTGGGTTTTCCCCAGAGCAGTCCATTTCTCCAAATAGGTTTCCAATCTGGCAGAGAATTGGTGGTATGTCTCCCCAGACAAAAGCTTGGCATTTCGAAACCTTTTTCTATAAAACTCACAATTCTTCTCGTATCTAATCAAAAGATCCTGTTTTAACAAGTCATAATTGTCTTGGTCATCCCTGCTCATTTTTGCAAAAACTTCATAAGCTGTGCTCCTAAGACCCTGGGATAACATCAGACTCCACCTTTCTTTTTTCTAACCCATAAGTTGTAGCTAGTACCTCGAATCTGCTTAAAAATGATTCTATGTCATCATCTTTTCCAACAAAATGATCTAAATGGAACCCCATGGCTGAGTTGGAGGCACCCTGACTTGGAGCAGAGTCGGAGTTGGATGGGCTGTTACCATTTTCAGTAGCATGGCCCTGTAACTCCAACTCCCTTAGTCGTAACTCGTGCTCCCTCTGTAATCTCTTATATTCTGCTTCCCTTTCTAATCTTTTATCTTCTGCTTCCCTGTCTAATCTTCTATCTTCTGCTTCCCTTTGCAGTCGTTTTTCTTCAGCCTCAATTGCCATAGCCTAATTCTCCTTTTCAGCCTCCATCTTTTTCTCCTCAAATTGTAGTCTCTTAATTTCAGCCTCCCTATCAGCCTCTAATGCCCTTACCTCTTTTTCAGCCTCAATTTGTAACCTTTTAATTTCTTTTTCTGATTCTAATTTACTTATCTGCTTCTAACTTCCTATATTCCCTATCTCGTTCAATAAATTTGTCACACTCTGAGGTTACATACTGGACCAGCTCTGGCCCATCCATACCCATCTCTCTGGCAGTCTGCACAGCAGCAGAACGGAACTTTGCCAAGTCCGCCATCTGATCAATTCTAAAATGTTCAAACTCAATTTCTAAAATAAGTACAACTCTAATTAAATTATTCCAGGCTCTGACAATTCATT
Source organism: Oreohelix idahoensis (assembly GCA_024509875.1). NCBI lineage: Eukaryota > Metazoa > Mollusca > Gastropoda > Stylommatophora > Oreohelicidae > Oreohelix > Oreohelix idahoensis. Next base: position 310,657 of record JAMPIV010012325.1, on the reverse strand, counting down.
AATTTCCCAAGTCTTGGGCAATATTAATACTGGGGATTCCCTGGGTAAATTAGAAATGATGTTAATGCTAAATCCCAGAACAGGACCCAAATTTATGTAGTAATGTTATAAGAATTTAAAAATATCCCGGGCGAGCGTCCCAATATATGTACTAGGAGAAGTTTGAAATCCCGAACAAGCTACCCAATATATGTAGCAAGTTTAGTTTGCTGGAGATTTTAAGATGTTATAAAGAAGGAAAGATTGCTGTGTATGTGTCTACCGTGTGAGGTCAAGCTATGTAAGACCCTGATTCTAATAGTTGATGAAAATGATGATGAGTTTCAGGGTACCTAAAGCTACCTCTCTAGATCTCACACGGTGCTGTATTTTATTTCTGGTGTGTGATGTTTGATGTGGCTAGTGTCTAGGGAATGCAATGAAATGATGGTACATCACAACAAGATACTACAACACACTAATAGTAAAGTAATAAGTTTGTGGTTTAAGTTTTTTTTAATATGAATTCTTTTTTTGTACAATTTTAATCTGCCTGTCCTGCAATCTCTTTCGGACAGGTCTTTGAAAATGAGGAAAATATATTTTACAACATTTGAATAACTAAAGTTGGACTCTTGTCCGATAAGAATAATAATAATATATTGTTCCTGTAGGTGTATTCACAGACGGTTAATTAGTACATAATAGTGTAAGTCATTTAAATGAGGAGCTGTTGTTAACATCATGCCCCTATCTTTAAAGTTAATTTTGGGGAAAATCGCTTTATTCCGATGAACTGTCAGATGTCCTAGCTATTGGCATATCACCTGATATTCTTTTATAAAGATACACACGTCCAACACTGCTTTGCATAGAATATGTCCGTACACATAAGCTCCTTCTGGTTACTGCAGACAGTATACAATTTCACTGGAGACTTTCTGTCTTCAGATATAGTCATCAGGTTTCCTGTCACCGGTTGGTAACAGGAAATAAAACCCACAAATTCAATGAAATATAACAGAAGTAACGATGACTGGCAAATATGGCCTGAGTTTCTCTGCCGTTGTCTAGACTGTTAGATTAGTATTTATTTTACAATCAACACTTCTGTTCTCATCGTACTTTATTTCAGAAAATTTTCTATTGAAATGGCCAAGAGCCTTGTAATCTTTTGCTAATATCAATTTGGGCTGGCCAATGAAATCAGGCGACTACCAAATTTTGAATTTAGTTTTCAAAAACAAAACTTCAAACATACTATGTGTCTCGTAGTCCATTGGTCAGTCTGCCTTAGCTATGCCAATGCAAAAAGATGTTTAGTTTTGGGCTACCAATTCTACCTCTCCCTTCCTCATAGTGCTAACCAATCAAATTGAATCACTCCTATGCAACTTTTTTCAAATTTGCGTCCCCAATGTTACCAATAAAATAATCAAGGACGATCATCCGTTTGTCACACTGTACTAAAATATATAATATTTCTACAATATCTTAGTTATTTATGGAGCGAATTTGGATATTAAAAAATATTATTGACCAGAATACTAAGCTCTATCTGTCTATATAGTTTTATGTCCGTCTTTAGTGTCGTTAACATTTTTGTCTTTTTCTAGGCATTTTGGGTTTTCTTTTTCTGAATCATAATATTAATAAACTCTATCTCTAAGATTCATCTAAGTTCTTGTGAGGACTATGGAGGATTTGATATGTTGTAATAATATTAATTCTATCATGCTAACCATCCTTTATTCTGTATCACTAAAGTCATTATAAGTTTTCACTTTCAGTATCGTTCTAACCCCCACTTCCCCCTTATCTCAATGGTTTATTTGAATCGTAGTTATATGTCTAGCCTAACGCCGTGGCGGGCAATAAGCAGTAAAGATTTCTCGGCAATAACCCTCAAACCTCGTTTACTAAGCGACTGGGATACAATACAATGCATGAGTTTATTTTTAGATTCATAAAAAGCGTTGGTTTTAATCTTCTCTCAATCTCTGTCCTCCCCCGTTTCTCTTTCGCTCTAGCAAGCGAAACCAGTAGGCCGCACGCACGCAAACTGTTTCATGTCGATTACAAATTTTCAAGACGGAGTGACTAAAACGCGGGCGGGTGTTGAGATAGGCTTTTGATTTCCTAGCGCGAACACTTTTTAACATACAGCTCGCCACCAGGCATCGGTGATGATTGTCGCAAAATTGGTTTCAAGTCATTGCAAACGGGATCAGTTAGATTTATAAACCCGTCTACGATCGAACGACCGCTTTCAAAATGGCGGCGTATCAGCGAAATGTGTATCGGACAGAGGAAATCGCCAACGATAAATAAAAACAGAAAGGAATCCGTATGAAAAGGATTTTACATTTCAGTACAGGGAAGGATGGTGTATAACTGCATATAAGATGGAACGGTAGGAAGTTCTCATTTACGGAGATATATGCGTATTTCGGCTGCCCACAGTTACGCTAAAAGCATGTAAACCCACTTCTGTTCTAAATATTAAAATCAACAAATAACAGTTTGGGAAATTACATGGATAGGAAGATAGAGTTTTATCAGCTGTATAAAACTAGATAAGATGGAACTATATGGATATTATATATGCCGAGAATGATAAAGGCAAAATTTCAGTCGACGCACAGTTCGGCCGAAATCACTGTTCGGGAAGGATTTTTCAGGCTTAGGTTTAAGCTGTGACGTCGGTACTCTCCGATACGTCCGCGCTATACGTATTTAAAGCGTATCGGTAAACTGAGCTACAGACAACGAAAGAGGGTTCAGACAGACTGGAGGCAGAGTTTCGCCACGACCCATGAATTGTGAGCGGATCGCCAGAAACATTTTTAAGTCCAGTATCTGAAGTCTGAGGGTAAGCGAAGTTATGATAACTACCGTGTATAATATTTGTTATTTCAGGTTCATACAGAATTCACAAAATATGCCTGTATAATATTCATTGATATAACGTATTATTATTTTAATATGATTTATTCATGTGCATTATGGATGAGTGTTGCTTGTACAAAAAGTAATCACAAATAGCCCCACGGCCTAATGAAGTTATATTTATCATATTGCTTTATCGCTTACAAAGATAAAGGCAGTCCCATGGCAGAGATTGTCATAGGGAAATGAAGTGTTAGAAACTTCATCATGGAAGATCCCAGTTTACGTGGTTAAGGTGACTAGTCCCCTTCCTCGCTGCCTTTGCCTTCCCTAGTTCGAGCGCACAACTTTGTACCCATTTACAGCTAGTAAACTGGAGTTTTCTACAGCCAGTTTCAGTAGAAAGCAACCTGATCACGTGGTCACTCACTTTCTTTATTTATGTATTACTTTTGTGTAGATGCTAAGGATAGCATCAGTATTTGAATTCGTACTTGATATGATTTGGAAGGATCAAGTTATAGCATATGAAGGGATGTATAGGAGCGGAATAAACCAGATGATGTTTATTACTGATATGTTAATATTAATTCTATATCATTGAATTGATGTTACTTGCTATGACTGTAGAACTTTGACACCTGATGACTGACTTGTCTGACTTATGAGCTAGTCAGTTACACTTAATTGAAATGTTAATATTAATGCTATATCACTGAAATGATGTCCTTACTTACTATGATTGTATAACGGTGACATCTGATGACTGACTGGTCTGACATCTGTGCTAGTCAACTACAAGTCTAGCCAGATACTAGCCAAGGCTGATATGTTGCAGGTTCCATGAAATAACTCAAACCAGACTGTCCAGTATCAGAAGCCGGTGTAGTTCATCCGAGGCAATCCCACCAAAGTGCAGGACCCCAAAGAGTGAACTTCAACTGGTCATTGGCATCCCTACTGTTGGGCCTACCAAGTCTGATATCAGCAAAGGACAGTTTCAGCAGTATCAAGTTGGAAAGATAAGTGTTCTGTTTGACACTGACCACCTATACATGTGAAACAGCCAATAGTTGAAAACAATAAGTAACCATACAGAAACTCAGTCAACTGATGACAGTTATCCTTAAATTCAAAGGACTAATAACAGTGATTTCAGTAACTTTATTATTTAAGATCTTGAAGTATAAACAGACCATAATAGTAATTGTGTGAATACTTTTATATATATATATGTATATGCTCTTTTCCAACTAGTAGAAATAGAATATTAGTGTAATTATTAAACTATTTTAACTGTACCTGAGGATTTATTCACTTCTTCCATTTGTGGTTTCAGTGAATGTTCATTTTACTTATCCCCTAGAATATAAGTAATCATAAGATAGTCATAGGGAGGAGACACCTTAAATCCTGGTACTACTTCTTACCAACTGGGCCAGGGTTTTTACAGTCTGACTATTTTTTATGATAACAATACACCAGTGCTTATTTCTAAGACTGGGGTATTACTTGTAAGGTCAGAACTCTTTACTGGCATACTCTTACATATAAATAATTTTAAATAACCTCCCGCTACAGTGGGGGCTCGTCTGCGAGATATATCTTTGATATTCCTGAGCCAACTTTCCATTTCTGCTGTGTAGAAAATTTTGTTTTGTAAAATTTTTTGGAAAGAGTAACATAGTAGGAAATAATTATATTTTTAGGAGTACCATTGAGTACAGATAAAGAAAGCTGTTTCATATATGGTGAAGTCAGTTTAATTAACTTTAATTTTAACTAAGTTAATTATATTGTAGTAAATTAGTTGGAGTAAGATCGCTTGCCCTACTAGACTACAGATACATCATGGCTGACTTGGTCAAATTTAGGTCGGCTACACTGCAGGTGGGAAAAGAGCTTGGCATGGATGGTGACGCTCTGATCCGGTATGTCACGACGGAATGTGAAAAGTACACCGAGAGAGAAGCAAAGCAATTAGAAGCAGAGAGAGAAACAAAGAAATTAGAAGCGGAGAGAGAAGCCAAGAAATTAGAAGCGGAGAGAGAAGCCAAGAAATGAGAAGCAGAGAGAGAAGCCAAGAAATTAGAATTAGAAGCAGAGAGAGAAGCCAAGAAATTAGAATTAGAAGCAGAGAGAGAAGCCAAGAAATTATAATTAGAAGCAGAGAGAGAAGCCAAGAAATTAGAACCGGAGAGAGAAGTCAAGAAATTAGAAGCTGAGAGAGAAGAAAGGAGGTTACAAGCAGAGAGAGACCATGAGCTGAAAATGAGACAGCTTGATCTTGAACTTCAGGCTGGGACTATCACCCATGGTAATAGCTCACCTCATTCTGCGAATAGCTCTTTTCAGAACACAGCAAATGGGGCCATGAACTTCCACCTAGATCCATTTGTTGAAAAGGAGGACGCAATTGAGTCGTACCTGGATAGGTATGAAAGGCTAGCCTCTACATATGGACTGGAAAAGAAAAAATGGAGTCTAAAGTTATCCCAGGGATTGAGAGGTATTGCATATGATGTGTTTCTGAAACTCCCCAAAGAAGATCAGGAAAATTATGAAATACTAAAGCAAGCCTTACTGATCCGGTATGAAAAGAACTCTGAGGCATATAGGAAGAAATTTAGAACTTCTAAACTTCTACCTGGAGAAACATATAACCAGTTCTCAGCTAGGCTAGAAACGTATTTGTTGAAATGGAGTAGTTTAGGTAAGTATCAGAAAACCTACGAGGATCTGAAAGAAATGGTTATGTTAGAGCAAGTGAAAGATTCCATGTCTCAAGAAATGAGGAAATTCCTTATGGAACAAGGAGCAGAGAGGCTGGAAGACATTTTGAAATGTGCAGAGAGATACCAAGCAGCTCAAGCTGAATTGGTAGGAACAAAAAGGAAGCAGGTAGAAGGATATAAGCCACCACCGCAGAATACCCAGTTTGACCAAATGGATCAACCATACAGAAACAAGCAAAGATTTGATAATAAGGACAAGAACCCTCAGACTCAGGAAAATAAACCCTACAAACAGGGAGCTAAGTGGTGCAAATTTTGTAAGATGAGCAACCACAACACGGATGAATGTGGGAGGAAAAAACCCCTTCATCATGCTGCATGTCTACAGGTGAGGACTTCTGTTAGGAAGGAACTGACTGTGGGTCAGAATAGCCTCCATCACCCACCTACCCAGGAGATAGTGACTGTGAATGGCAAACAAGTCACAGGAATGTATGACACAGGTTTGTCCTATGACGCAGTCGTGTGTGCATCTCTGGTGTGCCCTGAACAAATCTCCACAGAAACAGTAGATATTCAAGGGCCACTAAAAGGAACATCACCCCTTACTTTACCCATAGCAAAGATTCAGGTCAGTTGTCGCTATGTGGAAGGGGAGATAAATGCAGCAGTGATAGATGATCCCTTTTACCCCCTAATGTTGGGGCGTAAATATGTTTTCTTGGGAGACCCTGTAAAACCTATGGTTATGGCAGAAACCCAGACCAGGTCTGACTCCAGGAACATAGAGAGGGACACCAACTTAAAAAATCATTCGACTGAAATGAAACGGGCTCAAGAAGCAGACAGCACATTGAAGCCTTGTTTTGGCAAATTGTCAAAGACACATAACACACCAAGGAAAGGACACTTCTATAGGGAACATGGACTCTTGTACAGGAAAGCTGGCAGAGGGACGAAAAGTCATGGTCAAATTGTTGTACCATCCACCTATAGGAATAAGGTTATAGGCTGGGGACACATATCAACTTTGAGTGAACACCTGGGTAATGGTGCCACAAAACAAAGAATAGCCACCCAGTTCTACTGGCCAGGTATTACGGAAGACATAAATCAGTATGTACATTCCTGTCCAGAGTGCACCTATGTAGATTCAGAAAGTCGACGGAAGAGTCTTCATCAAAAATCTACACGCAAACCAGCAATCAGGGGTACTCCCGAAATTTGCACGGGAGGGGAAAGGAAACATCCCACACAGGTTCAATTGCAGTCTGAACCCTATGCGCGGGAAAAAAGGAACAAATCACGTAGCGAAAATCAAACACCTACGGATTTGCGAGGGAAAACCACATCCAACTATCAACGAAAAGAGGGCGGTAAACTTCATGGGAAACCTACCGACCCGGTTTCACCAGCAGTAAGAGCCTGGATGAAAAGCCGAACAGGAAGGAGAGAGATAGTAAAGGATGAATATATTCTTGGAAAACAGAATGTGGGCGCAGATTTTCTTAGTCGTCATCCCACAGAGCTTGAGGAGGATAGAAGGAAGGAAAACTAACCTCGGAATGGTCGTTTTGCAATTGTCTTGTACCCAATAGTTAAGCTAGATATCATCCAGCTTAAAATATGGGGGAGCTATGTCGCAAAATTGGTTTCAAGTCATTGCAAACGGGATCAGTTAGATTTATAAACCCGTCTACGATCGAACGACCGCTTTCAAAATGGCGGCGTATCAGCGAAATGTGTATCGGACAGAGGAAATCGCCAACGATAAATAAAAACAGAAGGGAATCCGTATGAAAAGGATTTTACATTTCAGTACAGGGAAGGATGGTGTATAACTGCATATAAGATGGAACGGTAGGAAGTTCTCATTTACGGAGATATATGCGTATTTCGGCTGCCCACAGTTACGCTAAAAGCATGTAAACCCACTTCTGTTCTAAATATTAAAATCAACAAATAACAGTTTGGGAAATTACATGGATAGGAAGATAGAGTTTTATCAGCTGTATAAAACTAGATAAGATGGAACTATATGGATATTATATATGCCGAGAATGATAAAGGCAAAATTTCAGTCGACGCACAGTTCGGCCGAAATCACTGTTCGGGAAGGATTTTTTTTCAGGCTTAGGTTTAAGCTGTGACGTCGGTACTCTCCGATACGTCCGCGCTATACGTATTTAAAGCGTATCGGTAAACTGAGCTAGAGACAACGAAAGAGGGTTCAGACAGACTGGAGGCAGAGTTTCGCCACGACCCATGAATTGTGAGCGGATCGCCAGAAACATTTTTAAGTCCAGTATCTGAAGTCTGAGGGTTCCATGAAATAACTCAAACCAGACTGTCCAGTATCAGAAGCCGGTGTAGTTCATCCGAGGCAATCCCACCAAAGTGCAGGACCCCAAAGAGTGAACTTCAACTGGTCATTGGCATCCCTACTGTTGGGCCTACCAAGTCTGATATCAGCAAAGGACAGTTTCAGCAGTATCAAGTTGGAAAGATAAGTGTCCTGTTTGACACTGACCACCTATACATGTGAAACAGCCAATAGTTAAAAACAATAATTAACCATACAGAAACTCAGTCAACTGATGACAGTTATCCTTAAATTCAAAGGACTAATAACAGTGATTTCAGTAACTTTATTATTTAAGATCTTGAAGTCTAAACAGACGATAATAGTAATTGTGTGAATATTTATATATATATATATGTGTATACTCTTTTCCAACTAGTAGAAATAGAATAATAGTGCAATTATTAAACTATTTTACTGTACCTGAGGATTTATTCACTTCTTCCATTTTGTGGGTTCAGTGAATGTACATTTTACTTATCCCCTAGCATATAAGTAATCATAAGATAGTCACAGGGAGGAGACACCTTAAATCCTGGTACTACTTCTTACCAACTGGGCCAGGGTTTTCACAGTCTGACTATTTTTATGATAACAATACACCAGTGCTTATTTCTAAGACTGGGGTATTACTTGTAAGGTCAGAACTCTTTACTGGCATACTCTTACATAATAAATAATTTTAAATAACCTCCCGCTACAGTGGGGGCTCGTCCGGGATATATCTTTGATATTCCTGAGCCAACTTTCTATTTCTGCTGTGTAGAAATTTTTTTTTTCTTTTTTGAAAATTTTTGGAAAGAGTTAACATAGTAGGAAATATATAATACTTTTAGGAGTACCATTGAGTACAGATAAAGAAAGCTGTTTCATATATGGTGAAGTCAGTTTAATTAACTTTAATTTTAATTAAGTTAATTATATTGTAGTAAATTAGTTTGAGTAAGATCACTTGCCCTACTAGACTACAGATACATCATGGCTGACTTGGTCAAATGTAGGTCTGCTACACTGTAGGTGGGAAAAGAGCTTGGCATGGATGGTGACGCTCTGATCCGGTATGTCACGACGGAATGTGAAAAGTACACCGAGAGAGAAGCAAAGCAATTAGAAGCAGAGAGAGAAGCCAAGAAATTAGAAGCAGAGAGAGAAGCCAAGAAATTAGAATTAGAAGCAGAGAGAGAAGCCAAGAAATTAGAATTAGAAGCAGAGAGAGAAGCCAAGAAATTAGAAGCGGAGAGAGAAGCCAAGAAATTAGAAGCCGAGAGAGAAGAAAGGAGGTTACAAGCAGAGAGAGACCATGAGCTGAAAATGAGACAGCTTGATCTTGAACTTCAGGCTGGGACTATCACCCATGGTAATAGCTCACCTCATTCTGCGAATAGCTCTTTTCAGAACACAGCAAATGGAGCCATGAACTTCCACCTAGATCCATTTGTTGAAAAGGAGGACGCAATTGAGTCATACCTGGATAGGTATGAAAGGCTAGCCTCTACATATGGACTGGAAAAGGAAAAATGGAGTCTAAAGTTATCCCAGGGATTGAGAGGTATTGCATATGATGTGTTTCTGAAACTCCCCAAAGATCAGGAAAATTATGAAATACTAAAGCAAGCCTTACTGATCCGGTATGAAAAGAACTCTGAGGCATATAGGAAGAAATTTAGAACATCTAAACTTCTACCTGGAGAAACATATAACCAGTTCTCAGCTAGGCTAGAAACGTATTTGTTGAAATGGAGTAGTTTAGGTAAGTATCAGAAAACCTACGAGGATCTGAAAGAAATGGTTATGTTAGAGCAAGTGAAAGATTCCATGTCTCAAGAAATGAGGAAATTCCTTATGGAACAAGGAGCAGAGAGGCTGGAAGACATTTTGAAATGTGCAGAGAGATACCAAGCAGCTCAAGCTGAATTGGTAGGAACAAAAAGGAAGCAGGTAGAAGGATATAAGCCACCACCGCAGAATACCGATTTTGACCAGATGGATCAACCACACAGATACAAGCAAAGATTTGATAATAAGGACAAGAACCCTCAGACTCAGGAAAAGAAACCCTACAAACAGGGCGATAAGTGGTGCAAATTTTGTAAGATGAGCAACCACAACACTGATGAATGTGGGAGGAAAAAACCCCTTCATCATGCTGCATGTCTACAGGTGAGGACTTCTGTTAGGAAGGAACTGACTGTGAGTCAGAATAGCCTCCATCACCCACCTACCCAGGAGATAGTGACTGTGAATGGCAAACAAGTCACAGGAATGTATGACACAGGTTTGTCCTATGACGCAGTCGTGTGTGCATCTCTGGTGTGCCCTGAACAAATCACCACAGAAACAGTAGAGATTAAAGGGCCACTAAAAGGAACATCACCCCTTACATTACCCATAGCAAAGATTCATGTCAGTTGTCGCTATGTGGAAGGGGAGATAAATGCAGCTGTGACAGATGATCCCTTTTACCCCCTAATGTTGGGGCGTAAATATGTTTTCTTAGGAGACCCTGTAAAACCTATGGTTATGGCAGGAATCCAGACCAAGGCTGACTCCAGGAACATAGAGAGGGACACCAACGTAAAATTTCATTCAACTGAAATGAAACGGGCTCAAGAAGCAGACAGCACGTTGAAGCCTTGTTTTGGCAAATTATCAAAAACACATAAAGCTCCAAGGAAAGGACATTTCTATATGGAACATGGACTCTTGTACAGGAAAGCTGGAAGAGGGACGAAAAGTCATGGTCAAATCGTTGTACCATCCACCTATAGGAATAAGGTTATAGGCTGGGGACACATATCAACTTTGAGTGAACACCTGGGTAATGGTGCCACAAAACAAAGAATAGCCACCCAGTTCTACTGGCCAGGTATTACGGAAAACATAAATCAGTATGTAAATTCCTGTCCAGAGTGCACCTATGTAGATTCGGAAAGTCGACGGAAGAGTCTTCATCAAAAATCTACAAGCAAACCAGCAATCAGGGGTACTCCCGAGATTTGCACGGGAGGGGAAAGGAAACATCCCACACAGGTTCAATTGCAGTCTGAACCCCATGCGCGGGAAAAAAGGAACAAATCACGTAGCGAAAATCAAACACCTACGGATTTGCGAGGGAAAACCACATCCAACTATCAACGAAAAGAGGGCGGTAAACTTCATGGGAAACCTACCGACCCGGTTTCACCAGCAGTAAGAGCCTGGATGAAAAGCCGAACAGGAAGGAGAGAGATAGTAAAGGATGAATATATTCTTGGAAAACAGAATGTGGGCGCAGATTTTCTTAGTCGCCATCCCACAGAGCTTGAGGAGGATAGAAAGAAGGAAAACTAACCTCGGAACGGTCGATTTGCAATTGTCTTGTACCCAATAGTTAAGCTAGATATCATCCAGCTTAAAATATGGGGGAGCTATGTCGCAAAATTGGTTTCAAGTCATTGCAAACGGGATCAGTTAGATTTATAAACCCGTCTACGATCGAACGACCGCTTTCAAAATGGCGGCGTATCAGCGAAATGTATATCGGACAGAGGAAATCGCCAACGATAAATAAAAACAGAAGGGAATCCGTATGAAAAGGATTTTACATTTCAGTACAGGGAAGGATGGTGTATAACTGCATATAAGATGGAACGGTAGGAAGTTCTCATTTACGGAGATATATGCGTATTTCGGCTGCCCACAGTTACGCTAAAAGCATGTAAACCCACTTCTGTTCTAAATATTAAAATCAACAAATAACAGTTTGGGAAATTACATGGATAGGAAGATAGAGTTTTATCAGCTGTATAAAACTAGATAAGATGGAACTATATGGATATTATATATGCCGAGAATGATAAAGGCAAAATTTCAGTCGACGCACAGTTCGGCCGAAATCACTGTTCGGGAAGGATTTTTCAGGCTTAGGTTTAAGCTGTGACGTCGGTACTCTCCGATACGTCCGCGCTATACGTATTTAAAGCGTATCGGTAAACTGAGCTACAGACAACGAAAGAGGGTTCAGACAGACTGGAGGCAGAGTTTCGCCACGACCCATGAATTGTGAGCGGATCGCCAGAAACATTTTTAAGTCCAGTATCTGAAGTCTGAGGGTTCCATGAAATAACTCAAACCAGACTGTCCAGTATCAGAAGCCGGTGTAGTTCATCCGAGGCAATCCCACCAAAGTGCAGGACCCCAAAGAGTGAACTTCAACTGGTCATTGGCATCCCTACTGTTGGGCCTACCAAGTCTGATATCAGCAAAGGACAGTTTCAGCAGTATCAAGTTGGAAAGATAAGTGTCCTGTTTGACACTGACCACCTATACATGTGAAACAGCCAATAGTTAAAAACAATAATTAACCATACAGAAACTCAGTCAACTGATGACAGTTATCCTTAAATTCAAAGGACTAATAACAGTGATTTCAGTAACTTTATTATTTAAGATCTTGAAGTCTAAACAGACGATAATAGTAATTGTGTGAATATTTTTATATATATGTGTATACTCTTTTCCAACTAGTAGAAATAGAATAATAGTGCAATTATTAAACTATTTTACTGTACCTGAGGATTTATTCACTTCTTCCATTTTGTGGGTTCAGTGAATGTACATTTTACTTATCCCCTAGCATATAAGTAATCATAAGATAGTCACAGGGAGGAGACACCTTAAATCCTGGTACTACTTCTTACCAACTGGGCCAGGGTTTTCACAGTCTGACTATTTTTATGATAACAATACACCAGTGCTTATTTCTAAGACTGGGGTATTACTTGTAAGGTCAGAACTCTTTACTGGCATACTCTTACATAATAAATAATTTTAAATAACCTCCCGCTACAATACCAATGGCTCATTGGCGGTCGTTTTCAGATAGTCGTGGCATTTCAAGCACATGTACTGGGTGTTTTATCTCAACGGCCTTTTTATACCGAGTATACTGCCACAACGCGTATACATTTTCAGGGTCATAGCTGTTGGGAATTGTGTTGCACGTGTAACTTTCATTGTTTTCACGTAGTCTGTACACAAACCTGTGTGTTGAATCATGCACTTTCCATTCCAGCAGCCATTCACTCTCTACCTCAAGACAAACACAGGGAAAATCCATTCTCACACTTTTTTGTTCCAGCTTCTCCGCATCAGTATACATAATAGTGGTGCGTTTTTAATGTGCTTCAGTATATATGGGTGCATTCTGCAGTTCCATAAATCTGTTTTATATATTCAATAGCTAGATGCTTCTTTTCTGCATCCTTCTGGGATGTTGTCAACCAACTCTGGGAATGTTTCTCTCCACCAAGCAGGGAAGGCACTGCTTATTTGTGCTGGCTGTGCCTTTGTCTATACAAGTTCTGGTATAATATGAAATTTCTTTCACTTTTTGTGCAAAACAGCTTCTCTGCAGTCTGCGCTGGCTATAATCTTTTTTGTCTGCCATTCAAAGGGGGGTTAGTGAGGCTATTAAATACATCTGCTTGTTGTAATACTCTGTACTCTCTTCTGTCATTCATAGATTGTAGTTGTATTATTTTATCAATTTCACTTATTGGGGTTGATATCAGTGATCCAGTAATGATCCTTCAGTCTAGTTGTGGATTCTCACTGTTCTGTACAAGATGGTTTTTGAAGCAGTTGCTCAGGAAAGGATTCCATATTTAGTCTTACATTTTCTGTATACACCAGTTACAGGATTTTATGATCTGTACCCCCAATCCATTTCAACTAATTTTATATTCAGGGTTATTTGTTGTCTAACTTCTTATTGACATTGATCAACTTGATTTGCCCATGTTGGAAAACCTGCAAGTGCTAATGAAAAGAAACCCACTTAAATACTATTTCTCATTTGTAAAGTCTTGTAATTTTGGTTGAAAGGTCTTCACAAAATGTCTAAAGATTTGTTGTCACAGACAATGATAAATCAATAAAGAATTATTTGCTGGATATTCAAATGTTTTTATGATAGGTGAGGGAAGTTATCACTGCAAGAATACTTTACCTCAGCATCATCAACATAGAAGAGAGGTCCATGCACAAGACAATCCCCATCATATTCCAAGTTACATTCCTCACAATCTTCATAAATGAATAAACTGTGATTACTGATGGCATACGGTATAATAACATGTTCAGGAAATCTATACTTACTGCTATCTACTGTCTTGATTTATCAACATTTAAGATGGTATGTCAGTCATTGATTCATGACCTATCACCACCATGTGGATAATAGACCTTCAACAAATTCACATGCCTCTCTAATCATGTGCCATCTGTTCAATGTCTTACCATGTCTTACGTATGCTTTTTATGCCCATCTTTATGTCCCTTCTTCATGTGGTGTTAAGTCTCTTTTTATTTTACATGCTCTGGGGATTCTGGAACAATGACTGCCTTGTAATGTTATCAGATGGTCTCCTCAGTGCGTGTGTCCTATCCAATGCCAGCATCATTTTTTTCCACATATTGTTTTATTTGTATTTGTCTGCTCAGTTCCATCAGTACTACATTGGTGATTTCAATCCTTCTATTCTTCTCAATCATCCATGTATGAATTTCTTGGTTGTTATTTTTTGTTGTCCTCCATTTTTCAGAACCATACAATAAGACTGCCTTGACATTAAGGTGCTATTACAATTTTGTGTGGAAAAAACAAAAACCTCTGAATTTAAAAAAATATATAGCAGCTGCTGAATTAAAAAATATATACACTAGCTGCTACAAAACTGTTTATAGTTAAATAATGATACTGTTATACCTGTCAACCTCCTGAGAGAAAAACTTGTATGCCGGACCTTTAAAAACCAGTACAAATACCCAAAAAACCTTACGCAATAAAATATATTAATATATTATACGCTATAGGGCCTACAGTTTTAAAATGACAAATGATATCTATGAATTAATTAAAATGTGAAATAGTGTGATATAAAGCATACTAATAAAGTCTCACGCTGTTCTTTAAGCTATGTTACTAGAAATGCTGTGAGTGAAAATAATTTAAAATGTGTTTTATATATTACAGTTATCATAGCATTCCAAACATGGTGATGATTGTGTTAGTTTTGTCAAATGCACCAGAAAATCAATGACTTTATAGCAGGTCAAATTGCGACGTAACTATATCTCGCATAACTATAATAGTGGTAATGATATACATAGGCCCCCTTTATTTTATAGAAATAAAAATGAAGATAAAACACTGCTATATTTAAAAGCAAAAATATCTTAGTAGTTGTCAATTGGTATGCTCTGAGAATGCAAAGCCCTACCATTATTTCAATGAAAAAATTGTATTTATTATGCTAGTTCTTCAATTAGGAATTCATTCCTTGCATAACATATTGTGGATCCTACCATGTTATCTGACCCTATCTACGAGATTTCATGTCTTTGAATTAGGCTAACCATTATGTGATGGATGAATTACTTCAAGATAATCTCCAAAATAACATTGCAATTCGTTCTGCACAGAATATGAGTCTCTTAGTGTTATTTCTAAGAGACTCATATTCTGTGCGGAATGAATTGCAAAATTTCAAATAGGCCTAACAATCATAGATAGGGGAGGGAAACCTAACACTAATTTACAAAATAATTATTTAAAGTTCGACTGCTGATATAAAGCACTGTATGGGTTTATTGTTGAAATTAAGGATGGTGGGCCAATTGTTTGACACAGCCTTAAAAAAAGAATTCAGAAACGCAGTGAAAATGGATACGGGTTAGGTTTAGAAATTCTAAACCCAACCGTAATCCCAACCTTATCGACACTGGTGGTTTATTTGTATGACATCTAAGAACACAATCCATTTTAGCTGTATTGACTGTAGAAACAGAAAAGCTTAGGCCTATGTAAACAAGTATTTTTTTCTAGTTATGAACATAAAATATTGTTTTATCGGACATTAATTTATTGGAAATTTATAAAAAGGCAAGATGTAACTGGAATAATAAGAAATGCAACAAATCAAAACAACAGCAATATTTAACCAAGTAATAAGCACAATATCAAATGCTTAGCATTTTTAAAAAAATGACATCTAGGGGTGGTCGAAAGGGTTGTGATGACAGATAACCGAACAACAACCATTGTACAGGCATACACTGCTAAAAGTATTAAAAAAAACATACATTGTATTTTTAAAACAACTTGACAGGTATGTACTGTTAAAATGAGAATAAGTTCTCATCCAGAATACTTAATGTTGCAAGAAAAATGGTAAACTTACATAGAAATTCATCATCATCAGGAATAGAAAGGGACATGTAACTGGTCCTTCTCTTCTTCCTAAATGGGTACACATGAACTTCCTCTTCCTCATAATTTGGGTCTGTTTGCTTTTTTCTCTGTATGACAGTAGTTTTTAAAAAAAAATGTATCAAGTAAAAAATATGTTTCTTACAATTCGAAAAAACTGCAAACACCTTAGCTTTCGTCAACATTTAAGGTGGAATAAATTCAATTAATAAATTATTATTCATAAAAAGCTGACTTTGGCTGAAACATTTGTATTAAGTTTTAAATATATACATTTTATTCTGACAAGGTAAGGTGCAATGTTTTGTTCGACCTGTTGCCCACTGCATCCAATGTCATCAGGAGTTTTTGGAAGATTAGTTTTCCTTAGCCCTTGATTGTCAGGGCAGCTGGTTTGTATCTCATTCAGTCTGGTATCAATCTTTCCACCTATTGGGCCTTAGAAAACCTGCTAGTAGTTATGCTAGTGCCAGCATAGCTCTCAGAGTCATGGGTGAATGCAAGCTCTTTCCACCTTTTGCAAAGGGGAGACGATTCACATCAATTCTGTCATATTCAACATTATTTTTAATGATAGACTGTGCAGTAATATAACAAGTATGCGAGGAAAAAATGTAATAGTTTACATTGCATAATCACAGTAAATAATTGCTTTTATATATTTAAAGTTTGGTGTAGTAAGAGGTGTTAGACTTTTCCATGTTCTACATTATGTCAAAGTGTGTAGTAGATGGCTGCTTTGGTCAGAGTGGAAGATCAGTTGATTAACACTGATTTTTCTAGAATATCTAGTTTGGATGTCAGTAACCAATGTGCCATAGGAAAGTATGTTTGCTATGTTTTAAGTAGTACTGAGTGGAGTTAAGTTTATTTGGATTCACTCATGTTATTGCTGACTGTGTAGTAAGAGTTGTTAGACTTTTCCATGTTCTACATTATGTCAAAGTTTGTAGTAGATGGCTGCTTTGGTCAGAGTGGAAGATCAGTTGATTAACACAGATTTTTCTAGAATATCTAGAGTTGTGCTATTGACACACTCCAGCATTCAGCACCATAGAGAAGCACAGAAAGTACACAGCTCTTATTTAATCTTAATTTGGTGTTTGTGCTGTACCGACAGGACCTCCAGATGTTACGTTAGTCTTGCAAAGGCAGTCTTGCTTTATTCACTCTGTTGTTGAGTCTTTGCTTGTTCCACTGTCTGGTGTTGCTATGCATTCATTTTGCTTACAAATGCCAATTTGTTTAGATACCTTGTTTTATAAACGACCAGCAAAGGTTGCAATTTAGGAGTTCATTGCTTTAGGCATATTGGTGTAGTAATGAACCATGTTGTTTTTATAGTGAACGAAGTTTTCTATGAAGAATGTTACTGTGATAGAAGTGAACAAGTTATATATGATAAGACTATATATTAGTTCCTGACCTAAGCTCTAACCCCAAGGTAATAAATATTGTTTTATGTGATTCTTAAACTGCCTTACCTGTGATGTGATAAATCTCAGCTGATTTCATGCTTAAAATTTTTTTTTATTAAATAATTATAAATGCATTCTTGATACCCACAGGACTGCAATAATTTTGTGTGAAATAACTTCATGCAAACTATTATCTCTGCATTAATTTTCACTGTTTTATAATATTAACCTTAGTAATCAGTGTCAGAAAAAAACATCATGTTGTTCTTTCAGTTATGGAAATTTTTATCAGAGGTGATGTGTTTATTCATTACAATATCTAAAGATCTAGACTTGCCAGTTCAAAATTAACAAGTATTTCAAAGAGAAATATATAGACCAAGAGGTTTGTTGCTCAAATTAAGAAACATTTTTTAGAGGTTGAACAGGTATTTTCAGCTTCATTAATTAGGAAAAAAAAACTGAATTTTGGAATTTGCAAATACATGATACTGATCTTATTATCCGATCCAAGAGAAGCACAAATAGTGATAAACTATTTTAATCTTATTTAATTTGTTTAGCTCATCTGCACCAAAATTACCAGGTAATTGCATTTGAGACTGGCACTTCTATATGTAGTGTTTATAGTAATATTAGTTGTATTCCTCCAAAATAAATGAATTGATTATTATTATTGTTATGTACATTTCACTTTTTCCACTAACTATTGTTGTAGGAGACACATTTATTACACACATACTGCATTACCTGTTTCTTTTGTTTTGATGGTACTGATGTATTTTGTGTCCCTTCCACATTGTTTCCTGGACAAATTTTGTTGGGGGGAATGAATGATCTTTTCCTCCTGTTGACTAAGTGAAGACAAGAAAACTGACTAGATTATATTGGTACAAGTATAATAAAGGCATTGCTTGTTTTGGCCTAGCCTCATGAATTGGATACCAGAGCAACTCTGGGAAGGTTAAAGGCGGCCAGCGTGATGCTGACCATATTACCCCTAGTGTGCTGTTTTGTCAAGAAAATATGGGCCTAAAACCATATTCCAAATAAGCCTCAATGGGCCTCCAACGGTATCCTTTACCTCCAGAGCCTCCTTTATTCTGAAATTCCCAAGGTTAAATAAACAGAGGGAGACCCAAAATAAAAAATACACAGAGAACAGATCAAGAGAACACAATGAGAGAAGCTATGGACAGAACTTAAACAGATGGAGAATAGATCAAGAGAACACAATGAGAGAAGCTATGGACAGAACTTAAACAGATGGAGAATAGATCAAGAGAACACAATGAGAGAAGCTATGGACAGAACTTAAACAGATGGAGAATAGATCAAGAGAACACAATGAGAGAAGCTATGGACAGAACTTAAACAGATGGAAAAGGCTAAGAGGGCTTATTGCGAGCTGACAAAAGGCCTGTGCTCTCAGGACATCAGATCCACATGTAGTACAGTCAGAAGAATAAATGAACAAACAAACTTGATTTTAAAAGGGCTAATAATTGTGCACATTAATCCATCTAACATTCTGCCCTTCATCTCAATTTGCATATTATCTTGGCATTCATACACATACTAAAAGCAAAAAAATGTCCACAGGTTTGACAAAAACAAAGCAGCAATTTTTGACAAAAAGTGTCAGTAAATTCTTGCCTACACCTTCATATTGTGAAGTATCACCTCACACATACACACATATATGTAATCAAAGATACTGCTACATTCTCATATGCAATAGCAGTATTATAGACAAATTAATGCAAGTCATGGGCAGTGACTACAACCCACAAAAGCCAGATCCAAACCTCAGAAATGAGGTATCTGAGGAAGGTGGTTGAAGTAACAAGAAGAGACATGGTTCGCAACCAGACAATACGTCAAGACCTAAAATCTCACCCCCTGCAGACCCAAGTAGAACAGTCCCAACTAAGATAGTTTGGCCATGTCTGCAGAATGGGAGAAGATCGGCTACCATGACAAGCATGGGAAACAAAGAGCCAGGGATCCAGACCCCCAGGATAACCCAGAGTCCACTGGGAGGACAACATTAGACAATCTTTGAAGGACCGAGGACTAGAATGGAATCAGGCCAGGAGGAAGACAGCCGATAGGATAGTCTGGTGTTCTCTCTCCAAAACCTCTACACCTCACGGTAGAAGGGGAACAACTAAGTAAGTATTATAAAGCATTTGTCCATAAAATGAGTATTTACACAGACATGTTATGCAAAGACCTGGTGAGGTGAGAAATCATAATTTCAATAATACATGAGAGCTGATAGCTTGGTTCAATCTATGCCATCAGAATATTAATAGCTGGTAATCTGCTCCAACATCATATTCTTAAGAATGATGCTGAACACAGAGGGTGACAGCCCATGTTCTTTTTTGACACTTCTAGTTCTGCAGAACTATTCAATAGGTGTACCATGAAAAAAAAGCACACTAGTGACTTTTGTGTAAAAGTGTTCATTAGTCTGAATTTAAAAAAAAAAAAATAAAGTATCATGTTCAACCCTTGATGGGTTATAATTAGAACATCTTCTTCTTCGATCCTTAACCACCGACCGTCAAAGCAGTCAGTGGCCATCACGCCTAGTGGCGTCTTGTAGGGCAACAACAAATTGATTCCACTTTGCTCGGTCGGTGGCCATCCTTCGTACAGTGCCCCAACTCTGGTTCATTCTTTGCATCTCAGCCTCCACAGTCCTCCGCCAAGTTGTTTTTGGTCGGCCTCTCTTTCGCTTTCCTTCAGGGGTCCAAAGCATAGCTGTTCTTGTGATGGCATCGGGGTCTCTTCTGAGGACATGACCAACCCAGCTCCAGCGTCTGCCAGCTATGATGGTGTGCATGTCCTCTTGCTTGCTACGAGTAAGCAGATCTTGGTTGGTGATGGTATTCGGCCAAAAGATGCGGTGAATTTTTCTTAGGCATGTTGTGTGAAAAGAGGACAATTTCGACATTTCCTTCTCTGTGACTCTCCAGCATTCCGCACCATAGAGAAGCACAGAAAGCACGCAACTCTGGTATAATCTTAATTTTGTGCTTGTGCTGTATTGGGAGGACTTCCAGATGTTATTTAGGCTAAAGAAGGCTGTTCTTGCCTTATTCATTCTGATGTTGATGTCTTTGCCTGCCCCACCATCTGGTGTTACTATGCTTCCTAGGTATGTGAAGGTATCTGTCTGTACCAATTGCTGATTCCTTACTGATATGGGCTCAGGGTTGCTCACATTGAGCGTCATGACCTCAGACTTCTTTAAATTGATGTTCAAGCCCACCTGCTGGCTAAATTTATTAAGTCTATCCGTTTTTTCCTGGATGTGTTGATGTGAATGTGCCAGCAGTGCAATGTCATCTGCATATTCCAGATCTTCCAATGTAGAAAATGTAGTCCATCTTATTCCTCTTGGACTGCCCTCTGTTGTCTGGCGCATCACTGTTGACTCCGTTTTATCGTTGAGTTCAGTTTATACCGGTGAAGAGGTAGCTTAAAACGCGAATGGTAAAAATGAACGAATGTCAACAATATTCTTCAAACGAACTTCAACAAGTAGTATTGAACTGGGTGAACTGGGCAAGTACTGGCAGTACAGAAGTCGGTGGTGACTGTACATAGATTTTATTCAACACAGCACATACGGAGTGGACAAGACTAACATCGTCACAGGCGCAGAAATCATACGTCAACATGTTGATAATTACTTTTAAAGTTCCTGAAGATTCTCTACTAATAAAGTCCTCTGACTCAAGTGACTGAGGATCACAAAACTGTTACCATATAATATTCCGCTCATTCAAGTCCATTGACCTTCCTTCAAGGACGCCCATCATGGTAACGTATTCATACTTCAGGATAAAATTCTTCCATATCATACTTCATAATCCCAGACTTTCTCCATACATCCCGTTATATATAGTATATAGTTTTCAGACAAAGTCATACATGATAATACGAACAGGTTAGAGATTCCAGTTGACTAACCTCTCCCATTCTATGCCACGCTTCTGGCATTGTAGTAACAGCATATTAAACATGTGAAGCATATAAATTCATTAACTTGATTTCTTGTAGGTATTCTCCCTCTACGAAAAGATTCAAAGGCTATCGACTCCGTGTGTCCAATTCTAGGAATGTCATCTACGATGAATTCCCGCTAGACCATTAATAGGAGCGGCCTGATACTTTAATGTACATAAATAAACATGCCATAAGAAATGGGGCGACACTTACTTTATACTTCCACTATTGACTTCGCCATGAAGATCAATAGATACGAATACAACTGATGGCTATTTCACATTTGCCAAAATCAAAGGATAAAACAGCGGACATAAATATGGTCCGAGCTGCCCCTTACATGACGTCAGAAACTACTCAACTAGGTTACACGTGCGTCCAAAGCAACTCACACTGCATTGTGCACGTCAGTGCGTGAATCAATCGAACGCACAAATAATATAACTATATAAAACTGGTGCGTACATTTGGCAGGACCGAAGACTACCCCCGTAGGTAATAAATGTACGTAACAGCTCCCTTATCACCTCCCCTTAAAAAAATTAATTCTATTAATTTTTTTCGAACTAATTACTCGAGAGAGGTGAGTCAAAACTACAACAAGATTTATGACATGCATAAAATTATATCATATTAAGAAAAGAATATTAAATGAAAACAATATAACTAAATGATAGTATGCATTAAAGCACACATCCACCATCGACCTACTTTGGAACGATGTGGTAATATTCGAAGTAAAAAGAAGTTGAAAATGAAAATGAAATAAACCATAAAAAAAAAGATGATAATAAAATTCAACCAAATTTTTTTTAAAAAGAAATTTGAAACATATGATTTCAAAAATGAAAATGAACAGCAACACTGATGATGATCAATGATGAAAGAATCAATAAAACAGAAAATTTTAAAATACAACATGCAAAATGAAACAAAGCATAATTAAACACTTTAAGAAGCAACGCACTTACTATTTCCTAACACTAGTAAGTTTGACTAGTTATCTAAAAGTGAGATATCATGTAGTGGGATACGTGAATACACGTATTGCGAAACACTAATAAAGTTAGTAGATGTGTGATTTATAATCAATCAAATTGATTAAATTGAATTATACTAATTAATAGTACTTAATTTATGAACAAATAACTAATTACTAATTTATTCTAAGTGATTTCAATTTCACTCATTGTTAATATTCTTTTAGAACTAGTTAAATCGACAAGAATATGTTCTCAATGTACCATGTCTGAAATACGTTTACGAACACGATATGTAGTGTAATCTGTTCCATAACAATAGTGAATGTCTATTTGTCACTCTTACCAATGTTTCCATACTAAAAAAAAATGTTACTTTAATATCACTGTTCCCGTTCTAACAAAACGTTACTTCACAAGAAATAATGTTATAATCCATACGTAAGTATATTCTGAAAGTTATATATATACGAATACTGCAGAACTACACATAGTCTCCACAGATGTATAATCAGTGACCATGTACAAAGTTATTCATGTTTCTGTGAGGACGTTTCACCATCTGGAAGTGGTTTAATTTCGACATGTTCACTAGGGCATCTTGAAAGACAGTCTGCAAACACATTCTGTACTCCAGGAATAGCTCGTATCTCAAAATGGAACGGTTGAAGCGCAATAGCGTAACGCGCTGACTTTGATGACTTCACGTTCCCTGTGTTCAGTGCTGTAAGAGCTTTCTGGTCGGATTCCACCACAAAGTGTGATCCGAGGAGATAACGATCCAGTTTTGTGATTGACCAGACAAGAGCGAGGAGCTCTTTGTCCAGAACGGAATACTTCATCTCGCTCGTCGTAAGCTTTCTGGATACGTACATAACCGGAAATAAGGTGCCTCCGTATTCCTGCATCAAAACTGCCGCGATAGCGTAGGAAGAAGCATCACTGCGAAGAACAAAGGTGAGATCTTTGTTAGGCAACCTTAAAAAAGGCTTATTTGAAAAAAATTGTTTTATATAATCTAAAGCCGTTTGATGATCCTGCGACCACTTTATTATATTAGATGTGCCTTTCTTTAGTAACGAAGAAAGAGGTGCAGTTATAGTAGACAAATGAGGGATGAATTTAGAATAGAACTGTATTAGTCCTAAGAGCGACCTCACTTGTTTTTTTTGTCTTAGGTGCTGAGATGTTTAAAATTTTAGAGACGTTACTGTCTTCTGTATACATTAAACCGCGACCTATACGGTGACCAAGAAATGAGATGTCATGAAAACCGACAAAAGCCTTTGAAGGTTTCGCTGTTAAGTTATAATCCCGTAAGGTAGAAAGTAAAGATTTTAAAACCTGAATATGTTCATCCCAAGAGTCACTGAAAAGACAGATGTCATCTATATAAGTAATGACATCGGGACGATGAGACAATATGCGGCGCATCATGCGTACAAAGGTAGCTGGCGCATTCATTAGACCGAATGGCATAAAATTCCATTGAAAAAAGACCCCGTGGCGTCGAGAAAGCGGTGAATGGCTTTGCTTTAGGGGTTAATGGCACTTGCCAATAACCCTTTGAAAGGTCAAATTTCGAAAAGAATGTGGCATGAGATAATTTCTCTAATAAGTCGTCTAAAAGAGGTAATGGTTCCGCATCGAATTTTGTAACTTTGTTTAATTTCCTGTAATCTACGCAAAGACGTATATTGTTGTCCTTCTTCCTAATGATTACCATAGAAGAAGAATATGGTGATGAAGATGGTTCAATTATATTTAATTGAAGCATCTCATCCAATTCCTTATCAACCTTATCACGAAAGTGTAAAGGAATAGGATATGGGCGAACTCGAATCGGTGTATCGTCAGTCAGAATAATGTCATGTTGGATGACTGACGTATGACCTGGGATGTCAGTGAGGACATCCTCATACGTGTGTAGAATATTAGAGACTTGCTGACGTTGATCATCAGTAAGAGTAGATGAGATAGTAACATCATTCCATTTCTCAGTGGAATGGAGTGGTACAACTGGTATTGGTAGTTGTACATCATCGAAAGAAGATTCCTCTTCTTGGATGACTGACAAACTAGAATAGTGTTGAATAGGAGGTGTAGGATCGTCAGTTGCTTGGAACACTGATTGTAGATAATCAGGACGTGAGTAATATTCCTTCAACATATTAATGTGGAAGGTTTTATGTTTACCATTAACATCAACGATGTAGTCGACATCGGATATTCTTGAGATGATCCTGAAAGGACCTCTCCAGGTAATTAAAAGACTATTATTATGCGCAGGGAGTAATACAAAAGCTTCATCACCAGGTATGAGCTGGCGAAGACTTCTATATTTGTTTGCAAATAGACGAGCTTTTTCTTTGGCTTGTTCGGATGATGCAGTAGCTAATCTACAAGCATCTATGATTCTCTTTCTCAGAGAGATCACATACTCATAAGAGGATTGAGTTTCCTCTTCAATATTCTCGTCAACCAATAAGTCGTGGATTAACGACATCGGACCGCGTGGTTGCATGCCGAAAACAAGTTGAAATGGAGAAAACCCCGTTGCTTGATTTTGTACTTCGCGATACGCAAAGAGACAAGCGGGTAGGACCCGATCCCAGTCTTGGGGGTGGTCTTGAGTCATCTTACCCAACAACTGCTTGAGTGTCCTATTTAGACGCTCAATTAACCCATTTGACATCGGATGATAAATAGAACTTAGAGATCTGTCTATACCTAATGTCTTCATAACTTGAGACATGGATTCAGAAATGAACTGAACCCCATGATCCGACAAGATTTTCAGTGGAAAACCAATGCGTGAGAAGATTAACATCAATGCCTCTGCTACACTCGCAGATGAAGTGTTCTTGAGAGGGATGGCTTCAGGCCAGCGAGTGCACATATCAATGCACGTAAGAATATGCGTATGCCCTCTAGCAGATGGTAGCATAGGACCAATAATGTCTATAGCCATTTTATCAAATGGTCTAATCGGGATGTCCGCAGCTTGAATAGGAGCCGCATGAAATGGACCCCGTACCTTAACTTCTTGACATATCAAACAAGACCGACAATAGAGAGTGATGTCCTTATGGACGCCTGGCCAGTAGAATGCCGAAAGCACTCTGGATTTGGTACGCGAAAAACCCATATGGCCCGCACATTGCGAGTCATGCGCATGTCGTAATATACGAGATCTCATACAGGATGGGACTATAATCTGAGAACATAAGGATGAATCCTTTTCTCGTATTACTCTAACCAAAATCCCATTCTTAAGTATAAAATCATGTCTAGATTTTGCAAGTTTGTTGCTGGTATTCTTTTTGTTCACATACTGAAAAAATTTTTTTAATGAATCATCATTCTTTTGCAATGTTGCAAACAACTCCCGTGAAATAGGAGCATCATCATCACAAGTGGTATGAACTGTAGGTTCCATAGGTGTATCATGCGACATATTAGTAGCTTGCGCTCTAGTAACTACTGCATTTGCAGTTTGAATATGTCGCTCTTCCCATTCAGCAATTTGCTGTGGTGTACACTCTTTAATACCATGTATGCGACCAAGTATTAAATCACAAATTGGATTCGGAAGGAGACAAGCTTGAATCTTTCCTGAAAAAAATGGTGTATTAAGATCAATAATAGCAGTGGCAAATGTTTCAATTGTGCCACCAAACGTCACACATTTGACAACCCGGCCCGTGGCACAACTTGGGTTGATCAGCGAAGTCCGGACGCCGACTGTGCTGCAACCTGAGTCAAATAGGAGAGAGCATGAAATATTGTTGACAAATCCCTTGTTAAACTTAAGAGAGCCCTGTCCCTGGTGTACTGACGCAGCAGTGGCCGTACAGACTGCAGGTAGACTAGGCAAGGTATGTCCGCAACGCAGCGTCGTGATCGCCTTGGGCTGGAAAAGAGTAGAGCATTCTGAACAATCTTTGACTTGGGTACAATCAAGAGAACAACACATAGCATTATGAGTTTCAGCTCCTTTACCCTGTTCAATGTTAGCCTGTGTATCACTAAAAGCGACATTAGAATGTCTATTCGTATTACTCAACGAACTATCTCGTCGACGCGATCGATTTTGATTTTTGTCATTAAAATTGCCATAATTGTAGTTTCTGCTAGAGTTAAAATTTGGATGAGTCCGATATTTTGTATAATTATCGTTATGATGTTGGTAAAATGGTTTATTTCCAAAAAATTGTTTGTTTTGCGGACCCTGAGATCTTGATCTCCAGTTTTGTTTATTATAATGTCCTTGATTATTTTTAAAATTATTGTTACCAAAATCTCGCGATCTGTGAGCCTGGTTCCAAGAACTATTAAATGGAGCAGATTGTTGAAATTGCTTCCCTTTGTAAAAAATTACCATTGTTAAAATTGTCATTATTTCCCTTATTGACATATCTGTCAGCACTAAAAGAACGATTGCGTGAAAAATTGTTTTGTTGTGCTGCAAAAGCAACACGCAATTCATTCTTAATCTGTGCATTACTTAGATCCATGTTTGGGTGAGCAGTGCAAAAATTTTTAGCATGCTGTTCTAAGTCTTTCATAGATAAAGGTTTCCGTTCGTGTAAAAATGCGAGAAATGTAGGATTTACAGACGAAAGTACCTTATCGCGCATCAGTAAATCGAAGAGACCTTCATACGACTTTTCAATTTTGGATAATTCGATCCATCTTTCTAATGTTAGTCGTATTTGTGACAGAAAATCACTAAAATTTCTGCTAGATTGAGGTAGTAATGTATGGAATCTTGATCGATATTGGTCTTCTGTCATTTGGAATTTTTGCAGAAGTGCCGCTCTAAGAGCATTATAGTCATTTTTCTCACCAATGCTGGTGGTATGATAAACTGCTAATGCGTCCCCTGTAAGTAATCTGGATAAATATGTACAGTATAGAGCTTTATCCACGTTATAAGACACACAAGTGGCCTCAAACCTATCTAGGAAGAATATCACGTCATCAGACGGGGGATTAAATTTTGGTAATTTAAGGTGAATTTCCTTAAAATTATCATGTCTGGATGAAGTTTGGCTTTCAAAAGTTCTCTGAGAATTAGCTTCCTGAGTTAACCTAAGTCTCTCATATTCTGACTCTGCTAATTTCAGTTCATGCTGTCGTTTTCTTTCATTCTCTTCCATCTCAAGCTGAAGTCGTTTTGTGTTTTGTTCAGCTATTAATCTTCTTTCTTGCATTTCTTTTTGTTTAACTTCCATTTCTTTTTCAGCTATTAATCTTTTTTCCTCCATTTCTTTTTGTTTAACTTCCATTTCTTTTTCAGCTATTAATCTTTTTTCTTCCATTTCCTTTTTAAGTCTATCTTCAGCCTCCCTTTGCTTCTGTTCTGCCTCTCGCTGAAATCGTTTCTCTTCTAATTCAGCGGCTAATCTCATTTTTTTCTCCTCTTCCTCAGCTATAAATTTCCTCTTCTTTTCATTCTCCTCAGCCTCAATCCTTTTTTGATCTGCCTCAAATTTCAAATTTTCCAAACGTAAAGTTTCTAACCTTCTCTGATCAGCTTCTATTTCTTGAGCTTTCTTATATTCTGCAAGTGCAAATGCTTTTGCTTCCTCAGGAGCCATCTGAAGAGCTTTTGCTTGCTTAATGAAATAGTCTAAGGTAGCCATTATTCAATTTTATTATTTAATAATACTACTTAAAATTGTTACTACAACTAGTGGTTTTAGTTCCTGTTCTAGAACGGTAAAATCAATTTATATAATAGGCAATAATATTAATAATTAATAATGTAATTTATAACATGAAATGGTGTGAAAGCAATAACGTGACAGACAATAGCACAATACTGACACGACACGATAATCAAGACAAATGACTACAGTCATAGAAATCAAATTAAAATAAAATGTGGAACTAAAATAGAATGTCGTAAAAAATTACGATGACATCTACGATCAAATAATGCACAAGACAATTGACAACACAGTGTAAAAACATATGCTTTGTAAAAAAATGAACGACAGTCAGGTAAGATGGACAATAATCACATACAAAATACATCATGAAAATAAGGTACAAGTAAAAATAACTACCAAAAACAACAATTAAAACTTGACGAAACAGCTAAAACAGTCAGGTGTCACAGACTACCAGACACAGTGGACCAAAGATCCTTCTATGCTCACGCATAGGAACATTCCACTGCGGGAAGTCTGCAAAATAATGTCCTACAGAACGTCTGACGAAGAGCCCGAATTTTCTTCGAGATGGATCTCGTTCGTCAGATCAACCTCCCTACCTCCCACGAAGAATACACAACATATAACACTTAACACGAAAAATATGAATGTGGACATATCACGGAAGGCACAACTAAGCGTAATAAAGTGTACAACGGAAACACGTTATATTCATCTCGCGTGCAGGTAAAAAATCAATGTGCCTCGTCTCCGTGGATGTACGTCTACAGATAAAATACTTCGTTCTGCTTCTCTAGATTACAGCTCGCACGCAATAATGATGAAGAGATGATCTCCAAGTAAGCAGTCACTGTGAAACTTGACGTGGATGTTGATTGAAGACCTTGACCTTGGTAAACGTAAGTTGAATCTGATTTCTCATCCCACTGGGTTCCAAGTCCGAGATGTTGGTGACTTGAAAGTTAAAATCTTCTTTTCACAGAAAAGTATTGAGTACGTTCTTTGGAAGTTAGATATTTCCAGACCACACTGGCATACCAATTATTGTTGACTCCATTTTTCGTTGAGTTCAGTTTATACCGGTGAAGAGGTAGCTTAAAACGCGAATGGTTAAAATGAACGAATGTCAACAATATTCTTCAAACGAACTTCAACAAGTAGTATTGAACTGGGTGAACTGGGCAAGTACTGGCAGTACAGAAGTCGGTGGTGACTGTACATAGATTTTATTCAACACAACACCTACGGAGTGGACAAGACTAACATCGTCACCGGCGCAGAAATCATACGTCAACATGTTGATAATTACTTTTAAAGTTCCTGAAGATTCTCTACTAATAAAGTCCTCTGACTCAAGTGACTGAGGATCACAAAACTGTTACCATATAATATTCCGCTCATTCAAGTCCATTGACCTTCCTTCAAGGACGTCCATCATGGTAACGTATTCATACTCCAGGATAAAATTCTTCCATATCATACTTCACAATCCCAGACTTTCTCCATACATCCCGTTATATATAGTATACAGTTTTCAAACAAAGTCATACATGATAATACGAACAGGTTAGAGATTCCAGTTGACTAACCTCTCCCATTCTATGCCACGCTTCTGGCATTGTAGTAACAGCATATTAAACATGTGAAGCATATAAATTCATTAACTTGATTTCTTGTAGGTATTCTCCCTCTACGAAAAGATTCAAAGGCTATCGACTCCGTGTGTCCAATTCTAGGAATGTCATCTACGATGAATTCCCGCTAGACCATTAATAGGAGCGGCCTGATACTTTAATGTACATAAATAAACATGCCATAAGAAATGGGGCGACACTTACTTTATACTTCCACTATTGACTTCGCCATGAAGATCAATAGATACGAATACAACTGATGGCTACTTCACATTTGCCAAGAATCAAAGGATAACACAGCGGACATAAATATGGTCCGAGCTGCCCCTTACATGACGTCAGAAAACTCAACTAGGTTACACGTGCGTCCAAAGCAACTCACCCTGCACTGTGCACGTCAGTGCGTGAATCAATCGAACGCACAAATAATATAACTATATAAAACTGGTGCGTACATTTGGCAGGACCGAAGACTACCCCCGTAGGTAATAAATGTACGTAACAGTCACTTATCCACGAGGTAAGAATTAGGGTTTCAGCGTGCACACAGTGGCAGAACACGAGGTTTCCCTTAATTAGGAAGATGACCGGTGGACAACTTCTCTCAATAAATAATCTTGGTTCACCACACACTTTGTCAACAATGTCGGAAAAGTTAATGTTTTTTTCTGTTATTATTCTCGCCACAAGACAGCATGTACATTAGAGTTATGAAGAAATGTGATTTGGCTCAAAGGCCCAGTATAAGCATTTATTCTTTAAAAAAAACGTTAGTGGGATTGGTATTCTGTCTATCTCTGAAGGCACACGCCCTGGCAGACAGGTGTTACTTGAAAACATACGTGGTTAAAGATATAACATGTTTATGTTTCTCACAGGTATGTCTCTGTACAAAACGCCGGCAAAGTTTGGGTTACCCCAGTATTCACTGAATAAAGAAAACAACACATATGAAATATTTTACATATTATGTACTCAATATAATATACGTTTTTAAACTGCAAGCGTACAGCTTGACTTATCATTTAAACTTTCCCATGAAATAAGTTATATATAAAATCAATCAATCATCATGAATTATGAATACATACGTATTCCGTCAACACTCATGAGGCATCTAGCATTTATAAGTTAGTTTAGAAAAATTAATCTCTACTGAGTAGTTAGCAGTTAAATTAAATTAATTATAGCTAACATGATTTTAGGCTAAAAATTATAATTTATTATGCTTTCCACTGAAACACATCAGCTAGAGAATATAACAGACTTATAAATTAATCAATCTGCACAAAAGAAAATAGTGAAAATGAAATAGGCGATTTAACACTTTAAACACTTCACAAAATACTAGATATAATATATTTACCTCAACACAGAACTACGGTATCACAACGAAACTAAGAGATTTCTCTTATAAGTTTAAGTATCTAGAACGAAGTGACCACGTCTACTGCAAATTGGAGAATGAGTGAAAACAAGTTTAAAACTCTGATTATATCTATCAAATCAGACAAAAGATCTTACGTTATTTCGCGAAATCCGAAATAATCTCCGCTTTCAGTCTTAAACACCTTACATTTAACACTTCCCATTACTAGACGTATTGCCCATAACTGACACTACGTCTTCACACCTACGTTAACAAACTGACCGAGAGCGCGCGTGTCAGCTGAGAAATGCTAGACACTCTGTCTCCACTGCAGAGGGTAATTTCACACTTCGCCGGGAGCTAGCCTGACGAAAAACTCTAGTGACAGCTGCAAATGTAGACAATTTGTCTGCTCATCATGTCTGATAGACTGAAATCCCACCAAAAATTATCTCGTGCAAGGTACTGACACGTTAGGTAATCTACTGCGTTTCTAAATGAGAAAACGAAACCAGGCGAAAGTGTGAATGGGAAAATAGTAATGTTTCTAGTCGCAAACCTACGAATGCGAAAAACACAGGAAAAGGATAAAGAGTGATAATAAAATAGATGACACGGGTAGAGAAAGAAAGGAAAATAGAAAATGTAATGATCATAATACTCTCTGTGACACACACACATATATATCTATATATATATATCTATATATATATATATATATATATATATATATATATATATATATATATATATATATATATATATATATATATATATACATATATATATATATATATATATATATATATATATATATATCCGAGGATATCATCTCATCTCAACCCGTAACCCGTCAGGGGTCGTAGGGATGCCATGGTGGAAGCATCAGTAGACATGGTCCTCCACTGCTCTCTATCCTCAGCAATGCATACAAGTGTGGAAAAACCGTGCCCTGCCCATTCTTTGATGTTATCAGCCCAGGATTTTCTTTGCCTTCCTCTTCTCCGTTTACCTTCGACTGTTTCCTGGAGGATCGTTTTCGAAAGGTAATCATGACGAGTTACATGCCCAAACCAGGCAAGCTTTCGACGTTTCACTATTGACAAAAGTGGTTTTTGGTGGCCTGCAAAGGTCTTTATTTTCTCTCTAACATAGACATTTGTTGTGTGCTCTTTATAACATATCCGCAAAATTCTTCTATTACATTTATGCTCAAAAGCCTGAATCCTTCGCTCCGTATCTGCAGTGAGTGTCCAGCCCTCACACCCATACAAGAGAATAGATAATACAAGTGATTTGTATAATTTGATCTTCACAGCAAAACTGATGTTACTTTTCCAGATCACATTCAGCCTTGTCATGGCAGCTGAGGCCATCTCATGTCATGTCTTGATTTCTTTACTTGATCTTCCATCACTACATATAGTGGACCCCAGATATTTAAAGGTGTTAACTTCTTATAACGTTTGCCCATATATATATATATATATATATATATATATATATATATCATCATCTCAACCCGTAACCCATCATGGGTCGTAGGGGTGCCATGGTGGAAGCATCAGCAGACAGGGTCCTCCACTGCTCTCTATCCTCAGTAATGCGTACAAGTGTAGAAAAACCATGCCCTGCCCATTCTTTGATGTTATCAGCCCAGGATTTTCTTTGCCTTCCTCTTCTCCGTTTACCTTCGACTGTTCCCTGGAGGATCATTTTTGAAAGGGAGTCATGACGAGTTACATGCCCAAACCAGGCAAGCTTTCGACGTTTCACTACTGACAAAAGTGGTTCTTGGTGGCCTGCATAGGTGTTTATCTTCTCTCTAACATAGACATTTGTTTTATGCTCTTTATAGCAAATGCGCAAAATTCTTCTATAACATTTATGCTCGAAAGCCTGAATCCTTCGTTCCGTATCTGCAGTGAGTGTCCAGCTCTCACACCCATATAAGAGAATAGATAATACAAGTGATTTGTATCATTTGATCTTCACAGGAAAACTGATGTTACTTTTCCAGATCACATTCAGTCTTGTCATGGCAGCTGAGGCCATCTCAAGTCTTGTCTTGATTTCTTTACTTGATCTCCCATCACTACATATAGTGGACCCGAGATATTTAAAGGTGTTAACTTCTTCTAACATTTGCCCATTTAACGTAATGTTGGTCGGAACATGTTTCTTATGGCTATTCACCAATATCTTGCTTTTCTCTATATTAATTTCCATCCCATATGTTCTTGTTACTTTCTCCAGTCTAGAGGTAAGGTCTTGAAGTTCTGATTATGTTCCAGCTATCAGATCGATATCATCAGCAAAACGTAGATTGCAAAGAGGTCGGCCTCCAATTGATATGGTTGTTTTATAATCATAAAGAGCCTCCTGCATAATATGTTTTGATATATATTAAAGAGCACTGGGGACATGATACATCCCTGGCGAACTCCCACAGTTGTTTTGAAAAATTCTCCAATGTCATTGCTTGCAAAAACAGCACTTCTTGCATCCTTGTATAGTGCTTCAATGATATCTATGATGTTGGTATCAAAATTGAATTTTCTCATTATTTGCCATATGCCTTCATGCCAGACTCGATCGAAGGCTTTTGTGAAATCGATGAAGTTATGGTGTAAATCGTGTTGATGCTGGAGATGTTTTTCGATCAGTAATCTAATATTGAATATTTGTTCTGAGGTACTTCTTTTTGGTCTAAAGCCAGCCTGTTCCTTGGACAAGATTTCTTCTGATTTCTGTTTTATTCTGTTCAAAAGTATCTTTAACATCACTTTACTTGGATGACTAATAAGGCTAATGGTTCTGTAGTTCTTGCACATTTTTTAGATTTCCTATATATATATATATATATATATATATATATATATATATATATATATATATATATATATATATATATATATATATATATATATATATATATATATATATATATATATATATATATATATAGGAATTCTAAAAAATGTGCAAGAACTACAGAACCATTAGCCTTATTAGTCATCCAAGTAAAGTGATATATATACACACTTTATTTTTATCGAATTTATTTTATTTTTATTTTTAAATTTTGACAACACTGTATGGCCATCTCAATTACATATATGGAAAGTGGCTGTTTAAATTTCTCAAATGTATGAGTCACGCAGGAAATTCCATCAGCACTACTCTATCATATCACGTTCTTAGAAAGCCATTGGTTTGGCAATTCGAGTTGTCATATACAATCGCTCTGATTGGGAGTTGCCTAGTAGTAGACCGCAGTGCGTAGGTGAAGCCGTCAAGTAGACAGCTTCGAATAAGCCAGGAAACAAAAAAGTAAAGATTCTGACTTTAAATAGGACCGAACTTAGAGGAACGATTCTGAACACTACAGCAAGGCAACCCTAAGTTATTCATCAATAAACCGGACTTAACAGGACTTATGCACAAAGTCGTAGAGGGATTGTTAATAGAACTAAATACTTCACGTGAGTTCTAGGCATCTATATTAAGTTGCCAAGACTATTTACCTGTGCAAGAAGTCTAGGATTTCTCAATTATTGAGTTTGTGGTACCAGTACGAGGCTGCTCGACTATTTGTGGTATGATCCGAAAAGACCATTTGCTGTACTCCCATTCTGTGGTTCGAAGCTTGTAAATGACACTTGAAACTACATCCCCAGGTCGTGAAGATTCTTGCCTTGACCTGGAGTGGTTACTTTCTGACTGATCTGGAAATGTGCCCTCACCACAGAGACGAATCTACGGAACCAGAAGCATCGGCATTTTAGCATTTTAGCAAGTCCCTATGTTTAGCTGGTAAACAAAGAACTTTCTTTTCTAAAATTAAGCTTAAGATAGCCTATATTTTCTATGATGTGACTGATTTTTTATTAATCATCAGTTCTTATTATTTTACAACTGTTAAAGTATTTGATCATTAAAATTGTATATTTTTTTTTTTTACAAATTCATAGTTGAATTACTTATTACAAAGAGAGGTGCATATGTGTGAATATGTATTCTAATATATATATATATATATATATATATATATATATATATATATATATATATATATATATATATATATATATGTATAGTTATATCTACATCTAAAGAGCCAATACGAGCATTAATAATAACAATAATTATGTTACTGATCCATAATGAAGCCCTAAAATATTTGTGTTTTGGCTTCTTCAAGAGCACTTTTCTCGCTTGTTCGAGTTACTTTCGTGACCCAACCACTACGCGCGTGCACTACGCCGTGCATGATTTGGTCAGGCCGCCAATATATAAAGAGAGCGGCGGCAAGCCATCGAAAGATTTATATTCACAAGAGCAGCCCAGGCAGAACAAGCGATAGACAGAACAAGCGAACTAGCCACGCTATGTGGGTAGAAGAGGGAACAAAGACATGGAACACGTTAGCAATTGAGCCTGGCTGGGTGTTTGTTTAGAGATTGTTTATTTGCATTTTGTTACTGAAAGGGTTGTATGAATAAATACAGACCCTGCTTTAGAATCAAGAGTTTTATTGTACGGGACTGGTGCGAGAGTGTGAATTTGCTGCAAGAAAGTGATCACATATCACAACAACATCATCTTTCCTCGCCCACCCTATCACAATAATAATAATAATAATCAGAGGAATTTTGATGTTACTTCAATTTGGGGCTTGAACGAGCTAATATTATATCTCTCCACAAAAAGCGGCTGGAAAGATAAAGAGTTAACGTGCTCAGACCCAACTCCGCCAATGCCGGTCATAAGCCCGGATGAAAAAGGAGGAGGGCGGCATGCATGGAGGCCGTAAGGAGGCAGCCCCTCCACCATGCAAAGGCACAACAGGCCAATCACCTGTTTGCTTTAAACTTTTGATTACGAGCAATACAAGAGAGAAAACTAGACTGATTCTAAAGGCGATGAACTGGAACGGACTACGACTTATGGAACTTGGAACACAAGAAGTATAAATGGGAAGGAAGAGGAGCTGGTGGAAGAGATGAGGAAAGCAAAACTAGAAATCCTGGCTATAACGGAAACAATGAAAAAAAGGACAAGGAGTCATGGATCTCGATGGCAACACGCTGCTCTACAGTGGTGTACCCACATCTGAAAGAGCTAAAGGGGGTGTGGGTTGCATTGTGGCCCAAAATCAAAAAGATAGTATCAAGGGATGGAACTTTGTCTCGGAGCGCATTATGGTTGTAAAACTAAAAGACGGAGAAACCATAGTCAACCTGGTCATAGTGTATGGGCCAAATGAGGATGAGAGAGCAGAGGTCAAGGAGGAATTCTTCGAGCTGCTTCAAAGGACAGTGGATGACTGCCTAGATGAAGTTATCATGCTCGGAGATTTTAATGCCAGAGTTGGAAATGACCATGCTAGATGGGGTGGAGTTATCGGAAGATATGGAGAAGATACTCTCAATGACAATGGAAAGCGACTCCTTAGATTCTGCAGTGAGCAGAATCTGATCATTACAAACACAAAGTTCCCCCATAAGCGCATACATGCATACACTAGATGTGAACTAACAAAGAGTGAGAAGTCAGTGATCGACTATGCCCTTATTCGGAGAAGCTCTTTTAAATATGTCCGAGATGCTAGAGTCTGGAGGGCGCCAGAGATTGGAAGTGATTACTACCTGCTAACAATCAAAAGAACAACTGAAAGAGTTGCTCAGCCAAGGAACTGCCCAACATCAAGAAACCAAGTAAACGAGCAGGAGAAATGAGCATTAGGACCTACAAGCTGAGAGAGCCAG
Organism: Oreohelix idahoensis; assembly: GCA_024509875.1. Taxonomy (NCBI): domain Eukaryota; kingdom Metazoa; phylum Mollusca; class Gastropoda; order Stylommatophora; family Oreohelicidae; genus Oreohelix; species Oreohelix idahoensis. The sequence goes on along the minus strand of JAMPIV010012325.1, from coordinate 273,565 downwards.
AAATTAAGACCAGATATCAGGGGCTTATTGCTGCAGCAGTGAGCAACACAGAAGAACGACCTGATGACTTGGAAACCCTCTGGATTAAATTCAAGGATATCATAAAGACAGCTGCTGCAGAAGCATGCGGTGAAGTCTGACTTGGGAACCAGAGAAAGAGGACACTTAGGTGGACAGAGGAAGTCAAAGAGAAAATAAGAGAGAAGAAAATGGCATGGTAACAACACTTAGGAGCTAAAAACACAACAGGACAAATGGAAAAATATAGAGAATATGTGACACTCAGAACAGAAGCAAAGAACAAAGTGCTAGCAGCAAAACAGAAGTCCTGGGAAGAATTTGGAGAAAAGCTAGAAAAAGATACACAAGAAAATCAGAAATTGTTCTATAAGACCCTAAAGAACACGAGGAAGGAAAAAAAATGCCCTCTCAAATTTATAAAGGACAAGCAAGGCAAATTGCTTACTGCTCCGAAGGAAGTAATGGAAAGATGGAAAGAGTATTTCTCAGAACTCCTTGATGGTGAGCAAGGTCAAGCATCAGAAACGATAACCACTAGCACAGAAGATGAAATAAATGGTGATGAAGATGACATAAAGATGGAAGAACTGAAGGCAGCACTGGAGAAAATCAAGATGGGCAAAGCAGCAGGGCATGATGGTATAACACCAGAAATGGTTAAGTACATGAGAGCATCAGGCGACCTATTACTCTTAAGGGCCTTACAGGCAGCATGGTGCAACAAAACCATACCAAAGGATTGGGAGACTGCCATCATAACACCAATTTTCAAAAAGGGTGACAATCGACAGTTTGAAAACCATAGAGGCATATCCCTTCTCAGTGTCCCTGGTAAAATCTACTCTATAATCCAAGATCAGAAACTCCGACGCCTAGCTGAGCCACAATTGGATGAGGTCCAGTGCGGATTCCGAGTGAACCGAAGTACTCAAGACCTAATCTTAACACTCAGAGAGCTGAGTGAAAAGGCCCTTGATTATAAGAGTGAGATCCATCTTTGTTTCATAGATCTGGAAAAGGCGTTTGACAGGGTCCCCTGGAACAAACATTGGGACTGTTTGGCAAGGAAGAATATTCCAGCACCTCTGATTCATGATATACAGAGCTTCTACAAGTCTTGCTGAAATTGTGTGAAGACAGCAAACCATAAGTCAGAAGAGTTCAGGACCACCACTGGTGTAAGATAAGGTGATATCCTATCACCTTACCTCTTCATACTCCTTATGGACGATGTCATCAAGGCATGTAAGGAGAGAACATGAAAATATTCAGTGGGGTACTGGAAGATGAGACATGTCTATATTTCGGAGCTCTAATTTGCTGATGATGTTGCCCTGATTGCTAAATCAGAGGCACATCTCCAATCCAGCCTGCAAGTCTGGAAGGAAGAGCTGGAGAAGAGAGGGAGGGTCATAAGCAGCTCTAAAACAAAATCCATGGTGATATCACGAGAAGAAAGAAGACATCAGATTAAGCTGAGAGAACAGGTCCTGGAGCAAGTCAACCACTTTTAATATCTCGGAGCTATTTTAGACCGAAAGGGAGGCATGAAAGAAGAGTTGGCCACTCGAAAAGCAGCAGCTGGGATACTTTTTCAGGCCATAAATCGAGGATTCCTCAGCAAGAGAGAGGTTGGTAAGAAAACGAAGATGGCTGTAAACCGCTCCACCTATGTCCCAGTCTTGACATATGGATGCGAGTCATGGGCAATGACTACAACCCATAAAAGCCAGATCCAAACCTCAGAAATGAGGTATCTGAGGAAGGTGGTTGAAGTAGCAAGAAGAGACATGGTACGCAACCAGACGATACGTCAAGGCCTTAAATCCTACCCCCTGCAGACCCAAGTAGAACAGTCCCAATTAAGATGGTTTGGCCATGTCTGCAGAATGGGAGAAGATCGGATACCCCGACAAGCATGGGAAACAAAGAGTCAAGGATCCAGACCCCGAGGACGACCCAGAGTCCGCTGGGAGGACAACATTAGACAATCTTTGAAGGACCGAGGACTAGAATGGAACCAGGCCAGGAGGAAGACAGCCGATAGGATAGTCTGGCGCTCTCTCTTCCAAACCTCTACACCTCACGGTAGAAGGGGAGCGACTAAGTAAGTAAGTGCTCAGAGCCATTCAACATTATTCTCGACTTCTGAATATCTTGTGAATACTCCCTCAAGGTAGAAGCTTACTCATCCTTCTATATGTATCTCTGCCAAGAGCAATTTTGTGCGTAGGTAGACACCTTTGACAACCCACATTAGCTACTCTTTGTTTTGGCCCCTGTTGAAGGGGAGGACAAGGGAACGAACGAACGAACGAACGACCTTTATTTTCAAAGGGTTAAGAATTGGGCACGCAGGCCCGTCTGACATTCTGCCCTTCTTCTCTCTGTCATCTTACATACAGTGAGGTACAGTGGTGGTTACTTGCTCCAAGAGGAAAGAATAGAAAAGAATGATGATGATATGTTATTCACCTCCCTCGTGTGTAACCGAGCCTAGAGAGGTGAGCAAAGAATACATTATAACACCACGCATGTCGTATGGACGTGACCAAAATGTCTTGGATATTGGGTACGTTTCTCCACCATCTAGAGACTTTACTCAACAAATAACTTCAACAAAACTTGGATAAGTCAATCAAAGGAAATAATTAATATAATTCAACTCATCCAAGACGAATGAAAGCTTATCACAGCCTGGTGACGGTGTCGCGGTATATACCTCTTCGCGCTCAAGGGAGAGTAGTGTCGCTCACAGGGTCTAGACAATGTTGTCAGCCCCACGCGCAAGACTTAGTAAATGTCTCGTACAATGTGTTACGTACATTTGTGTTCAGTATTAATCATTATTCTCACGGGATGCGATTTTTCTCTCATGTACTTGGGTAAGGACAACGATTGGCGCTAATAGTTGTCAGAGAATGACCTCAGACTTGACATTTGCCTGTGCCATCCTGTAATTTATCCTGTGCCTGTCACTTTCGTTGTCTCGACTTCTGGTCGTATTTGGTCATTTTGAGTCATTGTTAATACTTTTATTCTGTAACTCAACTTATGTGTGTTTACCTGATCATCCCTGATGAGAGATTAAACAAAGGCGAGGTAATTTTGGCCGGCATATCTTACTGGTCACATTCTCCCGCACCAGACGTGAGCCGCCACATTACCCCGTAAATAACACGGAGATAGCCCAGTGAGTTTGCTTATCACTGAGGCTTATGTTGCTTATCTGCTGAAATAATGGATCATTAAATTTGGTACATGTTTTTTCACTAAGCCCTAGTTGATTCGGTTATTACAGACAGAAATGCACACATATGAATCAGTATCTTTAATATACATCTGTATGGAGCTAATAAGATTAATTTTACTGTTAATTCAGTTGGGAGCTTGAGTGAGCTAAATCATCAAATATATATCTCTTCACAAAGGACAGTGTGCAGTTACTAAGTTAACTTTGCTAAGACACATGCAGCATTGTTCTTGACCTCTGAATATCTTGTGAAGACTGTCTCAAGGCAGAAGCATTATCATCCTTCTATTTGCATCTCTGCCAAGAGTAATCATGTGCATATGTATTTTGGCCGTTGACATACAGATTGGCTTGTCTATTATTTCCTACTTCTATTTTGATCTATTGTATAAGTTCTTATCTCTACCCTAGCAGTAGGCAACTTGTTGTATGGTAATAAAAAAATGTCTTTCTCTCAGACGATATCATTTGTCATACCAACAGTTGATGAATGATTTCACGCTGACAGCAGTAAAATAGGCAAGGTCGAACTTTACTTACATAAGTCAGCATAAATGTAGAATGATATGCCCAACCTTCCATTGGAGGTGGTAGACTTGTACAGCAAAATTCAGTACGTAGAACTTCAGTGTCACTCAATTTCTCTTTTTCTCTTTTTCTATTAGCATAACAGTCTAGTGGTTATTTTGATCATAGCTTGAGAACCTCGTTGTCAAAATTTTATCTGCCATCTTATTCTTTATAAATAAACATTTGTCTCTTTATCTCTGACCATTTCTTATGTTCTGCTTGTTGTATCATAAGGATACTGGCCTCACCGCTAGGGATGTACATTTACCAAGTTATTTATTACTCACTAGGACTGTCAACTTGACTACAGTACTTCATATTTACTTAAAAAATTCATAAATAGTTGGCAAAATTCAACGTACCTGGTTTCTCGAGAATACACACATTTTCTCTCAACTGGGAACACTGGTATTTTGTCCTAAGAATAAATAGCAATCTGTAGTTCACTAATGTAGCAAACAAAGCGATTAGGCGCCTGGGTGATAGTCGCTTTTCTGTCACCAGAGAAATTAACCAAAATTTTTATTGGCTTATCGACCCGATGGAACTCCCAATTCATTGGCACTTCTAGATATTAATTCTGTCAAAACTCAATGCAAAACATGCTTCTAATGCTTTCGCATTTCGGATCTGACTGATTTATTCTAAAACGTCGATTTAAAACTACGACTAATTTCAAACGCTCCAGAACATCCTTGTCTGACAAATAACTCACCAAAACATAAATTTCCCGTGCAAAGTCTCTTCGCTCACCTTACCAGAAAAACACAGACAAAAACAAAACGCTGTATTCCTCTCATCATCTCATCTCAGCCCGTAACCCGTCATGGGTCGTAGGGGTGCTATGGTGGAAGCATCAGCAGACAGGGTCCTCCACTGCTCTCTATCCTCAGCAATGCGTACAAGTGTGGAAAAACCGTGTCCTGCCCATTCTTTGATGTTATCAGCCCAGGATTTTCTTTGCCTTCCTCTTCTCCGTTTACCTTCGACTGTCCCCTGAAGGATCGTTTTCGAAAGGGAGTCATGACGAGTTACATGCCCAAACCAGGCAAGCTTTCGATGTTTCACTATTGACAAAAGTGGTTCTTGGTGGCCTGCATATGTGTTTATCTTCTCTCTAACATAGACATTTGTTTTGTGCTCTTTATAGCAAATGCGCAAAATTCTTCTATAATATTTATGCTCGAAAGCCTGAATCCTTCGCTCCGTATCTGCAGTGAGTGTCCAGCTCTCACACCCATACAAGAGAATAGATAATACAAGTGATTTGTATAATTTGATCTTCACAGGAAAACTGATGTTACTTTTCCAGATCACATTCAACTTTGTCATGGCAGCTGAGGCCATCTCAAGTCTTGTCTTGATTTCTTTACTTGATCTTCCATCACTACATATAGTGGACCCGAGATATTTAAAGGTGTTAACTTCTTCTAACGTTTGCCCATTTAACGTAATGTTGGTCGGAACATGTTTCTTATGGCTTTTCACCAATATCTTGCTTTTTTCTATATTAATTTCAGTCCCATACGTTCTTGTTACTTTCTCCAGTCTAGAGGTAAGGTCTGGAAGTTCTGATTCTGATCCAGCTATCAGATCAATATCATCAGCAAAACGTAGGTTGCACAGAGGTCGGCCTCCAATCGATATGGTTGATTTATAATCGTAGAGAGCCTCCTGCATAATATCCTCTATCCAGGGACATAAGCACTATTCGTGACACTCTGTTCTTTTTTCAATCGATTGTTCTCCTTAGACTACAACTATAAAGTCAGTTAATCTCCAGCATAAAGATTAATCTCATAGGAAACACGTCTAACCAAATTTTCATCTTTCCCACTCTAACGGCTACAGTAGATACATTTAAAGACCCACATTAGATACTCTAGGTTTTGGTCATTTTTGGACCATCACTGCAGAGAACGGGGAGGCAACCCATGACAATAGTAAAGTGTAGGTACGAATATATTAGTTATCAGTTTTTTTACTTCCCATATCAATGTTCAGATGTTTGATTAGTGGAGACAGTTGGCAAGTCACTGTCCCGGCTTGTTGACAACTTGTTCCAATTTCACAGTCATTTCTTCCCCAGTTATTAAAAGCGTTTATTTGAACTCTAGAACCTGCATAAGGCTGATATTGTTGACATGTATGTTGAGTGGACCGGGCGATCTGCTTATCTTCATAGTTTCTGTTTTTGATGTGTTGATCTTCACGTTGTATTTTCCACAGGTTGAATTAAGTACATCTATATATTTTTACAACCTGTATGTTTAGATAATGTTTTAAGAATAACACTGACCCCCGTCTACTCCAGATTAAATAAACGTTATATACTCCACATTATTATCTTTATTTTTATTTGTGCTACTTATGGAGCATGGAGTCACTACTGTAGTTAGTTCTGCAGGTAGTCTGCACCAAGTCATCACTGTAATTAATCCTGCAGGAAGTCTGCATCATGTCACTACTGTAGTTAGTCCCGCAGGAAGTCTGCAGCAAGTCACCACTCTAGATAGTATTAGGGGTTGAAATATAAATCTTTTTGTATCTGTAGAGGTATTCAACTTCGGAGAGGTCCCTCCCACAACAATTCATTTACTTGTGTGACCTCAACTCGGCATTCCATCATGCCTGTAGCAGTATTTATGTAGACTTTTAGAATACCTTCTTTAGTCTTCAACAATAAAGAAGTCCTCAAGGCCAGTTTGACATGAAGACGAATATCAATTTACTTACGCGAACAAGCTCCAATTAACATGCATCCAAGATCAATGTAAGACAATGGCATGAACTAGCCAGTCTTGAAAAACGTTGCTATTCAGTCGACTATGGACAAGATGTCTTCGACATGTTGCTGCATACTTTTCTAAATATTTCCACTCACGTTCCTCATCATACAGCATTAACTTGTCCTTATATAGATTAATCCAGCATAGATCCCATGAAGCACATAGACGATCTAGCGGTAGTAAAACTTTAGAACTCTGTAGTAAGAGCACACATATAGGTGCTGGACAAATCTGCGTCCGTTCACACTCAGGAACACATAAGAAAGGCTCCGAAGTATCGCTCACTTCTGCTAAGTGGAGGCGGCAGGATCGTCTGCAATATTTGTCCAAAAGACCATGACGTACTTCCGGTAGTAACCCAGGAAACGTCTATCAACAAACTGGTCTATACACAAGCCTTGTTCATATCGAAAGATATGTTATGATTTTACTCATAACAGTTATTCCTGCAGGAAGCTTGCACCAAATCACCACTGTAGTTAGTCCCGCAAGAAGTATGTACCAATTCACCAATTAAGATAGTCCCGAAGGAAGTCTGCACCAAGTCGCCACTGTAGTTAGTCCCGCGGGAAGCCTGCGCCAAGTCACAAATGTATTTAGTCCCGCAGGAAGCCTGCGCCAAGTAACCACAGTAGTTAGTCCCGCATAAAGCCTGTACCAAGTCACCACTGTAGTTAGTCCCGCAGTAAGCTTACACCAATTCACCACTGTAGTTTGTCCCGCAGGAATCATGTACCAAGTCCCAACAGTAGTTAGTCCCAGAGGACGCCTGCACCAAGTCACCAGTGTTCTAATACCACAGGAAGCCTGCACCAAGTCACCCATGTAGTTAGTACCACAGAAAGCCTGCACCAAGTCACCACTGTACTTAGTCCCAGAGAAAGTCTGCACGAAGTCACAAGTGTAGTTAGTCTGGCACGAATCATGTACCAAGTCACCACTGTAGTTAGTCGTGCAGGAAGCCCACACCAAGTCACAACTTTAATTAATTTTGCAGGAATCATGTACCAAGTCACCATTGTAGTTAGTCCCGCAGGAAGCCTACTCCGCGTCACCACTGTAGTTAGTCACACAGGAAGCCTACACCACGTCCCCACTGTAGTTAGTCACACAGTAAGCCTACACCAAGTCCCCAATGTAGTTAGTCCAAAAGGAAGATTACACCAAATCACCACTGTAGTTAGTCACACAAGAAGCCTGCACCAAGTCACAACTGTATTTAGTCACACTAAAGTAGCCTACACCAAGTCACCACTGTAGGTAGTCACACGGGAAACCTACATCAAGTCACCGATGTAGGTAGTCCCACAGGAAGCCTACACCGAGTCAACACTGTAGTTAGTCACACAAGAAGCCTACACCAAATCACGACTGTAGTTAGTCACCCAGGAAGCCTACAGGAAGTCAGCACTGTAGTTAGTCACACAGGAAGCCTACACTAACTCACCACTGTAGTTAGTCACACAGGAAGCCTACAGCAAGTCACCACTGTAGTTAGTCACAGAGGAAGCCTACACCATGTCACTTCTGTAGTTAGTCACGGAGGAAGGCTACACCAAATCACCACTGTAGTTAGTCCTACAGGAAGCCTACACCAAGTCACCACTGTAGTTAGTCAAGCAGGAAGCCTACACCAAGTCACTACTGTAGTTAGTCACAGAGGAAATCTACACCAAGTCACCACTGTAGTTAGTCCAACAGGAAGTTTACACCAAGTCACCACTGTAGTTAGTCCCACAGGAAGCCTACACCAAGTCACCACTTGTTAAAGACATAATATTTATGTACTTTTGTATCATGAACACACATAGGCTATTACCAGTTATTTTGCTGTAATATGTCTCTCTGAGTTAAATCATGTGTTTGCACGGGTTTTCACTTATATTGAACGCTAAATATTTAATACTGGTACTTTTTGACGTAATTCGTTCTGCAATAATTTATCCTAACGGTTAAGATTCTTGGCCTTTCATGATTTGTAGTCTTCGTGATAAGACGTATGATTTTCAAGCTCCTAATATATAGTGGAATTAGAGCTACAAGTGGCATGATATATTTATTCGAAGGCAGCCACTATTATTACGATGATGATTCAGAACCTAGTGGGAGGTAAGTGATAACTTGAGAAGTATTCAATATAATTCTGCGTCTACATTCATCTGACCCACATTACTTGGGTGGATCTCACCCCTAGTACAGCGGCCAGAAATGTATGATGAGACGTGACTGTTGAAGGACGGGACGATGTACCTTGTATATGTATAATATGCCATGCCAATTCCATGATGTCGTCGTTTTCAACCATTATTAAACGTCAACCGTATTTTTGTGGATCCTCCACCTCACAGCTTGTATTAGTCACTACTGATGTCATGTTCGTTTTACCCGTCTCCATTCGTGTTGTTAGTACAATGCTTGTAATTTCATTGAACTGCATACCATGCTCAACTAGCTATTGCTAGAGGAATATATCATCCGTAACAACCGGAATATATGGTGGCCTCCAGTGTGGGGAACAAAATCTAAATCAAGAAAAATGTGGTCGTGCATGCAGAATTTTTTCATGTACGATACATAACCTTTTCACCGTCAATTCTGATCTGCATAATTTTGGTATCGTTTGCGCATGACTGCCGGTTTTCGTTTCGAGATGACATTTTTGTCCGTTATGATGTCTGCTATGATTGTCGAGATGCAAGTTCACCTTCAAATGTCAGTACTCAAGTCTACCGTTGTTTACCATTGATGTTCGTGGCCATTACTTGTTCGAGTACTCATGTCGACATGTCATCGTGGCAGCGATTTTCAGACAGCGCCGAATTTTATGTCAAGTGAAGTTTGCTGTTTTCTAGATAAGTAGCCTGCTTTTTTTTTGCACAGTGAGCAGTTGCGTGTTGGTAGATCCTTTCTATCATTTTTTTCCTTGTACTATTCATGTTCTTTTGTCTTAGCGGGATGGTTGGTGGAGATTGAATGCGAGCGAGAACATGTCTTTGCAAGACGACCGCACATTGAATGTTCTGTAGGGCTAGTATTGTAAATTTCATTTGAGCGATATTTTCCGGTTCGAACGATGTCGCCAAACTTTTTGACCGCTGGATGATTTTTTCGATAATTCATGTTAGTTGTGAAGTGTCGTTTATTCGTTTGTAAATGCATTGTTGTCTAGTTCCATTTTCCTTATTTTTGTGATAGTTTTGTTCGTGCTGTTGTTCTCATCTGCCTTTCGCTTAGTTTATACAGTATCTGTTTATACTCTGTCTGGGTCCTGGGTCGTTTTTTTCCTTTGCAGTGAGATTGTCCTAATTGCTGTTTTCCTTTTTGTTCTGCATTAGATTTTTCTTTCCTTACTGCTAGTGTTTCCCTGTTTGTTCATATTCTTTTCTTCTGATATTAATATATATATATATATATATATATATATATATATATATATATATATATATATATATATATATATATATATATATATATATATATATATATATAGATATAGATATATAATAGCCCCTTCAGTCATAACTGACTATGGGAATGCGCCCCTGAGGGTGCAGCCCACAGCTGCTTATTTTCCTGGTGCTCCTTTCGACGTTTTCTCCTCACCTCTGCTTCTTGTGTGAGCCTCTCTTCGCCCAATCTGAGGTGGCGCCGTAAATAGCATCGCTACTTAGTGCGATCGGCAGCTTCATCCTCCCATGTTGCTAGATCCATGTTTAGTGCCCTCATATCTCTCTTGCACACATCTTTGAACCTCAGCTGTGGTCGCCCAACTGTTCTCTTGCCATCTGCTAATTGTCCGTAGAAGATATCTTTTGGGATGCGACCATCTTCCATGCGGCGAACATGGCCAAGCCAGCGAAGTCTGCGTTGTCTAAGCAGCGTATACATACTTTGAAGGCCAGCACGTGACAACACCTCGACATTTGTCACTTTATCTTTCCACGAGATGCCGAGGATGCGGCGTAGACACCGCAAATGGAAGGTATTGAGCCTTCTTTCTTGCTTAGCATAGGTCGTCCAGGTCTCGCTGCCAAATAGGAGTGTGCTGGCGGCGCAGGCATTATATACCGCTGCTTTGGTCTTCATTGTGAGTTTAGAGTTTCCCCAAACACGCGATGTGAGGCGGGCAAAGGTAGCTGCAGCTTTGCCAATGCGGCTGTCGATTTCTGTATCCAGTGAGAGTTTGTCATTGATGGTAGACCCTAGGTATGTGAAGTGGTGCACCACTGCCAATTCATAGTTATCGATAGTGATAACTGGTGCAGCACCCACATCCTGACTCAACACATTCGTTTTCTTTAGACTTATTGTGAGGCCAAAGTCCTTGCATGCTTTAGTGAAGCGATTCATCAAGCTCTGAAGCTCCTGTTGGCTTTGAGTGACGACTGCAGCATCATCAGCGAACAACAAGTCTCTAATAGTGACCCTTCTGATTATTGTTTTTGCCTTCAGCCTTGAAAGATTAAACAGACGGCCATCTGACCTAGTGTGAAGGCATATTCCTTCAGTTGCATCTCTGAATGCATGTTTCAAGAGTAAGGCAAAGAAGATTCCGAAGACGGTCGGAGCCAGAACACAGCCTTGTTTAACGCCACTTCGTATATCAAAGGGCTGTGACGTGCTTCCAGCATATTGGACTGTTCCCTTCATGTCGTCATGGAATGACTTTATCATTTCCAGCATTTTAGAAGGGCAGCTAATTTTCAGGAGGATTTTAAAGAGTCCATCCCTACTAACCAGGTCGAATGCTTTTGTGAGGTCTATAAAAGCGATATATAATGGTCTTTTCTGCTCTCTTGATTTTTCCTGAAGCTGGCGGAGAGAGAAGATAATGTCTGTTGTTGATCTGCCAGCTCGGAATCCACACTGTGCCTCTGGATATATGCGCTCAGCTAACTTGTGTAGTCGCATTAAGATGACTTTGGCAAAAACCTTACCAACAATACTAAGAAGAGAGATGAATCTGTAGTTATTGCAATCACTTCTATCTCCTTTATTCTTATACAGTGTTACAATCTTGGCATCTCGCATGTCTTGAGGAATAGTTGTCTCTTCCCAGCACTGGCACATCATCCTATGCAGGGGATGTAATAGCTTGCTCTTACAGCATTTGATTAAATCAGGAGGAATCCCATCACTGCCTGGTGCTTTGCCAGAGGCGAAGCTATCAATGGCCTTGCTGAGTTCCTCTAATGTTGGTTCGGCATCCAGCTCCTCCATAGTTGGCAGAATATTGACAGCATCAAGGGCTGCAGGCGTAACGGTATTGTCTCTAGCGTAAAGCTCAGAGTAGTGCTCGACCCACCTCTCCATCTGCTTACCCTTATCGGTTAGCTTTTCTCCGCTGATGGTTTTTAGCGGTGCCGTCTTACTTTTATGGGGGCCAAGTGCTTTCTTTATACCGTCATACATTTGTCTAATTTTGCCTGTTTGCGCTGCGATCTGGATGCTCTCACTGAGCTGGAGCCAATAGTCATTTGCACAGCGTCGAGCAGTTTGTTGAACTTTGCTTCTTGTAGCCCTCAGGATCTGTAGGGTTCTGGCACTCGGTGAAAGTTTGTATTCATTCATAGCACTGCGCTTAGCTTCAATGACAGGTGCCATCACATCTGATGAAGCATCAAACCAGTCATTTGACTTTGCTGTTTTCTTACTAAATGTGGCAAGTGCAGTACTTTGAATGGTGTTCCGTAGATACTCCCAGTTCTCTGTAATAATATTCCCATACTGAGGGCTACTGAGCACTTTCTTGAAGGTCGCAGTGAATTGAGCGATTATGAAAGGGTCTGACATCTTGCTGGTATCAATGCGTGGTTTCCCTTCATGTCTGACACGATAGAGTTTTCTTGGTTGTGCTCTGATTTTGCAGCAAACCAAGAAGTGATCTGTATCACAGTGTGCACTATGGTACAAGCGCGCGGAGAGCACAGACCTGAGGAGTGGCCTTCTGACGAGAATCAGGTCAAGTTGGTGCCAGTGCTTGGATCGTGGGTGTCTCCATGACACCTTATGCTGGGGTTTGTCTGAAAGTAGGTGTTGGTCACGCAGAGGTCATGGTGGACGCACAACTCTAAGAGCTGTTGTCCATTTTCATTCATCTTGCCAATACCAAACCTGCCCAGACATGAAGGCCATGAAACATTATCGGCCCCCACTCTAGCGTTAAAGTCACCAAGGAGAACAAGCTGTTCTTGCCTAGGTATGCTTTTGATAACTGCTGTTAGATTCTCGTAGAACTCATCTTTAGCTTCTGAGGCAGAGTACAGAGTAGGAGCATACACACTGACAAGGGTGATGGGACCTGTGCTAGTTTGCAGGCGGAGCGTTAACAGGCGTTCTGATCCATTCTCGCCTGGTTCAACCATTTTAGTTAGCGATTTTCTGACCGCAAAACCTACTCCGTGTTCTCTAGCTTTATTAAGATCTTTCCCTTGCCAATAAAATGTGTAGTCCTTCTCGCTCACCGTTCCAGAGCCCGCCAGGCGCGTTTCCTGAAGTGCAGCTATATCCACCTGAAGTCGTTTAAGCTCATCATTAATTATGGCTGTCTTCCTTACATCGTTTACATCCTGTTGGTTTTCGGATAGTCCAGTCAATATAGTCCGGACGTTCCAGCATCCCAATCTGAGAGTTTGCTTATTTCTATTTTTTCGATAACTGCTTGGTGCAAAATTTTCTGTCCACAGTTCGGGTTTGACCCTAATCCCCATGCACCCAATGGGGAAAGCAGACAGTGGCGGGACAACACCTTATTGACTGGGGGCGGCCCAGCTTGAAGCGGGCAGTAGCTGTCCAGTGAGATCCTAGAACCTCTCCCACTGTCCGAAGTAGCCCCTGGCGCCATGCCCTACGCCAATTGGGCAAAATGCTTATAACCGGTAACTGCTACTTCCCGTGTTTTGCCGACACCTATAGGGTGAAGCTGGAGTGTCCTCTCTAGGGCGCGAGCGTGGGCACAGTTATATGGAGATCAAGCTGTTGCCCATGCAGCATGTTCCCCCTCTCCACACAGCCGGTAGATCCAAAGGAACGGCCGTAGCCGATACAGTTTGGTACCAGCCATGTCGCAGGAGTTGACAGAATAATGTCGAATCAACATTAGACTGCCTTAGGGACTCCAACTCCGGATTTATCCTCAGGGTTTACTCCCGTAGCCTATTCCATAAATGGATATTCCCGCAAGGCAGCGGTGGTTTGAATTCAGAGTTCCTTCTCTTAGATAAGCTACCAACCAAGGATCACGAGCCTTATCTGCCAGAAGCTGCTGGTTTTAAGACACCAGTCGCTCGCCTTTGCCCCTTCTCCCGTCAGTGGAAACCGTTCCGCAGGGTTAAATAGAGCCACACGTGAAGGCCGGGAGCTGGACTTGGTTTTCAACGGCTGCTTGCGGCGTGTGCCATAGAAATATTTTATCTGCAGGGAGAGCTTATCCTCACTACAACTCCCGGCTGTGACAACCTTATAATTATATATATATATATATATATATATATATATATATATATATATATATATATATATATATATATATATATATATATATATATATATATATATACTTGTATACATTTTTTCTCTCTTGCAACTTAATAATATTTTTTTTCATTGTCAATGTGGATTCGAAACTAACAATAGATGAAGGTACAGAGATTCTTTTCATGTACGCAACATTGTACTGTAATTGCATATTTGTATATCAATTATCAATTATTTATTTATCGATCCAGACTTTTGTTTCATCCTGTATCTTCTACAAGTACCATGCCTGGTGGCGTTTGAGCATATAAATTATTTGATTGTTTCACCCCGCAACTGCGAGGATTTACAGCTGGGTGCATTTATTCCAAGGATTTGTTAGCCATTACACTGGAGAATAGAGGGTATCATACCTTCAGTGGCCAACAGTTATCCCTGTGGAGTAAAGCACGCGTGCTAACGAAGAGGGAGTTGAGAAAAGAGTGCACTCTAAATTAGGGTAGATTTTTTTCTGAAACTGTGTACTAGTCTGGTTAGTGCAGTTCGTGAGCAAAGTCGCTGACAGGGACAAGTCTGCAGGCTTAGTGTTAAGGCATATCTGAGACTAATGTGTATTCAAGGTTCTTTTTCCAACCACGGATTTTTAGATTTAAAGTACTACCCCATACTTGTGGGAGCGGGTAACCTTTGTTTGGTTTTTCCTGCGTTAGTCCATAATTGTGTCAATTACCTGTCTCTGGAGTGTTTATAATTTTGGTGTCACGTTCTTAAAGACCTGCATTGTAATTTTATTCCTTCCGTATTTTATGCCGCGAATGATATTTAAGTTATTCCTTGTTCCCAGCAGCTATTTAGGTGTTGTTTCATATATATATATATATATATATATATATATATATATATATATATAGATATATATATATATATATATATATATATATATATATATATATATATATATATATATATATATATTCTGTAAACATAATGTTGCTTATGTCGTCTAAAGAGTTGTTGGGAACTGGCGGAAAGGTTGCTTGTTCTACTTGTGTTGATGCCAATAGTTAAATTCTGACAACATAATGTTGCTTATGTCGTCTGACGGGATGCTGGGAGCTGGCTGAATGGTTGCTTGTTCTGCTTGTGTGGTCGCGCATAGTTAGATTCTGACAACATAATGTTCCTTTTGTCGTCTAAAGGGTTGTTGGGAACTGGCGTTCGTTATGGTTGCTTGTTCTACTTGTGTGGGCGCGAATAGTTAGATTCTGACAACATAATGTTGCTTATGTCGTCTAAAGGGTTGTTGGGAACTGGCGGAATGGTTGCTTGCTCTACTTGTGTTGGCGGCAATAGTTCTACAGGTTTTTCCTTGATGGAAGTTGTGATGAAAGTTGCCGTCTGGGTTTTCTTCTTGGAGAACTGAGTTACACAGTGAGTGTCAAGTCCGCATACTGTGTACGGTGAGCGGCTACCTTGGATCGTGACAAAAATGTTAAGGGTTTTTTCTTATTGACCTTACAATTGCAATGTAATATTTATGTAGTGTGGAATATTTCTTGTAGATTTTTACAGGAAAGTGCATTTGTCTGAGACATTTTTGGAGCTGGAAAGAGGTCGTGATTTAGTTATCTGCCCATGTCTTAATCTTTCTGTGGCAGCATTTGTTCCAGGTAGACAGAAAAAAAACTCTGCCAACTTCAAAATATTTGAAAATGTCACATTATTGTTTTTGAAGTGGGAAACCATTTCAATCCAACGTTGTGGTGGCAATGTTTTTTTTGGCACTTCATTCACTAATTTTCTGAGAAGTAACAAACTGTTTCATATAGACATATTCGTCATAAATTTCAGTTTCTGTAAAGTGGGCTGAAGGTAATGTTTGAATCACTAGTGATGATGATATCTCAATATCTGCCCAAATTGGTATTCTGTTCAGCGTTACCCAGCTGTGGGATTCTAGGTCTTGAAAATTGTTTGCAGCCCATTTATTCAAATAATTGAAAGATGTTTCATAGAACGAAGAAACGCTAGGATGAAACTTTTTCACATCCTCCTTTGGAAGTCCTTCCATTTCCAGCTTTTCAAGGATTAGCTTAACTCTTGATGGCAAGAAACAGTCTTCCAGTTTGGACTTCAAAATAGTTTTCAACCTGTTGATGCTGTCAATGACTTCAAACACAGTGACCGTCTGTCCCTCTATTTTTTGCACTGCTTCGTGGAATGGAGAGGCCTGACTGTGAACAAAAACAAGCCATGCCTCAGATAGAGGATTTTCAAAGAATGTCTGTATAAAAACTGGGCATCTGTCTTGAGATTGAAAATATGATTTTAGAGGCAGGAACATCCGAAGAACCCTTTCAACAGCAGGCAGCAGAGCAAGCCACCTAGTCTGAGCGTAACCTAAGATCATCTGGAAGTCTGTTTCCACAAACTGGCAAAACTCCTTGAGTGTTTCAACTCGTACTGTGTATGATTTGAAGAGTAGATAAATTTTAGCAATAATCAGCTCGACATCAACAGGCAGTACATCTGCAGCTGTTCGAACAGTGTTGTGGAAAATATGACCTGCACACCCAACTCCTATAAGACCATGTCCAAGGTTTTCTTGCAGTTTTTTTAAAACATTGTTCTGTCCTTTCCTTTCAGCACCTCCAAAATTGGAATTTGTGTTGTCTGCGCATAATCCATCTACTTTCCTGTCTAAATCATTTTCAGTTATGCAGTCATTAAGAAAACTACTTACAATATCAGATGTTTCACCTGGCAATGACTTTGACTCTAATATTTTAATTTTCACTCCATTACAGTGATCAAAGTATCTGACAAGCAAAGGAAAAATCTTGAATTCTTTGTGGTTGGATGCATCTGTCAGTACAGAAATAAATGTAGACTTTTCTAGGTCACACCTTAACTCATTTAGAATATGGGGTGCCAAGACATTTCGAATAATGGCTTCTGTTTTCGTACGTGCACATACAAATTTTGGCTCTAACGTAACCTGAAGTAATTTTGACGTGCAATCCATAGACCTGAAAGTATGATTGTGTAGCACTGTATGGTATGCAAAGGCGCCTTCTATAGCAGCTAATTGCTCTTCTTGGTGACCAATTTTATCAGCTCTGAAGAAAGTGGTTAACGACGAGCTTGATGCAGCTGTAACGACGGCTCTCTTATGTTTCTCACTGCTTATGTGGTTCTTAATATCACCACGTCCACTATGGCTTATCGAAAACCCGGATGCACATATATCGCATCGTACATTGAAGTTTGATGTACTCTTTTTAATAAACGGATATTCCTTTTGTAAATCTACATTGAAACTGCATTTACGCTTTGGTACCATTTTCTTACAACAATAACAACTTCTTCTTCTTCTTTTTTGATCCTTAGCCGCCGACCGTTAAAGCAGTCAGTGGCCATCACGCCTAGTGGCGTCTTGTAGGGCAACAACAAATTGATTCCACTTTGCTCGGTCGGTGGCCATCCTTCGTACAGTGCCCCAACTCTGGTTCATTCTTTGCATCTCAGCCTCCACAGTCCTCCGCCAGGTTGTTTTTGGTCGGCCTCTCTTTCGTTTTCCTTCAGGGGTCCAAAGCATAGCTGTTCTTGTGATGGCATCGGGGTCTCTTCTGAGGACATGACCAACCCAGTTCCAGCGTCTACAACAATAACAAAATATGCACAAATAGTTCACCGTTTAAATTAAATAAACGTATACCGTACGCAAAATCTTGGTACTTTACCACTACCTAAAATTTCAAATAACTGCGAATATCACATTGGAACTACAAAACTAATTCGCGGTCCTGACAACCCCTTGTGCTGTTTCGGCGCCAGTTCACTAATAATTAAAAATTCCCTTAAGTCAGCGACGGAATAATAATTTTTTTTTTAAATCTTTGAGATTTATGCCAAATTGGCAAATTCTTCCAAAACCGGTACAAATTGGCGTCCATGATTGCATCGAAAAAAAAGTCGGGACAAATTATCAAAAATGGTCGAAAACCGGGACTGTCCCGGAAAAACCGGGACGTCTGGTCACCTTAATTACACACGACTGTTAGTGTGTGAAGTGTGATGACGTGGTTAATGTCAATGGCCATTACACACGACTGTTAGTGTGTGATGTGTGATGACGTGGTTAATGTCAATGACCATTACACACGACTGTTACTGTGTGATGTGTGCTGACGTGGTTATTGTCAATGACCATTAATCACGACTGTTAGTGCGTGATGTGTGATGACGTGGTTAATGTCAATGATCATTACACATGACTGTTAGTGTGTGATGTGTGATGACGTGGTTAATGTCAATGACCATTTCAAACGACTGTTAGTGTGTGATGTGTGCTGACGTGGTTAATATCAATGACCATTTCAAACGACTGTTAGTGTGTGAAGTGTGATGACGTGGTTAATGTCAATGACCATTACACACGACTGTTACTTTGTGATGTGTGATGACGTGGTTAATGTCAATGATCATTACACACGACTATTAGTGTGTGATGTGTGCTGACGTGGCTAATGTTAATGACCATTATAAACGACTGTTAGTGTGTGAAGTGTGATGACGTGGTTAATGTCAATGACCATTACACACGACTGTTACTTTGTGATGTGTGATGACGTGGTTAATGTCAATGACCATTACACACGACTATTAGTGTGTGATGTGTTCTGACGTGGCTAATGTCAATGACCATTATAAACGACTGTTAGTGTGTGATGTGTGCTGACGTGGTTAATGTCAATGACCATTACAAACGACTGTTAGTGTGTGATGTGTGCTGACGTGGCTAATGTCAATGACCATTACAAACGACTGTTAGTGTGTGATGTGTGCTGACGTGGCTAATGTCAATGACCATTACAAACGACTGTTAGTGTGTGATGTGTGCTGACGTGGCTAATGTCAATGACCATTACAAACGACTGACAAAGCGATATAACGTTGCTATGTCATTTGGTCTAACTCTTTCTTGCCCAGCCAAAATACTAGACATGTGTGAGTGGGATGGTCTGGTAGCCTGTGGACCAGAGGTCGCTTTAATTAACACCCGTGATCTGTGAAGTTAACCGCCTTCTAATCCGTTAGCCTTGTTTAAAACAATAACCGTAATCTGTATATTTTTGGTGCTAAATAGCTTTCTTAATCAAATAGAAATATCCCACTTACTTACTTATACGAGTATTTAATAGTTGTGTCACGTTTAGCTGTTTCTGTTTTTGTTTACTGGCGGCAGTTTATGCCGGACAAAAATACAATTGTTATTCGTGCTAGATGTTGTACGTTAAGAGAATTGCAAGCAGATAGATATATACTACATAGCATTAAGGCCCGGTGTTAAATTTATATTAAATAAAAATAAATAAATAAAATGATCTATTTAAATTTCAACAAATCGAAACATTGAATTTACATTTTAAAAGATAATTGCATTTCTATATTTTTATTTTAAAATTTGGAAATATCTTGAAGTTTAAGTTTAAAAAGTATAACAATAATTATTATTAACTTTTGCAATGTAGTGTCTCCCTTGTTATAACAAAATTACGCCCCCTGAGTAAACATCTAATTTGTCACGCATTTTAAAGTCACACTACCCGTGTCTGACAAGAGCAAGTAATAGTGTCATTGCATTCAGGGCCGGTGCTACGGAATTAGACAGCTTGAGTAAATAGAAAAATTTGATGCTGTAGACAAACAGACAATTTGGCTACCAAAGTAGTTTATATGAATACACTATATATATATATACTGAAGCACAATAAAAACCACCACCATTATATATACTGATGCCGAGAAGCTGGAAAAAAAGTGTGGGAATGGGTTTTCCCAGTGTTTGTCATGAGTTAGAGAGCGAATGGCTGCTGGAATTTAAAGTGCATGCATGATTCAACCCACGGGTTTGTGTACAGACTACATGAAAACAATGAAAGTTACACGTGCAACACGATTCCCAACAGAATGACCCTGAAAATGTGTACGCGTTGTGGCAGTATACTCGGTATATAAAGGCCGTTGAGATAAAACACCCAGTACATGTGCTTGAAATGCCACGACTATCTGAAAATGACCGCCAACGAGCCATTGGTACGTTGGAGACCGGAATGAGCTCGCGGGCCATTGCCAGAAGGATGAATTGCCACCACAGCACTATTGTACGTCTCAATGAACGTTACGGAACCACTGGCAGTGCCCGGGATAGACTTCGGAGTGGCCAACCACGAGTTACTACCCCTGCGCAAGATCGTCATATTGTGCTGAGTCACCTAAGGAATCGTTCTCTCCCGGCAAGTCAAACAGCAAGAGCAATAGTGGGTAGACGTGGGCAAGTCTCTCGAATGACAGTCCCAATCCCCCCAAATGTGAATACTGCTACCTCCAAATCGGTTGTGCTGACGAACACAGCAATCTGCAAAGCGCTCTCCTCACCGTCGCCAAATTCGCATACGTCCATCAGCAAAGGATATGTTGAATCTGCTCTCGTCTGTGAATAGGACAGCATTCCACTGCAGTCTAGTCCATCTGACATGTTGCTCTGCCCATTGCAGGCGCTGCTGACGATGTCTGTGAGTCAAGTTTGGCCCAACATAAGGTCGTCTTGCAGTAAGGCCTGTATCCCTGAGTCATCGTATGACTGTCATTTCTGGCAATGGCCCGCGAGCTCATTCCGGTCTCCAACATACCAATGGCTCGTTGGCGGTCGTTTTCAGATAGTCGTGGCATTTCGAGCACATGTACTGGGTGTTTTGTCTCAACGGCCTTTTTATACCGAGTATACTGCCACAACTCGTACACATTTTCAGGGTCATAGCTGTTGGGAATCGTGTTGCACGTGTAACTTTCATTGTTTTCATGTAGTCCGTACAAAACCCGTGGGTTGAATCATGCACTTTCCATTCCAGCAGCCATTCGCTCTCTACCTCATGACAAACACGGGGAAAATCCATTCCCACAATTTTTTTTCCAGCTTCTCGGCATTAGTATATAAAATAGTGGTGCGTTTTTAATGTGCTTCAGTATATATATATATATATATATATATATATATATATATATATATATATATATATATATATATATATATATATATATATATATATATATATATGAAGGTCAATATCTTTAACGATTAATTAATTAGTGACATTTATTTTAATTGATAATACGAATTTTAATAAATGATTCCCCTTTTAACATTTTTTTTGTGTTTTGCTTAAATGTGAAAGCATTTGTTATGTTAGAGGTTTGTGATATGGAATCTAGCAGGTATGGTCAATAATAATAAGTTGTTTGCATGTAACTTTTCAGTATTTTCTTAAGATTTTTAGGACGATGTTGCCTTATTTGAAGTCATCTCAAAAAAGTCCTTAGTGATTTTTGTCGCGAGAGGTTTTAATTATTTATATACAAGATATCCTGGACTTAAGGTGTATCAGATGATACCAGGATAATGCCAGATAAGAGACTGGTCTTATAAGAAATACCCCATTCTTTGAAAAGAGTTAGTTTAAGGTCAGCTGTCTAGATCACTAGGTGAGGTGGTACTGTGCAATCCTAGTTATTTAAAGTGCTCCTCTCACAGACCTACCCAAGACTATGACTAGGATAATAATTATGATTAAATTTATGACTCTGTGTAACATTCCTTTTTCATGACCAACAGGAATGTAACGATATCTTTTCTGTGTACTGTTATAGTATAGATGTGTTGATGCGCCACTACAATGTTGAAGGCTGTACGATCTACATCAATGTTCCTGCACGGTGTTAATGTAGGTTTCTGTGCGTGCGTAGTCAGTACGACCTGGGCCAAACAGCGTTGTTGTGCATGATTAGCTCACCAGGCGTTGAGTCGCTAAAAGGGTGTCATGTTGACATTCAAACATCATACATCTCTTGAATGTGTGGTACTCGAAATTTGTGTGGGTTGATAGGTGATGTGGGTGTGTAGAAAACACGAATGCGTATAGGCTCTTTACAGGTAAACAATGCACCCACTAACTCACAGTAGTCAGTAATAATTGCAACTGCTGGAACTTTTCAACCCTTTATTTACGAAACACAGTGACATCAACAGTTACAGTCAAATGGACGAGGATCAAGGACATCATATAAACTGGAAATGACTGGCAAAACATCTGGCATTATAAAGCTTGAACAACTCAGTTATCATGACGTTATCGACAATGGTCTGTCCTTTAACACTAAGTTCATACTGCAGCTCACGTACCACTGACTCAGCGCGTCAGGTACTTTAAAAAAATCCGCCGTACCAAAAGACGAGTTTTCAATTGCATAATAATAATGCTGCAATTCATCTGGCATAACACGCCAGATACATCTCGTCTGCTCAAAGATATCGGCCGTAATGTCGGGCCTCTATAATAATGTAAACAACTGTGTATTCTTCATAGGCAGGCATAACCATCCATGCCGAAACATACCGTCAACATGCGGTTTTCATAATAATATATCTTCACAGGGCTTCTGTATAACAGTTAGACGAATAGTCTTAGTTGGCTACATCGAGCACAAATAATGGACTCTGCATCTCAAAGGTCCGTGAGCTCTACTCACAGGTTGCCACAAAATGTTCTGCAAACTAGGCATAATAATTAAGTTTCTTTTACCTTTGACAGAATCCAAGAAATACACAAATGACAACTGTCGTCATTCTTGACGAACAGAATAACTCTGGGGAGAATCACAGACATCACAGTCTCACAGAAGACTATCTTTCCCCAGATAATGCAGAGAAGTACTCCGGACATACTAGTCCGGTCAGAACCCAGATCATCACTCCCTGACGGAAGTCTCTCCGTTCGCGCTCAAAAAACTTGCGCATGTGTAGACAGCACAGATCTGAGTAAAGATAACCCCGACTTAAGACAGGTCAACAACAATGAATAAAACAAAGGGAAGATAAATCCAAATCAACCTGTCCCAGGGAGTTAATAAACAGTTCTCTAACTTAGATCATCAAAAAGTATTAAATAGATTTACGTCTTATGATACCGTCAAAAACGACAGCAACCTATTACCGCACCCTCCGGATAAAAAAAAATGAAACACATT
The DNA here is from genome assembly GCA_024509875.1 of Oreohelix idahoensis. Taxonomy (NCBI): domain Eukaryota; kingdom Metazoa; phylum Mollusca; class Gastropoda; order Stylommatophora; family Oreohelicidae; genus Oreohelix; species Oreohelix idahoensis. The sequence goes on along the minus strand of JAMPIV010012325.1, from coordinate 250,369 downwards.
TTTTGTGCGAAATACATCAATGAGCAAGATACAACATGCTCATAACGCATGAATGATGCGCCGATGAAACAAACAACATAAAATAATGTCTTAATGACAGGCTCAATTGACGCACAATAGAGCGTCTTGTGAGAAAAAAAATCACCTCACAAGATAAGAGAAAATATTTTCTCGAAGTAAAACATATCCGGAAGGTACCATCAAAGAAACCTCAGTTGCTGGCGGTGCTAACAAAAATCACATACATATCAAAAAATGCAATATTATAGAAATGCGAATGACAACATATATCGAGAAGTCATATGAACATATAAATCCTTCGAAGTCTCATGCTATATCATCACTATTATCTAATGGATGGACATAACAAAATTTGTAAAGTCATTATACATACATATGACAATACAAGTGTACAATCTAACTAATAAAAGATGGCATCCATAGTACAAAACAATGCTGTATCCCGAAGATCAATGTAAGCAGCATCCAAATAGTATGTAAGGGTGACATATGGCATGATCATGATTCCCAAAAGCACTCCGTACCTGGTACTAGTTTGCACTGAGAACAATATAAATGACACAATTAGTAACATGCTATAATGTAATCTAATTACTACTACATGTCTAAGTATTACATGTGGCCGCATTAATATTTTTGACCTTTATATTATGTCAACTCAACCTTCTCCATTACACCAAAGATGGTAATAGAGAAAGAAAACAATTAATTTACCACACTATGGTGAAAACAAATGTGTTAATATATATTGTTATAGTGAAGAGACATAAGTCTAGAAGTGTATCAGGAAAATCTAGGACACAAGACTTAAGTGGACTCATGTGGGCATCTAGACAGTATGTCTGCCATCACATTATCCAAACCACGGATAGCTCGTACCGTGAAATGAAAAGGTTGAAGAGCAATAGCATATCGAGTAGATCTTGAGCTCTTCAAGTTCTTACACTGAATAGCTGCAAGAGCTTTTTGGTCTGTTTCCACAATAAAATGCGTACCAAGAAGGAATCTTTGTAACTTAAGGATTGACCAAACCATAGCCAACAATTCACGGTCTAAAACCGAGTAATTCCTTTCTGCCGCATTCAGTTTCCTAGAGATATACATCACAGGATGCAGAGTTCCTGAATACTCCTGCATTAGTGCCGCTCCGATCCCATTGGATGAGGCGTCACTACGAAGAACAAAAGTCTTATCAGTAATAAGTAGCCTTAAGATAGGTGGGGATGAGAACAAATTCTTAATCTGATCCAATGAAGATTGACATTCTTGGGACCAGCGCACAATGTTAGGAGACCCTTTTTTCAATAGGGTTGAGAGTGGTGCCATGATAGAGGATATATTCCTAATGAATCTTCCGTAGAATTGTATTAATCCCAAGAGACTACGTACTTGTTTTCTTGTCTTAGGAACAGAGATATTTAATATCATAGAAATGTTTTGGTCCTCTGTCTTCAATAGACCATGACAAACACGATGACCCAGGACAGAAATTTCACTAAACCCAACATAGGCTTTAGAGGGTTTTGCAATCAAATTATGCTCGCGTAGAGTAGACAGTAATTCATTTAAACCAAATAGTGATCTTCCCAAGTATTACTGAAAAGACAGATGTCGTCTAAGTATGCAATGACATCTGAACGATATGAGAGAATTCAACGCATCATGCGTACGAAAGTAGCTGGGGCGTTCATAAGCCCGAAAGGCATAAAATTCCATTGAAACAAACCCCTAGGTGTTGAGAAAGCAGTGAGAGGTTTGGCGCGTTCAGTTAACGGAACTTGCCAATAGCCTTTCGACAAGTCAAGTTTAGTAAAGAATCGAGAGTTAGAAAGTCTAGTAAGTAGATCTTCTAATAAAGGCACAAGTTCAGCATCAAACTTCGTAACTTGGTTCAATTTGCGATAATCGACACAAAGACGTATGTTATTGTCTTTCTTTCGAACAATAACCATGGACGAAGAGTATGCTGAAGTGGATGGTTCAATTATTTTCAATTGTATCATTTCATCCAATTCTTTCTCGACTTGTGCTTGAAAATGAATAGGAATAGGATAAGGTCTTACTCTGATCGGATTATGATCAGTAAGTATAATGTCATGTTCAATGACAAGTGTGTGTCCAGGAATGTCGGTAAGGACATCCTGAAATGACTGTATCGTAGAGGATACTTGTCGCTGTTCCTCACAAGACAAATTAGCAGAAAAAGTAATGTTTTTCCATGATACCCTAGAAGTAAGTGGAATCACAGGAAGATTTAGATTAACATCTGAAAAAGTAGTTTCCTCATCCTGTATAACTGACAGGGATGAGATATGAACTTGTTGCACTGGAGAATTGTCCGTCGCCTGGAAAATAGGCTGCAAATAGTCTGATCGTTCATGATATTCCGTAAGCATATTTATATGGAAGGTTTTATGCCTTCCATCAATATCGACAACATAGTCGACATCGAAAATTTTTGAGACTATTGTATATGGACCTTTCCATGCAATAATAAGTCTGTTCTCCCTAGAAGGAAGTAAAACAAATGCTTTGTCTCCAGGACAAAGTTGACGTAGGCGTCTCTTCTTATTAGCAAATCGCCTTGCCTTTTCTTTAGCAAATTCGGATGAGGAAGTTGCTAACTTGCATGCTTCAATAATCTTTTGCCTGAGAGCAATGACATACTCATATGAAGATTGTGTGTCATTGTCGATATTATCAGCAGTTATGTGATCATGAAGTAAAGACATAGGACAGCGCGGTCGCGCGCCAAAGACAAGTTCAAAAGGATAAAATCCTGTATGTTCGTTGGGGACCTCTCTATAGACAAAGAGAGCCGCGGGTAGAACCCTGTCCCAATCCTTAGGATGATCTTCAGTTATCTTCCCAAGTAAGTTCTTGAGAGTTCTATTAAGACGTTCAACTAACCCATTAGACATTGGGTGATAAATACTACTCAAAGATCTTTTAATGTGCAGAGTAGACATTACCTGCGACATTGTGTCTGATATCAATTGTGTGCCATGGTCTGACAACATTTCTCCGGGAAAACCTAAACGAGAGAATATAAGCCAAAGAGCATCTGCGATATCGGCAGTGGAGATGCTCTTAAGAGGTATAACCTCTGGCCAACGCGTGCACATGTCAACGCACGTAAGGATAAATTGATGTCCTCTGGCCGATTTAATCTTAAAAGGGCCAATGATATCTATGGCCATTTTCTGAAACGGCCGAATAGGAATGTCTGCAGCCCGAATAGGTGCAGCATGACGTGGACCTCTAGATTTGACCTCTTGACATATTTTGCAAGATCGGCAATACATTCGTATGTCTTTATAGACAAATGGCCAAAAGAAAGCCTCCAGAACTCTCGACTTAGTTCGGGAAAAACCCATGTGTCCAGCACACTGAGAGTCGTGTGCGTGTTGAAGAATTAGGGCTCTCATACTCTTGGGCACGAGAATTTGAGAATGCATAGACGTGTCTGAGTTTTGTACCATACGCACTAGTATACCATTCTTCATTGTGATATAGGATTTGCGATTAGTATTCTGATTCGGATCACCGTTTTTAGCGAGAAGAAAGAACTTTTTTAAAGAAGGGTCTTCTTCTTGTAGTTTCACAAACGAGTCATGCGAAATCACCAAGTGATCCTCTTGGCTATGTACTTCATTAACTTCAATAGATGAAGTTTTAGGAATAAGAGCTTTTGCACTTGTTACCACTGCATTGGCTGTTTGGATATTCCGTTCTTCCCAGGCAGCAATTTTCTGCGGGGTGCATTCCTTAACCAAATGAATCCGACCAATGATAAGATCCGCAATAGGATTAGGTAGAAGACACGCGTGGACATCTCCCGTAAAGAAGGGAGTAGCAATGTGAATGATAGCAGTCAAGTACTTTTCTACTGTGCCAACAAATGTCACACATTTAACCACCTTTCCCGTGGCACAGCTAGGATCTATGAGAGATTGCTTAACCCCAATAGCAGTGCACCCAGAATCAAAAAGCACTGAGACTGGATTACTATCCACTAGACCTTTATGCAAGATAAGAGACCCTCTCCCGTCATGCGCAACTGCAGCATGAAGAGCGGGAAGAGGGTGACCACAACTTAAAGTAGTTACCGTGGTCGGTTCGAATAATGGTTTGCATTGGGGGCATTGAGATGCTCTCCCAAAATCAACAGCAGAACAAGTGATATGATTAGAATTTTTATTATCGTTCACTTGATTACCGGCACCATGAGGCTCTTGTTGTACAGAGTTTCCCTGGTGATGCGATCTCTTTTAGTTGTGTTGAGATCTACCGCGATTATTATTTCCTCAAAAATTGTCATTATTAGATCTATCGTAACCATTATTCTGGTTTGAATCACAATTATTATAGTCACTATTATCATATTCCCGTTGGCGAGAATAATTATATTGTGTTCGTGGAGAATAGCTAGGATAGTTCCTATAATGGCTACCCTTGCGAAAGTGTTTATAATTGTTGTACCCATAATTACGAGGACTATCAGCTCGTCTCCAGTTCTTTAAAGAAAAACCTTTGTGTGATGGATTGCTTTGATATTGAGTGTAATTCTGATTACTCTTCTTATTAAAGTTTTGTTGAGCACCTTGAAATTTACGATTGAAGTTAGGGCCATATAGTGCTGCAGAAGCAACTGGCAACTCTTCCTTCACCTTAGAATTGCTAACAGTAGCATGGGGATGCGCAGTGACGTACTGGCAACAATAGTCTTCCATGTCTTTTATATTCTTAGGTTTACGCTCATGAAGAAAAGCAAGGAAAGACTCATTGACAGATGACATAACTTTATCTTGAAGTAATAAGACCATAAAGGCTTCATGTGTTTTGTCTGTTTTAGACAGCTCAATCCAACGTGTGAATGTAAGACGTATCTTCGTAATAAAGTCAGAGAACTCTACTCCAGTTTCTGGTAGCATTGTCTTAAAACGAAGACGGTAATCTTCTTCTTTTAGTTGATATCTTTTAAGTAATGTTGCCCTGACAACATCATAGTTAGTTCTGTTAGGTTCCTCTAGTGCCATTACAGTACTTAATGGTTCACATGAAAGTAACTCCATCAGTTGTCCGACATATTGTTCCTTATCTACCTTATGCGTTACGCATGTTAATTGAAATCTATCAAGGTAGAACGTTATGTCGTCCTTTAGAGGGTTAAAAGGAGGTAATTTGATTTTATAAGAACTCTCCTTTATCTTACCCGAAGTTGCTTGAGGAGCACTCATATTCATCAACATTAATTTCTCTTAACTCCAAAGCTAAGAGTTTTACCTCATGTTCCATTTTTGCTTTTCTTTCTTCAGCAGCAGCTTCTCTGTCTAATCTTTTATTTTCAGCCTCTTTTTCTAATCTTTTAATTTCAACTTCTTTATCTAATATTTTACTTTCAGCTTCAGCTTTTTTTCTAATCTTTTGTTTTCAACCTCTTTTTCTAATCTTTTATTTTCAGCTTCAGTCTTTTTTTCTGATCTTTTGTTTTCAGCTTCAGCCTCTTTTTCTAATCTTTTGTTTTCAACCTCTTTTTCTAATCTTTTATTTTCAGCTTCACTCTCTTTTTCTAATCTTTTGTTTTCAGCTTCAGCCTCTTTTTCTAATCTTTTGTTTTCAACCTCTTTTTCTAATCTTTTATTTTCAACTTCCATATGGAATTTCCTTTCATCTGACTGCATTTGCAATCTTAAATTCTCAGCTTCAATTTTCTTCTGTTCAGCTACTATATTCTGTCTTTCATTTTCCATCTTCTGTCTTTTTTCTTCCGACTTCAGTGCCTTGGCATATTGAACAGGCGAAAATTCTTCCAATTTCTCACCAGTCTTGCCAAGGGATTTCCCTTGCTCAATAAAGAACTGTAATGTAGACATTTTGTCTAATAATGTGAGATCAGACCTGAAAAATTAAATAAATTACCTTAACCAAACCTCAATGGGAGACAATTCTGTAATACTAGACTTGTATACTCACTTCACTTTATTCTATCCCAATCTCCGTGGGAGACAAGTCTTTTAATCCAAAAACTTGTATAATCACCTTGTTTCTCTATAATAATATCATCATAAATAACCTCTATCTGAAAAGTGCATCATATTAAAAATAATAGTCCATGACCAAATATATATATATATATATATAGACTGTGTATGATAAACATGTATACGATAGCAATACAAAGACAAGAATATAGAACAACCGAAAACGTTCGCAGAAGTCAAATAAACATTACAGCGAAACTAAGGAAAATATCCCAAAACATGTGACGATAACTGCGAATAATCAACAAAAACAAATGACGCCACAATGTATAAACATAAGGGTGTATAAAACTAAATGAAAGGAAGAGGAGGCGGACAAATACCAACAAAACAACTGAAAACTAAAGAACAGAAAAATATTCCAAAAACAACGAAAGGTACACTTCGTCACAACTAAATGAAAATAGCAACAAATGTTGCTATTCCACTTTGGCGGAAAAAAAAAATAAAACTGAAAAACAAAGAACAGAAAAACAGATCCACAACTAAAATTTGACAAATAGCAACACTCAACAAATGTTGCTACCAAATTCCACAAAGTGAAATTTGCACAGTCCCTAACGAACACTCACAATAGACCCTAGTTTAAGTGGGATATCTATAGGAGTCGCCGACCCAACCAGACCCGCCGAAACCCACACACCAAGGAACATGTAACATAAAGTAGCATTAATAAAGTGTGTTATAAGAAGGCTCAGTTATACACAATATAACGGTACAAAGTTTCCGAAAAAACAAACCGCCACTTATCTTAAGTACACTCCTGGCCTTAGTCAACAATGTTCTACAATAGTAAACAGCAATGAGAGGGAGTCCACCGTTGAAAATTACAGTGATGAGACTTGTCAACAACAGCTGAACTTGTATGTAAACACCAGTCGTGATCGTTCATAATGAAGGCCATCGACGAGTTTCAAACTGTTGAAGGTGTGTTGCTGTTATGTGCTGAACAGTATAAATCATCTTGTCCAGTTTCCAATGTGTAGTTCACCATGAATGTGTGTTATCTTCAGATAATGTCCTCAATCTGTCCAATGCGCAGCTTAGACCCACTGATCTGGTCTACCACAAATGTAACAATCCTTTTTCATGACCACCAGGAATGTAACGATATCTTTTTTGTGTACTGTTATAGTATGGATGTGTTGATGCGCCACTACAATGTTGAAGGCTGTACGATCTACCTCAAGGTCCCTGCACGGTGTTACTGTAGGTTTCTGTGCGTGCGTAGTCAGTACGACCTGGGCCAAACAGCGTTGTTGTGCATGATTAGCTCACCAGGCGTTGAGTCGCTAACAGGGTGTCATGTTGACATTCAAACATCATACATCTCTTGAATGTGTGGTACTCGAAGTTTGTGTGGGTTGATAAGTGATGTGGGTGTGTAGAAAACACGAATGCGTATAGGCTCTTAACAGGTAAACAATGCACCCACTAACTCACATGCAGTAGTCAGTAATTGTTGCAACTGCTGGAACTTTTCAACCCTTTATTTACGAAACACAGTGACATCAACAGTTACAGTCAAATGGACGAGGATCAAGGACATCATATAAACTGGAAATGACTGGCAAAATATCTGGCATTATAAAGCTTGAACCACTCAGTTATCATGACGTTATCGACAATGGTCTGTCCTTTAACACATAGTTCATACTGCAGCTCACGTACCACTGACTCAGCGCGTCAGGTACTTTAAACAACTCCGCCGTACCATAAGGCAAGTTATCAATTGCATAATAATAATGCTGCAATTCATCTGGCATAACACGCCAGATACATCTTCTTCTTCTCAAAGATATCGGCCGTAATGTCGGGCCTCTAAAATAATGTAAACAACTGTGTATTCTTCATAGGCAGGCATAACCATCCATGCCGAAACATGCCGTCAACATGCGGTTTTCATAATAATATATCTTCACAGGGCTTCTGTATAACAGTTAGACGAATAGTCTTAGTTGGCTACATCGAGCACAAATAATGGACTCTGCATCTCAAAGGTCCGTAAGCTCTACTCACAGGTTGCCACAAAATAATAAAACAAAGGGAAGATAGCCTCTTATCAACCTGTCCCAGGGAGTTAATAAACAGTTCTCTAACTTAGATCATCAAAAAGTTTTAAATAGATTTACGTCTTGTGATACCGTCAAAATCGACAGCAACACTCAGCTAGGGGTAATCTAATAACTAACCAACAAGAACTTAAAACTGAACTTAAATAAGTCAATAAAGGCTGTTTGTAGAATTTAAAATTTATTATATACAAGATTTTCTTGTGTTCTTTTAGTAATTTCACTTCAACTCAAATTGGTTCAACAAACAAACAAAAATTATATATAAGTTCACTTTCACTATCTCACAAATTTAAAGTTCTTATAATTTTATAATGACAGTTCATCTTGTCCTCTGTAACCTTGATCTTGATGTAGACTGTCTTTGTTTGGAGCTATTAGTAATACTTTCATTGTTATTAACTGATAAATGTCTTTACTGACCACTATGATTTATCATCACTACAAATCTGTCATTTGGGTTGTGGTACTTTTTGTATAACTGAAAAGTAGCCCAAAACTAGGCCACTTAACTTATAATTGTCCTCTGGAGGCTTGAACCACAGTTACTGGAGAGAATCCTACAGATGAGGTTCTTCCAAAGGTAAAGGTGGCCCTGTTGATGTCGCTCTGTACCTACATGGGGCTTTGACAACAAGTCTCCTCCAGCTGATTTCGGCTCTTCATATAGATTATACCTTTCAGTGCAAGATGTAACCTGGAATGGAATAGTTAACTTACATAGTATTGGCTCACTATCTTCTTTTCTAGTCAGTAGATGATATTAGACAGTTCAGACAATGCGCAGTTAGTCGCAAGAGACGTAACAGGTCAGTAATAACACAATTACTTCACCAATTAGCACAATATTCTAGTAATTTCTTTTGTACAGCTCTGTTTATGGTTTTCTTCTATACATTAATCAGGCCTTGTAGAAAACACTATGGAATACCTTAATCAATACAATAAATCAATAACTTTCTTTCTTTCCTTTGTTCCCAGCTGGTAATCCATTCCATCAAGAAATAATTCTTTAAAAGTTTTTCAAAAACGTAGAACACACTTTCCTTTTTCATTCGTTTCTGTTTTCATTTTATTTGATTAAACATAGGCTTGGATTCCTTCCAATAATTACATGGTAATTCGAAACACAATTATCCACTTTCTAAGGCACATTCTGATTAATTAATGTATTATATATATATATATATATATATATATATATATATATATATATATATATATATATATATATATATATATATATATATATATATATTCTCGCTTACCCTCAATAATATACAGACGAGCTCACAAGGGTCATAAAGTCTGCCCAGAGCTGCAAAAGGCAATGGAAGCCTGTAACAATAACTGCTGCTCTAGTCTGTCAGTTTAAATTTTGCGCGAGTCCTACACGTCCATATGTTCCTCCTTATATAGGTCAAAGGCCATAGGAAAGCAATGACGTCCCAGATATAAGCTTCCTGAAAACCGTGTAATTGTACTAATGTGTTCATGTATGGATAATTCAAAATAATTCTAGTTGGCTTATTTCCCAGCGGATTTCCTCCATCTTGGTCTTATTGTAATTCTATGATTATTCTTTATCTATTACAATAACTATCTTTTTCCTAGCTCTATCCGACATTTCACTGGAGCAGCCTAAACAGCGGTCATCCCTACTAGGTTCATGTAACGCTGCATCCACCTCAGAATTACTTCGGCATTATACAACTCCTAATGAAAGTCTAGTCTCTACTTACAGATAAGTATCCCTAATATTGAATGTTGTCCATCATCCGTTAGGTACTCCGTCCTTAAGCAAACACTGCCTGTTTACACTTTCCTTAGTTACACAGATTTGCGGTCCACCATATTGAATGCCAAGCATATTGTAAACATGAATCGGTCGGTTGGATCGGAGGGTTGATCAGTGAGTTAACAATTCACTATCGTAAAACAAGCTATTGTTACCGAAACAGAACCAGGCTCGACAGTAAACATGACTCACTCTAATATCTTGGGGGCTAAGGATATTTCTAAAATTGGATACTGGAATGTAAGAACTATGTATCAAGACGGAAAATTGGAAGAAGTAATTAAAGAAATGGATAATTATAAGTTGGACTTATTGGGTGTCAGCGAGTGTAGATGGACGGGGAAGGGCATAAAATATATTTCAGAAGAAAAAAAGCAAATTATATACTCTGGTAGTAATGATAATCGTCACACAGAGGGAGTAGCCATCCTAATGACACAGAAAGCAGCAGCATCGCTTATCAGCTGGGTACCTATCAATGAGAGGCTAATATTAGCTAGATTTCAGACACGATTTTTCAAGCTCTCAATTGTACAATGTTATGCACCAACTAACGACGCTCTTGATACCACAAAAGATGACTTCTATGAAGCACTTCTAAGTACCATCAACACAATACCCAAGCATGACATAATAGCAGTCATGGGTGATTTTAACGCCAAAGTAGGTGACAACAACGATGGAGTACAAAGATATCTCGGTACTCATGGCATAGGCTGTAGAATCAAAATGGCGAAAGACTTCTAGAACTTTGTGAAATATCAAACCTCGTTGTGGCAGACACCATCTTTCCACATAAGAATATCCACAAGATAACATGGAATTCACCTGATGGCAGAACTAAGAACCAGATAGATCACTTCTGCATAAGCGCTAAATTTCGCTCATCAGTTCAAGACGTCAGAGCATACAGAGGTGCAGAGATCGGAAGCGATCATAACCTCTGCATAGCTAAAATGAGAATTAAACTGAAGAAGTTATACCAACCGAATAAAAATAGAAGAATAGATGTACACAGACTGCAATCAAATGATATAAAGAAGGAATATAATGTCAAAATGAACAACTATTTCGATGCTTTAGGCAAAATTGACAACGATATCACCACCAAGACAATCGATACTAAATGGGAACAACTGAGAACAGCAATGACAGAAGCAGCTGTAGCGACCACCGGATACCTAGTACATAAAAAGAAAAAATGGATGAGAGAAGATACTTGGGATAAAATACAAGAAAGGAAAACAGCAAAACTTAAACTACTAGCGGCAAGTACACATAATGCAGTTGAATCTTGCAAACTAACTTATAACTTGTTAAATAAAGAAGTGAAGACAAAAACTCGAAGAGATAAAAGACATTTCATCAATGAACTGGCCGTAGAAGCTGAAAATGCTGCAAACTGGTAATAGTAGGTGCCTTTATCAAATTACAAAACAACTATGTCACCAGCCTACTGCTATGGAAACACCTGTTAAAGGTAAATTAGGGAATTCAATACCAACAGAAAAAGAACAAATGAAGAGATGGGCTGAGCACTTCATGGAGGTGCTAAACAGACCACCACCAACAGTAACACCTGATTTTAATAATGAAACATCCACAACCACTTTGCCAATAACTTGCGATGAATTCACGCTGGACGAGATCAAACAAGCCGTTAAAAGATTAAAAAATTTTAAAGCTGCTGGAGTTGACGAAATTTCAGGGGAAATGATTAAAGCAGTTAATGACAACAACCTCTTGAGAATTTTAGATATTATAAATGAAGTATGGAGAGAAGAACAACCACCACAACAATGGAAAGACAGTATTATTGTAAAGTTACCGAAGAAAGGTGATCTATCAGACTGTAATAACTGGCGTGGTATATCTCTATTATCAGTACCTGGAAAATTATTATGTTGCATGATGTTAGAAAGACTTAAATTGCATGCTGACGAAAAGATCAGAGAAGAACAAGCGGGTTTCAGGCCGAAACGATCATGTATTGATCAAATATTCACACTAAGAACAATTATAGAAGAATCAGTGGAAAGGCAATCGCCACTTATTATCACCTTCGTCGATTTTCAAAAAGCCTTTGATAGTCTACACCGCCCATCATTGTGGAAGATACTTACAATCTATGGTTTTCCAACAAAATATGTGAATATAATCAAAGCGCTATATGACAATGCAAGATGTTGTGTTAGAACAAATAAAGGGAATACAGAATGGTTTACAGTAGAAACAGGGGTGAAACAAGGCTGTATTATGTCACCACTACTTTTTGGAATAGCTATTGATTGGGTTATGAGAAACTATACCCACAATGAACAATTGGGTATAAAATGGACAAATGGAAAATTCCTGGGGGACCTGGATTTCGCAGATGATGTAGCATTCTTAAGTTCAACACCAAGACAATCCCAAGAAGCAATAAATAATTTGTGTCATCTCTCGGTTAAAATTGGTCTCCAAATAAATGCCTCTAAAACTAAAGCTATGAACTTTTCTAACGAGACCTTTGATATCATCTTGAACGGGGAAAAACTACAGAAAGTTGAAAGTTTCAATTATTTAGGCAGTAAAATGACTCAGGATGGTGACACAACAAGAGAAATCCATACTAGAATTGCTTTGGCAGCTAGCGCCTTCAATAGATTATCTAACATTTGGAAATTTTACGATCATTGAATATACATACCAAGCTTCGTCTGTTTAATTCAAATGTTATCTCAGTGTTAACATACGGCTGTGAGAGTTGGAAAATAACAAAATCATTGGAGAACAAGCTGAATACATTCGAGAACAAATGTCTTAGAAAACTCATGAACATCAGTTGGAAAGAATTCAAGACTAATCGACAAATAAGAGAAGTCTCTAGGCAGAAATATGTCTCCGACTATATAAGGAAAAGACGATGGTCATATATCGGTCATGTCCTACGAATGCAAAACAACAGAATTCCACTACAGGCGCTCACTTGGGTTCCTGAGGGTAAGCGGAAAAAAGGAAGACCAAAAGAAACACTCAGAAGAACAATAATAAGAGAAGGAAGAACGTTGGGCCTAAATAATGTGCAAGAGCTAAGAGGAGTGGCGTCACAACGAACAACCTGGAGAGCACTGGTTTCTGCCTTATGCGCCGTGTTTGGCGCTTAAAGAATTTATTATTATTATTATTATATTGTAAACAGTTCGGGAATGAGATGCTTCCCCATTGGCTGACCTGTATGCTGAATTTTTGTACGGTGTCTCGTTTTCGAATGAGTCCAAGAAATGATCCAGAAATTTCATCAGAATTTAAAAAAAAAAATCATACTTATTTTTTTTGTTTTTTAAATTATGAAAAAGATCGAAACTGATTGATTAATCTTTGATTACAGAAATTCGATTAAAGGATTAAGTTTTTTTTAATCTGTCCCAGCCCTTATATATATATATATATATATATATATATATATATATATATATATATATATATATATATATATATATTTATATTTATATATATATATATATTTATATATATAGGCAATTAGCCGTATGAAAATTGTTTCTCTCTTCTAAATTTATTATACATTTTTCACTGACAATTTACATTCGAAACTAACAATAAATTAACGCACAGAGGTTGTTCTCATGTACGCAATACTTTTTTTTGCAATTTCAGATACTTATATAAAAAATATCAAATATTTATCTATGATTCCAGACTTTTGTTTCACCCTGTATCTTCTTCTTCAAGTACCAAGCCAGGTGGCGTAGGTGATCATGTGTCTCTACAGCTTCCAGTCTATAGTACTACTGATCACTTCTATTGTTGACTTCTGTACATGCCATGTTGTAAAACTGTTCAGAATATTTTCTCTTGGTCGTACTCTATTCTCTTATTCAGGATTGTTTCTATATAACACTGAAGTGCTCTATCTCTTATTCAGGATTGTTTCAATATAACACTGAAGTACTCCATCTCTTATTCAGGATTGGTAGTATATAAAACTGAAGTGCTCTATCTCATATTCAGGATTGGTTCTATATAACACTGAAGTACTCTATCTCTTATTCAGGATTGGTTCTATATAACACTGAAGTACTCCATCTCTTATTCAGGATTGTTTCAATATAACACTGAAGTACTCCATCTCTTTTTCGGGATTGGTACTATATAACACTGAAGTACTCTATCTCTTATTCAGGATTGGGTCTATATAACATTGAAGAACTCTATCTCTTATTCGGGATTGGTACTATATAACACTGAAGTACTCTATCTCTTATTCAGGATTTGTTCTATATAACACTGAAGTACTCTTTCTCTTATTCGGGATCGGTACTATGTAACACTGAAGTACCCCATCTCTTATTCAGGATTGGTTCTATATAACACAAGTACTCTTTCTCTTATTCGGGATTGGTTCTATATAACACTGAAGTACTCCATCTCTTATTCAGTATTGGTTCTATATAACACTGTCGTACTCTATCTTTTATTCAGGATTGGTACTATATAACACTGAAGTAATCTATCTTTTATTCATGATTGGTTATATATAACACTGAAGTACTCTATCTCATATTCATGATTGGTTCTATATAACACTGAAAAACTGTATGTCTTATTCAGGATTGGTTCCATATAACACTGAAGTACTCCATTGTTGCGCACATATTCTTTTGTGTGGCGCACAGATTACTGTTGACACGCATACAAATGTAAAATGTAATTATTTGTCTGATAAAAATATATTTATCTTTGAATTCACGATTCTTATGTCGAAGGGACAGAACTCAGATTAGTCGATGTGTATTCATTCTGTGAGTTATCTGTTCTTGTATCTTTCCTGGATATCGAACTCAGCGTAGGAATCTAGGGTACAGCGATCTTTTCTTTGTTTAGTTAGAAATAGATTGTTCTTGCTTCAGAACATCTATGGCCCGAATCTATGTGTATTTCTTGTCTATGTAGGACGAGTCTGTCTTATATCTTAATATCTTTGTATGTCTAAGTCGAACTATATCTTCGGTGTCGAACTCGGGGTCATAGGTTGTTCGGCGGAGATGTCGCTAAGTGAAGGTGAGAAGGTTCCGCCATGATGGGTGCTGAGTTGTTGTAGCGGCCTGCCTCCGGAAAAGTGATCTCTATATTAGTGGGGAAAGAGGTAGTCTCTTTAGACATACCATGTATTATTCACCACAGTGTTTATTCTTACTGCCAAGGAATGGCAGAATCATATTCTAGTGTATTTCGGATACCAAGGTAAAGACGCATTTCTTATGAACTTTTCCTGATGCATTGTATTCGATGGGCAGTCGTACGGTTGTACGTTTAGATGAATATTAACCAGATGAAGATGACATTCATACCTAGCAGCACCATATTATGTGATGAAGTCAATAGTATCAAGGGTAGAATTTACAAAGCAATGAGGACATTTAATGAATGATCAGCTTTGATTGCACTTCATAGTTTGTATCCTGGGTGAGCGACAACTCACTGGGAGGAGAAGCCATTTTGAATTCTATATTTTCCAATCATCGAGGAGAGAACAGGGATGCCCCCTTACTATCACCTGATGAGTCCAGAGATCACTGCTACAGAAGAGAACCCACTACTAGTGGTTCAATATTGTTATTAAAAAAATATGTGCTGAACTTTACCTAAATGAATCTTCGCTAGATGAGGTTAGGTCTAGGAACCACCTTGAACCTTGTTTATGAACTGACGTGCTCTGTCAGTAAAGTCAGACGATATATATATTGGAAGTACTGAGTGCTTGTCTACTGACATTTCATTGGTACTGTTATGCAACATGAATGCCCATGTGATAAAGTATTTCATTGATCAACATTATTATGATTTATGCCAACCTGTCTGATGTCACTGTACCCGTGCTGTCAAGTGTGATCGTTCCAATTAAACTGTATGAAACGTGCACAGTAGTTGGCGTAAATGACTTCCAGCCATAAGTGAGTGAGATTGGTCTATTTGTCAACTCTAACGAACGTTTGCCATCACTCGCATGTACTGTATCCTCACTCCATGTCTACACACCACTGCGTAGGTCGAGTTGACCTTTTGTTTGTCGTCATTCTGACAACACCTATCAACACCCTTTCAATCACTCAAGCAACACGCAAGCAACACTGGTGGCCAGCTTTCTGGGTTAGACCTCGCAGAAATTGAGAAGTCAACAGACTACTGATACCAGACCGTTTCCTGTAGCTGATACGACACACCTGCAGTACTAGTTTGCTCTTTGTCAACACTTTATCACGTGACCTATCGAGCAAATACGGTAACTAGGTCCGCGCTTGTTGACATTTTTCGCTGTACAGACTGCATTATACAGAACAGTTGGATCAAGTGAATATTTAACTGTGTTGGCAGGAAATGAAGTACTATCGAACTGAGAAGTCTACACATCAACGGTGGAGCTTCTATTGTGATTAATTTTGTAATAGTTAGGCCAAAATTAATTGTTATTAAAGTTGCAGTTTATTGTCATTGAAAACTGTACTATTACAACTGAGCCTACTCTGCAACACAATCCATCTACATCACAATTCATTATATGATATATGCATTTATGTTTTATATATATTTATGTTTACATGTTTATATGTAATAGTTGTTTATATTTCTGTGGGCGGTTGGTGAGTTGACTAGTATAGGGTATACCGAGTCATATTGGTCCTATGTTAGTGTTCTATAGGAAGCAATTTTCTTGGTTGAAAATTTGCTGCGACATCTGTTGCTATTAGTGTTAGCTGTGAAGACTGTGCTTATCATTGTTTTTGTAATATTTCTCTGTTCTTTAGTTTTGTTTTGGTTTGTTTGTATTTGTAGGCCTCATCTTTCCTGTAATTTAGTTCTATACACATTTATATTTATACACTGTGACGTCATTTGTTTTGTTTATTCCCTTGCAGTTGTCATCACAGATTCTGTGATTATTTTCATTGATTTCTGTTACGTGCGGCTATCGGGACCCCCAGTATGTTCTGGGTGCTTCGATGACTTCTAGTATTAGAGGATGACCAAGTTATTATATGCGTATTCAGTTATAGAGTCAAAGTCCCTCGGGTTCTTATCACTTTTGTAGGATTCCGTAATACTGTTCGTTGGTATCGATAATGTCTGCTTTAACCCTTGTGATACATTATGTGCTGAACATGTTTCATATTAAATATTCGACCCTTTTGACTGACCTGTATTAGTCTCTTGTCTTATTGATTATATTGGCAGTGTGAGGTGCAGCGTTTTAAGACATTAATCATCACTGGTCATAGTCAGTTGAAGATAAATAGCATTTAACTCAACTCCGAATACGACAGTTGATAAGACCGTGATTTGACGACTCAAAATATTTAATTAGTAATTTCATACCATGAGCAGACACAACTACATGGGAACAAAGGTCACATCACATTCATGTACGATCTGTAAGAGTTCTCATTATTTCATAAACACATGTTCATAATCTCTATCTAGAGTTCTGGTTCAAGGTCAGTTCCTTTTAACGGCCAATGTCCTTTGGCATAAATTCAGAGGCTAACTAGACTTACTCCCGTCGCTAGTTTATACAATAGCCTTTTGCACTAGACTTAAATATCCTGCTAGTTCTGCATTACACTTATTATGCTAGGCTTACGTCTACTGCTAGTCGTCTAATCCTTTACACTAGGCTTACGCTTGCCGCTAGCTGTACAATATCCATCTATACTAGTCTTACACTACTGCTAGTAATATAAAGTTCCTTTGGCATACCACGCCAGGCTAATCTGCCATAATTATGCAAACTGCGTTATTCCTAAGACGACTTACGTTTGGCTCACGAAATACACTGTCCAATTGGCTTCCCAGCCACACAATTAATAAGTGGTCGTACCATACAATATAAGTGGCAATGGCCACACTTCTGAAACACACTGCCGTACGGGTCAAACCCACAAGTCGAATGACCTTACAAAGACATACGCGTTTGGCATAGAGATATGCATACTACGTCGTTAATATATATTCAATTGCGATGTTCCATGGTGCAGCAATCCGAGTGTGATCAAAACTCGAATGCTTGCACACATGCAACAATCATCGACATCGGTCGATGAGATATATCTCTATTCGTTTGAGGTGTTCCATGATACAGCCATTCGGATCGACGTCACATCCAAATGTCTGTAGGCATGAAACAATCATCAACATCAGTCGCGGAGATATAATCATTTGAGGAATGCGCCATGCTGCAGACATGAAGCAATCCTCAACAATTTCCCTATTTGATTTATTTGATTTCTGCAAATGTTTTCATATTGTCTTTCTTATTTGTACTATATGTATGTTGTTGATTGACATATACTATAAAATATACTTGATCATACACTACTAGCTGTGTAGTGAACTTATGAGAAATAATCAACTGATGACTAATTGCTGTTACTAGAGGTACACAGTTGATTATACAAGACCTTATTTAAAGGCTTGTTTCCAATAGAGATTGGGATTGAGAGCTAATTAATCAAGTTCATTTAGAACTTGTTCCTGTTTACTTGGAAATAGATTACATTATTGTTTCAAGTGATTGCTATCATTATTAGACATCATGTCTACATTGGAATATTTTATTGCACAAGGGAAATCCCTTGATAAGTCTGGTAAGGAATTAGAGGAGTTTGCAACTGCTCAATTTGCCATGGTATTAAAGTCAGAAGAAAAGAAGCAAAAAGGGGAAAATAAATGGAAAGCAGAAGTTGAACAAAAGAAGATAGATGCTGAGAATTTAAGATTGCAGATGCAAGCTGAGGAGAGAAAAGCTGCTGCTGAGGAGAAAAAAGCTGCTGCTGAGGAGAGAAAGCTTCATTTAGAAGAAAAAAATTAGAAGCTGAAGAAAAAAGATTAGAAAGAGAAGCTGAGGCTGAACAAAAGAGATTAGACAGAGAAGCTGAACAAAAGAGATTAGACAGAGAAGCTGAAGTTGAAAATAAAAGATTAGAAGCTGAGGCTGAGCAGAAAAGATTAGACAGAGAAGCTGAGGAGAGAAAAGCAATAAGAGAACATGAACATCAAAAAGAATTTTTAGCATTTGAGTTAGAAAAATTGAAATTGACAAGTATGAGTAATGTTAATCAGTCAAATGGTAATAGTGGTAAACCCTTTACTTATAAGGTCAAGGTACCAGCGTTCAATCCTTCCAGTGACGATATTACATTCTGGCTGGATCGTTTTGAACGTTCTTGTCGAGCTCATAATGTGGATAAATCACAATATGCTAACCAGTTATCAGAAAATTTGAAAGGTGATTCTCTGACTAGTTTAAGTTTGGTTGAAGAGGCTGACAAGGATAATTATGATGTTATTAGAGCAGCTTTATTGAAAAAATATCAATTAACAGAGGAAGGTTACCGTACTTTGTTTAAGAAAATGGTACCTGAATCAAGGGTAGAATTCTCAGAATTCATTGCTAGGACACGTCTTACATTTAATCGTTGGATTGAGTTGTCCAAAACAGAGAAGACATATGAAGCCCTTATGGACTTGTTGCTCAGAGAAAAGATTATGTCAAGTGTTAATAAACCATTCCTTGAATTCCTACATGAGCGTAAACCCAAGACACTAAAAGAAATGGAAGAATATTGTACCCAATACGTCACGGCACATCCAGATTTAGCTTTTAGCAATGCTAAGGTTAAAGAAAGTATGCCAGTTGCATCAGCAGCACCATACAACCCTAATTATTCACATAAATTTCAGGGACCACAAAACAGGTTTGACAAAAAGGGTAATCATAATAGTTATCAAAACCAAGGTAACCAATCATTTCAGAGTTCTTCTGCGAAGAACTGGAGACGAGCTGACAGCCCTCGATTCAGAGGTGGTCATAATTATGGGAATTTCCGCAGGGGAAGTCATTATAGGAACTATCCAAGTCATCCATCATGGAGACAACAAGATCATAATTATAGTGATACTCATTATAATGAATATGATAATGGTAACTATGAGAACTATGACTCAAACCCAAATAGGGGTTACAATAGAGGAAACAATAATGATTACAGAGGCAATAATAATCGAGGTAGATCACAATTTAAAAAAACATAAATCACATTATCAAGCAAACTCTGCACAGCAAGAGTCACATGAAGCCTATAAACAGACTAAAGATAATAATGATGCTAATAATATGGCATGTTCCGCTTTTGATTTTGGGAGAGCATCTCAGTGCCCCCAGTGCAAAACATTATTTGAACCAACTACGGTGTCCACTTTAAGTTGTGGCCATCCTCTTCCCGCTCTTCCTGCGTCAGTCGCGCATGATGGAAGAGGTTCTCTTGTCTTACATAAAGGTTTAGTAAATGACAATCCAATCTCAGTTCTTTTTTATTCTGGATGCACCACAATTGGTGTTAGGCAGTCGCTTGTAGATCCTTCTCGTGCCACTGGAAAAGTAGTCAAATGTGTAACGTTTGACGGCACCTTAGAGAAATACTCTACTGCTATCATTAGGATTGATACTCCTTTCTTTACAGAAGATGTACACGCATGTCTTCTGCCGAATCCGATCGCTGATCTTATCATCGGTCGTATTCACGGAGTCAAAGAATGCACTCCGCAACAAATTTCCGTTCGGGAAAAACAAAATATGCAAACTGCTAATGCTGTAGTCACTAGAGCTCAGGCTCTTAATATGACTCAAACTTCATCTACTGAAGATAATGAAGTGCATAACCAAGATGATCCCTTGGTAATTTCTCGTGACTCGTTTATAAAATAGCAAGAAGATGATCCGACTCTAAAGAAATTCTTCACTCTTGCAACAAAAGGTGATCCGAATAAAGATACAAAGCGTAAATCTTGGATTTCAATGAAGAATGGCGTACTTGTACGTATGGTGCAAGACTCCGACAAGTCAAGTCATTCTCAGATTCTTGTTCCCAAGAATTTGAGAGTTAAAATTTTGCAGCACGCTCACGACTCTCAGTGTGCTGGACATATGGGTTTTTCCCGTACAAAGTCAAGAGATCTTGCGGCTTTCTTTTGGTCTTTTGTGAACAAAGACATACGGATTTATTGTCGATCTTGTATAGTATGTCAAGAAGTCAAATTCAAAGGTCCACGCCATGCTGCACCTATTCAGGCTGCAGACATTCCTATTCGACCATTTCAGAAAATGGCGATAGACATCATTGGTCCATTTAAGATCAAATCTGCTAGAGGACATCAGTTTATCTTAACGTGTGTGGACATGTGCACACGTTGGCCAGAGGCTATTCCTCTGAAGAGCATTACTACTGCTGACATTGCAGATGCTCTTTGGCTGATATTTTCTCGTCTGGGATTCCCCAGAGAAATATTATCAGATCATGGCTCCCAACTAATATCGGATACCATGTCTCAAGTGATGTCGACTCTGCAGATAGAGATATCTTTGAGTAGTATCTATCATCCTATGTCCAATGGGATGGTCAAACGGCTAAATAGAACACTCAAAAACTTACTAGGGAAGATAACTGAGGATCATCCTCAAGATTGGGACAGGGTTTTACCCGCGGCCCTCTTCGCTTACAGAGAGGTCCCCAATGAACATAAGGATTTTCTCCCTTTGAACTTGTCTTTGGCGCGCGAACCTGCGGCCCTATGTCTTTGCTTCGTGATCTCATAACCGCTGATAATATTACCGATGACACAAAATCTTCTTACGAATATGTCATCGCTCTAAGACAAAAGATTATCGAAGCATGCAAATTGGCAACCTCTTCTTCTGATTTTGCTAAGCAGAAGGCAAGACAATTTGCCAATAAGAAAAGAACCTTACGACAACTTTGTCCTGGTGACAAAGCATTTGTTTTACTACCATGTAGGGAAAACAGACTTCTTATTTCTTGGAAAGGTCCATACGATATAATCTCGAAAATTTCCGATGTTGACTACATTGTCGATATGGTTGGAAAGCATAAAACCTTCCACATCAATATGCTTACGGAATTCCATGAACGTCCGGATTATTTACAGCCTATTTTCCAGGCAACGGACGATTCACCAGACCAACATGGTCATTACTCATCACTGTCCGTAATACAGGATGAGGAAACAAGTTTTTCGGATTTTAAACTTCCGCTTCCGATGATTCTTTTCATTCTAGTGAATCATGGAAAAACGTTACTGTTTCTCTTATAACAATTTCAGGATGTCCTTACTGACATCCCTGGACAAACTCATGTTATTGAACATGATATTATTCTAACTGACCATAATCCTATTAGGGTCAGACCTTATCCTATCCCTATACATTTTCAAGCACAGGTTGAGAAGGAGTTGGATGAGATGATAGATTTAAAAATAATTGAACCATCCACTTCTGCATATTCTTCGCCGATGGTTATTGTTCGAAAAAAAGACAATAACATACGTCTTTGCGTTGACTATTGCAAATTGAATCAAGTTACGAAGTTTGATGCTGAACCTATGCCTTTACTAGAAGAGCTACTTACTAGGCTTTCTAAATCTCATTTTTTCACTAAACTAGATTTGTCTAAAGGATATTGGCAAGTTCCTTTATCTGAACGCGCCAAACCAATTACGGATTTTTCTACACCTAGAGGCCTTTTTCAATGGAATTTCATGCCTTTCGGCCTTATGAACGCACCAGCTACATTCGTACGTATGATGCGTCAAATCCTATCTTATCGGTCAGATGTCATCGCGTACCTAGACGACTTCTGTCTTTTCAGCGATACTTGGGAAGATCACTATTCGGGGTTAGTTGAATTACTATCTACTCTACGCGAGTATAACCTGACAGCGAAACCATCTAAAGCCTGCATTGGTTTTAGCGAAATTTCTTTCCTAGGTCATCGGGTGGATCATGGTTTCCTAAAGACAGACGACCATAATATCACTAAGATACTTAACATCTCTATTCCTAAGACTAAAAAGCAAGTGCGAAGTCTCTTAGGTCTTATTCAATTTTATGGAAGTTTCATTCCGAATCTATCCTCTATCATGGCACCTCTTTCTACACTACTAAAGAAAGGGTCGTCTAATATGGTCCACTGGTCACAGGAATGCCAATCCTCTTTGGATAAGATTAAAACGTAGTTTTCAACACCACCTATTTTAGTGTTACCTGATACAGATAAGACATTTGTTCTTCGTAGTGATGATTCATCCACTGGGATTGGAGCGGCACTAATGCAAGAGTACTCTGGAACTCTGCATCCTGTAATGTATATCTGCAGAAAACTTAATGATGCAGAAAGGAATTATTCGGTTTTAGACCGTGAGCTATCGGCTATGGTTTGGTCAATACTCAAACTACAAAGATTCCTTCTAGGCGCACATTTCATAGTAGAAACCGACCAGAAAGCTCTTACGGCTATACAGAGTAAGAATTTGAAGAGCTCGAGGTCTACTCGATATGCAATTGCATCTTCAACCTTTTCATTTTTCGGTACGAGCTATCCGTGGATCAGATAATGTGATGGCAGACATTTTGTCTAGATGCCCACATGATTCCACCTAACTGTTGGGTCTTGGACTTCTTAACACATCCAACTCTACAACAGTTTTTCTTTTCTATATCAAGATAAATACACATTGTAATTTGTAATATAGTGATTGTATCACTATTATCACTACGTTCATTGATATATATATATATTCACCGATACTCGTTGATGATTTTTATTTTTTGTCAATCATGTACTTATGGTGCTTAAATATGAAATTGTTATATGCATTGTGTCATTGCTAGCATTGTAGTATACGTTGGTGGCACCTCCCTGGAAACATTTATGCTTAAGAGAAATGCTTTCTCTGAGAGGTTGAGATGTATTCTCACCAGTCGATCTATATTTCGACTTTGCCTTAATTTGGCTTATAAATTCCAGATATTTCTCATCTGCGCAGTATTTGTGCGTTGTGAGCCTATTGTATGTTGCTCTCAGATGAAAAAAAAAATGATTCTCATTTTTTTCCCCGGGAAGTGTGGTAGTCTGTTGCGCACATATTCTTTTGTGTGGCACACAGATTACTGTTGACACGCATACAAATGTAAAATGCAATTTTTTGTCTGATAAAAATATGTTTATCTTTGAATTCACGATTCTTAAGTCGAAGGGACAGAACTCAGATTAGTCGATGTGTATTCATTCTGTGAGTTATCTGTTCTTGTATCTTTCCTGGATATCGAACTCAGCGTAGGAATCTAGGGGTACAGCGATCTATTCTTTGTTTGGTTAGAAATAGATTGTTCTTGCTTCAGAACATCTATGGCCCGAATCTATGTGTATTTCTTGTCTATGTAGGACGAGTCTGTCTTATATCTTAATATCTTTGTATGTCTAAGTCGAACTATATCTTCGGTGTCGAACTCGGGGTCATAGGTTGTTCGGCGGAGGTGTCGCTAAGTGAAGGTGAGAAGGTTCCGCCATGATGGGTGCTGAGTTGTTGTAGCGGCCTGCCGCCGGAAAAGTGATATCTATATTAGTGGGGAAAGAGGTAGTCTCTTTAGACATACCATGTATTATTCACCCCATTGTTTATTCTTACTGCCAAGGAATAGCAGAATCATATTCTAGTGTATTTCGGAAACCAAGGTAAAGACGCATTTCTTATGAACTTTTCATGAGGCATTGTATTCGATGAGCAGTCGTACGGTTGTACGTTTAGATGAATATTAACCAGATGAAGATGACATTCATACCTAGCAGCACCATATTATGTGATGAAGTCAATAGTATCAATGGTAGAATCTACAAAGCAGTGAGGACATTTAATGAATGATCAACTTTGATTGCGCTTCATAGTTTGTATCCTGGGTGAGCGACAACTCACTGGGAGAAGCCATTTTGAATTCTATATTTTCCAATCATCGAGAAGAGAACAGGGATGCCCCCTTACTATCACCTGATGAGTCCAGAGATCACTGCTACAGAAGAGAACCCACTACTAGTGGTTCAATATTGTTATTAAAAAAATATGTGCTGAACTTTACCTAAATGAATCTTCGCTAGATGAGGTTAGGTCTAGGAACCATCTTGAACCTTGTTTATGAACTGACGTGCTCTGTCAGTAAAGTCAGACGATATATATATTGGAAGTACTGAGTGCTTGTCTACTGACATTCCATTGGTACTGTTATGCAACATGAATGCCCATGTGATAATGTATTTCATTGATCAACATTATTATGATTTATGCCAACCTGTCTGATGTCACTGTACCCGTGCTGTCAAGTGTGATCGTTCCAATTAAACTGTATGAAACGTGCACAGTAGTTGGCGTAAATGACTTCCAGCCATAAGTGAGTGAGATTGGTCTATTTGTCAACTCTAACGAACGTTTGCCATCATTCGCATGTACTGTATCCTTACTCCATGTCTACACACCACTGCGTAGGTCGAGTTGACCTTTTGTTTGTCGTCATTCTGACAACACCCATCAACACCCTTTCAATCACTCAAGCAACACGCAAGCAACATCCATCTCTTATCCAGGATTGGTACTATATAACAGTGAAGTGCTCTATCTCTTATCCAGGATTGGTACTATATAACAGTGAAGTGCTCTATCTCTTATCCAGGATTGGTTCTATATAACAGTGAAGTGCTCTATCTCTTATCCAGGATTGGTAGTATATAACAGTGAAGTGCTCTATCTCTTATCCAGGATTGGTACTATATAACAGTGAAGTGCTCTATCTCTTATCCAGGATTGGTACTATATAACAGTGAAGTGCTCTATCTCTTATTCAGACACATGACTGGGCGACCGATTCTGCAGACACCTCTACCACATCTCTCAGTTTAAATCCACACCTGTGGCCATCCACTTCAATGGCCCTGACCACCATGGTGCCAATGACATCCAGGTGACAGCCATCAGATCTTGTTCCTCGGACGCCAACAGTCGGTTTCGCCAGGAACAACGCCTCATCCATCTCATGGGTTGCCTCAAACCACACGGTTTGAATACCCAACATTCTTTTGTCTGAGACGCCTTTCTCTATCGAGTCCCGGTTGTATTTTGGCTGTCTACTTTGATGCGATCACGCTTTTTTTTTTAAATCGCTTTT
The DNA here is from genome assembly GCA_024509875.1 of Oreohelix idahoensis. Classification (NCBI taxonomy): domain Eukaryota; kingdom Metazoa; phylum Mollusca; class Gastropoda; order Stylommatophora; family Oreohelicidae; genus Oreohelix; species Oreohelix idahoensis. The sequence continues at coordinate 224,371 of JAMPIV010012325.1, read as the reverse complement.
CTCTCACTCTATATATTTTAATATTTTTATTTATTTCTTTATTTTTATTTTTATTTTACTTTTTTTTTAAAATTTATTTATTATTATTATTATTTTATTTTATTAATTTTTTTATTTTTATTTAATTTTATTTTTTATTTTTTTTAATTTTTATTTTATTTTATTCTATTTTTTTTTTTTTATAATTTATTGTTTTGTTTTGTTTATTTATTTCATTAAAATATATATTTTTTCCTCACTCTTTTCCAGTCCTTGTTTTCATTATTTTTTATTTATGGTTTTTATTGTACTATCCACTTCCGCTTTCCGGTTTAGTGGCAGCCATCTTGCTTGACATGTGACTGGACAGAAGGGAGTTTTTTTTTCTCTAATTTTTATAGTTTCATGTTCTCTACTTAATTCTCATTTTCTTTCCCGCCTGTCTCTTGTTTGTCTGTCCCTGACGAAGGCCTTGTGGCCGAAACGTAGGTTTTTCTTGTCCTTTCTCCTCGTAAGACGTATTACTATTTGTGTGTGTATGTGTGTGTGAGTGTGTGTGTGTGTGTGTTTTACTTTTTTCCCCATTCAACTATCTCTTATTCAGGATTGGTTCTATATAACACTGAAGTACTCTATCTCTTATTCATGATTATTTCTATATAACACTGATTAATTATCTTTCTTACTTCCATTGACAAAGTTTTGTTGCAGCCTGGGCTATTTTACTCTTCACTTCTGAGATGCACCTTCCATTCGATGTTATTTCTTTCCCCTGGTATTGGAACATCTTGACTCGTTTTAAAACTGTCCGTTTACTTTAAAAGTGCATTCTCAAAAAAAATCGATTTTTTCGAGATTTATATTACTTCTGCCTTGTTGCAATTAAAACAAATGCCCTTAATGTCTCTTCCTGACGTTACTGTATCAATTACTTCCTGCAATTCCTTTTCACCTTTTCGTATTAAAACTGTATGACTAGCCTGCCTAACGTTATTTATATTACGTTTACCAACTGATTGGCCTGGGATGTTCAAAATGGGTGTGATTATGTTTTCACTAAACAAATTAAATAGATCAGGTGACAGGACACATCCCTGTCCAACATCCTTTTTTTTTTTAATCGTTCAAATGTTCCTATTTGGCTGCTATTTCTTAAAGCTACTGTTTGTTGCCAGTACATGTTCTTTTTTATTCTCTGGTGTTTACCATCAATGTTTCTGTATCTAACATGGTGATTATTTCCTTATGTTTCACTTTGTCAAAATCCCTTAGTGTAGACTATAAAGCATTTAGATCTGTTTTTTCTTTTATGAGGACACTTAGAATTGTTTTATTCGTGCCCCTCTTTGGTTGGTGCCCTAAGCTCCTGCGTTGTTTGCTTAATTGTTAATCCAGTCCTGATCATTTTAAATCACCGATAGTTTAATTTCTTCATTTACGTGTTTTTACCGGTCAAGTATCACATGACCCTCCTGTGTCTGATGTCTTATCCTACACGCTGACCTTTACCGTTATATCATCCTTCATTCCTTTAGATGCCCATATGATTTGAAAAGCTGCTATGTAAAATCATCTGTTAGCGCCAAGTGATCATCTTGCGTTCATTATCAATTTTCCATGATTTGCTTCCACACAACACATGCTCCGCGAAAAGTATTCCGAGAAACCTGCTATTCTGACAGCCCTCACTCCACCTCAGTCCACGCCGTGTACGCGAAAAGTAAATGTCACTTATATAGCCATCTATAGAAGACAATAGGAATAGTGTTTCTGTTGATTGCTAAACTGTTCACAATGCAATGAAAACTCTACTTGCCGCATGTATTCTTATTTTGATATCAGTCTGTTCCTATAATTTTGTCTGTATTGCTGCCCAGATATATGTGTCAGTTTACCGCGTATAAGGACGTATGGTCATCACCAATTTAATGTAGGCGGCAGTTTGTGCCGGTGTAAGAGGTAGGAAGGACGTACCCGGTAACACGCACTGTACAGTGTTTCCTGCCGTCAGGTAGGGAACACTGGACAAGCGGTTCTTGCCTAGGAAGCAGGCACTTAACTCAGGCAGGAAGCACTGTACAGTAGGAGATAGGAAGGACGTAACCGGCAACACGGACTGTACAGTAATTCTTGTCTGAAAAAAATAAATTGATATATCGCACTGCGTTGTAGTTATTATAATCCATTAGGCAGATATTTCCACTTTTCCTTCCTTTATAGGACAAAAGACTGGAGAGATAAAGAGTAAAGATGTTTTTATGTTTGCTTCATGTGTTATTCATTTATAGTGTGTAAACAAATTTTATGACATTTTTCTAATTTCGTCTAAAATGTATGGTAGGAAATTATTATTTCAATATTCATTCCAAACAGGTATCGGTATGGTGCGTGTAGTGTAGTATGGTGCGTTTAGTGCGGTATGGTGCGTTTAGTGCGGTATGGTGCGTTTAGTGCGGTATGGTGCGTGTAGTGCGGTATGGTGCGTGTAGTGTAGTATGGTGCGTATAGTGCGGTATGGTGCGTGTAGTGCTGTATGGTGCATGTAGTGCTGTATGGTGCATGTAGTGCGGTATGGTACGTGTAGTGTAGTATGGTGCGTGTAGTGCGGTATGGTGCGTTTAGTGCGGTATGGTGCGTGTAGTGGGATCATAATTTGGGCAGTCAATAATAAATATAAGGTCAGGGTGGTCCCATTGTAGATGCTGCCGTAGTGGAGTGAAGTGTTAGAGACTTCAATTTACTAGGTCCGGCATCGAGAGGTGGGGTGACCAGCTCCCTTCCTCGCTGCCTTTTCCTTCCCTAACTCACGAGCAAAGTCAGGTATCCATTTACAGCTGAGTAGACTGGAGCGTGTCGTTACCGTGAATCGAACCTAACACCTTTCCCGAGAGAGACCAGCGCTCTAACTATTCTTTCTATCGGACGCTCAATCAATATATAAATAAATACTATGACATGTAATTGTACCTCTGAATAATTTTTATTAATTATAATTGTTAAACTAAAAATATGTGAAAGAAAGATCTTGGTTGTTATATCACATACATAACTTTCCGTTAAGGAAAAGACATCCAATAAGCGTCATTTAATTATAAACAGGTATCGTCATACTGAGACGAAATGTCAAGAGTGGCTCAAGTTAAATCTTAGTAACAAAAACAGGTATCGTCATACTGAGGCGAAATGTCAGGAGTGGCTCAAGTTAAATCTTAGTAACAAAAACATGTATCGTCATACTGAGACCAAATGTCAAGAGTGGCTCAAGTTAAATCTTAGTAACAAAAACAGTTATCGTCATACTGACACCAAATGTCAAGAGTGGTTCAAGTTAAATCTTAGTAACAAAAACAGGTATCGTCATACTGAGACGAAATGTCAGGAGTGGCTCAAGTTAAATTTTAGTAACAAAAACAGGTATCGTCATACTGAGAAGAAATGTCAAGAGTGGCTCAAGTTAAATCTTAGTAACAAAAACTGGTATCGTCATACTGAGACCAAATGTCAAGAGTGGCTCAAGTTAAATCTTAGTAACAAAAACTGGTATCGTCATACTGAGACGAAATGTCAAGAGTGGCTCAAGTTAAATCTTAGTAACAAAAACAGGTATCGTCATACTGAGACCAAATGTCAAGAGTGGCTCAAGTTAAATCTTAGTAACAAAAACAGGTATCGTCATACTGAGACGAAATGTCAAGAGTGGCTCATGTTAAATCTTAGTAACAAAAACAGGTATCGTCATATTGAGACATGTCAAGAGTGGGTCAAGTTAAATCATAGTAACAAAAACAGGTAGTCTTAAAGCAGATACAGCCGTAGGGGAGTGAAGTGTTAGAGACTTCAACATACTAGGTCTAGCATCGAGAGGCGGGGTGACCAGTTCTCTTCCTCGCTGCCTTTTCCTTCCCTAACTCAGTCAGGCACCCATTTACAGATGGGTAGACTGGAGCGTGTTGGTACCGTGATTTGAAACTGGCACCTTTGCCGCGAGAGACCAGAGCTCTAACCACTCTGCCAATCGGACACTCAGTATCTTAGTTTTATCATTTTGACGAGCTCATTTGAGACATGAGTACCGTTACTGGTTTGACGTGAAATAATTTATTTATAATGATAACATACAGTATTATATTTGCAAATGTGAAGAAATAAAAGCGCTATGACATGTACTTAGTTGAAGTGGTCAGTGATTTTAAACATGCATGCAATATTTACAGTACTGAGTGCAAAAAAGTTTTAAATTATTCAAAAAATAAAAAAATAAAGAAACAAGAAATATCAATATGTAAAATTCATTTTGGAAAACTGTTTAAGGAGTTAACCCCTTTCACGTTAAAGAATGTTTATTTTTACATAACGTATGAAAGTGTCAGTTGCTTCTGATCACGAATAAAGTTCTTCTCACAATTTGAAATGTGTTGGCAATTACTTTAAATTTTAAATTCAACTTTCTTTAAGAGTTGAATAATAGCTATAGTTCTCCAGTCAGTCTATTATAGTTTCTTTCTATGAACTTCCGAATAAAACAATGCCACGGTTAAACGTAACAGTCCTCTGTGGGATTTTGCCAGACGTGAGTGGTATCACCTATTGCTTTCCTACTCTGCATGTTAATTAGGTTAGACGTGATAACAAACAATTATAAACTTCTTTGCTAGGACTGTCATAACTACCCATTATCGTGGACGCTTCACGTTAAAGGTAAAGTTGATAAGTTTAGATAAGATTCTCGCCAGGAAGAGAGACAGACCCGTTTAATTATTCAGGCATGGAAGAAATACGATCGTTTTATTGCCACTACAAATTTTCTGAAAGGTGAATAGTGGATTGTTCTGAGAATATATGCAACATAAATCGATGCCCAGGTGACGAACGTGAGAAATATATCTATTTTGAAATGTTAACAAAGCTATTATTTATTTTATTTTAGAAATTAATATTATTTTTATTGTACGGTATTGTATATTAGCATTAAGTAAACTGAAATAATTTTTTTTAGTGACACTTAATGAAAAAATAAAAATGAAGATTACTGAAAATCAGATGTGAAAATTGTCAAGATTAAACGAAAAATGATTTTTGTTGTTGTTTAAAAAAGCTTTAATGAAGATTCGTGTGTGTTTTTGTATGTGCTCTTGTAACGTACCGTAATTCAAAATAGCTAGTCATCTACAACAACTTAACTCGATTACAATTAAACTTATTACCGATGAAAAAAATAAGCTTCGTTGCCCGCTGCGCTTTAAAAATGTTCTGGCCACAGAGCAGATTTTTTTCACAATGCACTGGTGCAGTACTTTCACTGCGCCATTGTATGGCCATGAGGTAAAGGATACGTTTGGGCGTGAGATGGCAGGAAAAGCAAACCAGTAAAAATTGCATGCTGAAATCGGATGTGTCGGGCCGAAAGGCGCAGATATCGCAGCTCAGCTGTAAACTACGACACAACATAAGCCTACTTACCGCTTAGAAAAGGCCAGCCTGTAAGAGTGAGATATGGTCGAGCAAACGCAAACAACAACAACAACACATTTCACAATGCGAGCAGATGACGTTATAAATTATTTGACTTTTTATATTAAGGTAACAAATTGTTTTTGTATGCTCTTTTGGTAAAGTAGTTATTAAATAAGCAATATACATATGTTTAACAGATTTTTAACTGACGTATACTGATTTTCGTTGGTCAAATCTATATTTCGAAAGAATTTCATCTATCTAGTTTTACTTGATTAAAACTTTTTATTTATGCACTGCCAATTAGAACAAAACGCAAATATCATGCATTCTGGCCTTGGTTTTTCTACCATATCCATTTCTCAATACATTCAATACGGCATTAATTATAATTATGTACGGGTTTCAGATTTTTTTAACCTTTAACATGTTAAGTGCTTCCTACCCACGTTACGTGCTTCCTACCTAGCAGGTAAAGTTCACTGTACAGTGGCCGGTACCTAGGTACCGCTCACTGTACAGTGTCCTCTGCCGTCATGTAGGAGACACCGTACACTGTTCCCTACCGTACATTTCTTCCTACCTCCTACAGTGGTAAAAAAAACCTTCGGGCAGATTATAGTTCTTGCGTTATGAGAAATGTTGTCTTATAAATAATGTTTTCTCCAGAGCGAAATCCAGTGTATGTTTAATAATTTTTTGGAAAACATAACGCATGTTCCTAAAAGAATAAACACGCTTTTTACGAATAATCTAAATTAATACACATAACGTATAATTTGCTTTTGTTTGAAATAAATGAATTAAGAATATATTGAACAGTGAAAATATCTACTTAATCACCAGCAGTCATTAACTATTCTCGATTTGTAATTTATTTGAAACAGGTCAGATAGATTTGACGATGAGAAGCAAATAACAGAAGGGATAATACAAGAAATAAAAACTCAATGGCTGCTCAGAATTGGGAATCTATAAAATATCAAAAGACAATCTTATCTGTGTCGTCCTCATCATCCCCACCATCGATACAACATTCATCTTTATTAGTTATCAGTTACATGTTATATATTTATAACAACCGCTACTGGTATAACAACTGATACTGTTATAATACATTATACTGTCACTACTAGTTTTATAACAAACGTGCCTTGGGAATTCTCGAACAAATACGTTTGTATAATACCATTGGTTGGTTTGTTTAATACGTGTCCAATCCATTGCCAACTTACCACGTCTTGCTCCACTGCTTATTCTCTGCCCATTTTCATAGTCCACAAAAGTGATCTTGTCATAAACGTTTCATCTCTGTGTGTACAGCATTGTCACCAAATGACATTCTTTATTTCCTTTTTCTTTTTGTCTTTTCCACTCCTCCTTTTGACTTCACAAAACCTGTCATTCCTTTCCATTTATTTCTTTTCTCTCGAGGCTTACTTCCTCGACCTTGCAAAACAATCCTTGATACCGGATGAGAGTGGGTATTTTATGTTTATGACCCTCCACATAGTTTTCTTATCATGAACACCGGGACTCGATGTTACCGTCACTCCCTGATATCTAACCTTGATCCCTCGATAGGTTATTCCAGTACCTTCCTTACTTAGTCGTTCCCCTTCTACCGTGAGGTGTAGAGGTTTGGAAGAGAGAGCGCTGGACTATCCCATCGGCTGTCTTCCTCCTGACCTGGTTCCATTCTAGTCCTTGGTCCTTCAAAGATTGTCTAATGTTGTTCTCCCAGCGGACTCTGGGTCGTCCTTATTCCAGTACCATCTTCACAAATTTGTGTCAGCTGTGGTCAAGCTTGTTAGCAAGCTATTTTAACTAACTAGCACCGTCATAGTGGGTTCGGTCAACAATACGCGAACAGAAAATTGGTGAGATTTATAGGTCAATATATACGCCCGACTGTTATCCCACAAACATCCCGTGTTAGACTTGTCATCATTGTATCAGCACATTGTTAAAAGTGTCATGTCTAATTCCCTTTTATCAAACAGCTTTTAAAAATAACAGCCGCAATAATAATGGCATCAAACACTAATAGATGTCCCATATAAGCGTTGACATTATTTTATGCCATTCTTATGCACGTCAATCTGGCATGTAGGTAACTATAAGAAATCTACCAGTAACAGGCAGAAAAAAGGGAAGGATTTTACATCACATTAAGATCATCACAATGACTACACTTTTGTTTTGAACAAAGCTGAATGTGTTCCGTCTGATTCAAAATATATTCTTTGTCTTAAAGCGCCAGTGTGACTGCTGGATTAGGCTGCAAACTAGCAGATTTGTCGACAATAATTTAAACAATAATTGCAATGATAGTCTAAAGAAGTAAATACAAATATAACATTAAAAAATGTCAAGGTCGTCAGCTGAACTGGCGAGGTGGCCATTCGTTTCAATAAAATATTCAAAACCACTTTAAATGTCATAGAACGTTAGAGAAACACGAAAGTTGTTATTGAAATACGGCAGTCACGTAAGTTAGACTGGAACACACAACACAAGTACATTATTTAGTATTAGTTATAATGATGGATGCCAGACTTAGAAGTCTGATTAAAAAACTAGAAACATTGAAAAGATTGCAATTATCGTAATGTGCCCTAATGCTTCTTGTTATAAATTCTATGTTATATTGCATCTATCTAACCTGTATTTTACCAACCTAGTTACGCTAGAAGTTATTCTAGTAACGATGATGCGGGGATTTCTTGCATAAAAGAGTTAAAAGAAAAGTTAAAGGGGAGGATAGATATATGCGAAGAAGTAATATCGTATGGATGTAATGATGTTTGCATTATGTTGCGTGAAACAGAAAAAAATGTTTTAAGATTGTGCGTACCAACAGGCACTGCAATGAAAATGTAGGCACTTTGTTTGTTATGTGACGTGCGTGAGTACGTCATTAGGAGACAGACTACGTTAGTGGATGTGGCGGGAGAAGCGCGTATACTCTTAATGTGAGTGAAGTGGTAAAGACAGCTCATGTTTGTTCGGATGGGACGTGTGATCGTGAAGGCATTGTACTTGATATAAAAATTAATATGAAAACAATCACATGAAACGCTCCAGAGAATATATATTTCAGTTTTGCTGGCCTGTCGCATGTGCTCAATCATAGCTGGGAGTGATGTTATTGTGAGCTATTGGTGTTACATAGGAAACTTGACAGGTGGATGATATTGTCTGTCGGTAATGCCAAAGTAATATGTGCCATTTAACAATGGACTGTTTAATGATATTTGTTGTTTTGTCATAAGGAACTGAGAAATATTGTTGGAATCGTTAACTCGTCACTGCAGTCTTTAACGGTTGAAACTATTGGCACAGTTTAGTGGATTTGTTCTACAAATTGACATAATAAAGACCTATTGGTTGGGTTCTCGACAATTACTAATTCCTAAAGATGTCCTATCGGTTAATACTATTATTGTATAACATAACTCAGGCTAGGGTAATCTCTTCACCGACGAAACATTCTTAAGATCTTTCACCCAGGAATAAGGAAGGAGGGAGTTTCTTTGAACGTGCCAAGTGGCGTTCATTCCTAATAAAAAGAGCCTTTCTTCTTTCATTCTTCAAATCTCTCTGATTGTCTGTCTGTCTATCTCTCTCCCTCGCTCTCTCTCTCTCTCTCTCTCTCTCTCTCTCTCTCTCTCTCTCTTTCCATGACATCAAACATTGACCTACGGAGAAGCTCAGCATATTATTGCTCAAAATTTAAAATAAGCAGAGGTCACCACAAAAGAGCCCAGCTGACGTAGGTTATGTCATAAAAAACTATACCTGAATCAAACTAGTGATAGAGATTACCTACAAACACATCAATTACATATGCTCCAAGCCGAGATCGTCATAAAATAAAATATGAATAGCCTTCTACGCCATCTATAACGCCTAATCACTGTCACAGAGTGCTCGAAGGTTTTGTCTAGATTATGTTAAAATTCCTTACTTTTCTATTCCTTCACATTTTGTCTGTTTTCTCTACCTTAAGTTGAAGACGCCGCCACTGGAAACTCAAAACTCGCCAGGAGATTTGAAACCCATGGTTAGTCATGAGGCCACGGAATCCCAGAGCCCCATTCCCAGGTCAGATGAAACATTATTTCAAGAGGAAGCACCCTCTGCTCCACAGGAAGCGCAACTTAGTATTCAGAGCCCATGGTTAGGCAAAGCAGTAAGGCGGACATCGAACTCGATAAGTCATGACCCCTTTGTGAAGGTACCTGATAAAGTTGATAAAGTTGGTTTTTTTTATTCCCGTTAATGATATCCACCAAAAGATAGATATAAGTGGATGGAGCAGACATCATCATCATCATCAGTTGATAAGATCTCTATGGTGTTGTTTGCTCCACTGTAGTGTATGGAATGTCAACTTGACCTACGCAGTGGTGTGTAGACATGGATTGAGTGTATAATGTGCGAATGTTAATAAGGGTTCGTGGTGTTGACAAATGTTCTTTTCTCACACTCATGTATGGCTGGAAGTCATCGACACCAACGACTGTGTACCTTTTCTAAAGTTTAATTGGACGTACACACTCGACAGCACAGATAGTGACAAATCACAGGTTGGCATAATACATCATGGTACAGTGGATAACTGGTCTTGCAATGTTATGTTACATGGGCACTCATGTAGAATAATAGTATCAAGGACTGTCAGTAGCCAAGCCCTCAGTATCGCCCATACATATATATCATCTGACTTCACTGACTGAGCACGTCAGCTTATAAACAATATTTCAGATGGCTTCTAAACCTAATCTCGTCTAGCGACGATTCTTCAACATAATGTTCAGCACATATTTTTCCATATAATAATATTGAACCGCTAGCAATGGGTTCTCATGTGTAGCAGTGATCTCTGGACTAATCAAGCGATAATACGGGCATCCCTTTTCTCTTCTTGAAAGTCACTACATGTTTTGGTTCCAAGATGGCTTCACTCGTGAGCTGTCACTCACGTTTGGATACAGATAATGAATCTGTCCTAAAGTTAGTCATTCATAAAACATTTCATTGCTCTGTAGATTTGATCATGAACAATTGACTGCAATCTACAGGATATAGTGCTGCTAGGAATCGAAGTCGTTTTCATCGAGTCAAATATATTCTCTTAGACATTCAAATCGTACCTATCGAAAATGGTGGCTTCGTACGAGAGTTCATAAGAGTGTCTATTATTACCTTGGTATCAGAAATATGAAAAATGCCATTCCTTGGCAATACGAATAAACACTGGGGTAAAGCATACACGATAGGTCTAGACGACTATCACTTTCCCCACCAATACTGAGATCACTTTTTCCCGGCGACAAGCCGACATAGAAAACACAGTCCCTATCGGGACGAAGCCAAATCACACCACACTCTAGCGACACATCCGCCGAATAGCCTTTGACCTCTCTAGAGACAACAGAACATATAGTTCGACCTAGATATGTAAAGATATACAGATATAAGACAGACTCGTCCTACTCAGACAAACAATACACATAAATTCAGGCCATAGATATTCTGAAGCAAGAACAATCTATTACTACCCAAACGAAGAATAAATCGCAGAAAACTGGACTCATCCGCGGAGTTCGATCGAAAGAGCCGACACAACATTCAAGGGAAGTAACTCAATAATGACTTTCCCTTAAGCACTATTTTGTTTACAAAATATTTGCGAACATAACAAGAATACCAATGTATAATATTGTAAGATATCAAAGATTGCACGTAACAGTCTTACCACACCTCCCGGGAAAAAAAAATGGATTTTTTTTTTTTTTTGAAATACATCTAGGAGCAACGTACAAGAGGCTCACAACGCATGAATAATGCGCAGATGAAAATATCAGGAATACCTATAACGCCTAATATGAGGCTAAGTCGACTTATGGAGCGACTGGTGAGAATGTGTCTCATAAACTGAGAGAAATTATTTCTCTACAAGTATATTTTTCCAGGAAGGTGTCATCAAAGTATAATACAATTCTGGCAATTACACAATGCCTAAAAAATTCATATCATCATTTCGCATTAGATATCTTAAATTTATGATTTATGAAGAAAAAATCATCAAAGCACAGCGGTGAATAAACATCCATGAACCGCTATGTAGTGATACAATCATTATATTATTAAATTACAAATGTGTATCTATCATGATATAGAAAAGGAACTACTATAGAACTAGACATATCAAGAAGTCTAAGCCCTAATAGTTATGTGGAATCATGTGGGCATCTTGACAGAATGTCTGCCATCACATTATCTGATCCACGAATAGCTCGCACAGAGAAATGAAAAGGTTGAAGAGCAATTGCATATCGAGTAGACCTCGAGCTCTTCAAATTCTTACTCTGTATAGCAGTAAGAGCTTTTTGGTCGGTTTCTACTATGAAATGTGCGCCTAGAAGGAATCTCTGTAGTTTGAGGATCGACCAAACCATAGCTAATAGCTGTAGCGGGAGGTTATTTAAATTTATTTATTATGTAAGAGTATGCCAGTAAATAGTTCTGACCTTACAAGTAATACCCCAGTCTTAGAAATAAGCACTGGTGTATTGTTATCATAAAAATAGTCAGACTGTGAAAACCCTGGCCCAGTTGGTAAGAAGTAGTACCAGGATTTAAGGTGTCTCCTCCCTGTGACTATCTTATGATTACTTTTTCTAGGGGATAAGTAAAATGAACATTCACTGAAACCACAAATGGAAGAAGTGAATAAATCCTCAGGTACAGTTAAAATAGTTTAATAATTACACTAATATTCTATTTCTACTAGTTGGAAAAGAGTATACACATATATATAAAAATATTCACACAATTACTATTATTGTCTGTTTAGACTTCAAGATCTTAAATAAGAAAGTTACTGAAATCACTGTTATTAGTCCTTTGAATTTAAGGATAACTGTCATCAGTTGACTGAGTTTATGTATGGTTACTTATTGTTTTCAACTATTGGCTGTTTCACATGTATAGGTGGTCAGTGTCAAACAGGACACTTATCTTTCTAACTTGATACTGCTGAAACTGTCCTTTGCTGATATCAGACTTGGTAGGCCCAACAGTAGGGATGCCAATGACCAGTTGAAGTTCACTCTTTGGGGTCCTGCACTTTTGTGGGATTGCCTCGGGTAGACTGCACCGGCTTCTGATACTGGACAGTCTGGTTTGAGTTATTTCATGGAACCTGCAACATATCAGCCTTGGCTAGTATCTGGCTAGACTTGTAGTTGACTAGCACAGATGTCAGACCAGTCAGTCATCAGATGTCACCGTTATACAATCATAGTAAGCAAGGACATCATTTCAGTGATATAGCATTAATATTAACATGTCAATTAAGTGGAACTGACTAGCACATAAGTCAGACAAGTCAGTCATCAGGTGTCAAAGTTATACAGTCATAGCAAGTAACATCATTTCAATGATACAGAATTAATATTAACATATCAGTAATAAACATCATCTGGTTTATTCCGCTCCTATACATCCCTTCATATGCTATAACTTGATCCTTCCAAATCATATCAAGTACAAATTCAAATACTGATGCTATCCTTAGCATCTACACAAAAGTAATACATAAATAAAGAAAGTGAGTGACCACGTGATCAGGTTGCTTTCTACTGAAACTGGCTATAGAACACTCCAGTTTACCAGCTGTAAATGGGTACAAAGTTGTGCGCTCGAACTAGGGAAGGCAAAGGCAGCGAGGAAGGGGACTAGTCACCTAACCTCGTAAAAGCGGTATCTTCCATGCTGAAGCTTCTAACAATTTATTTCCCTAAGACAATCTCTGGTCATGGGACTGCCTTTATCTTCGTAAGCGATAATGCATTTAATATCGACGAGATACAGCATTAAATATAATAAATATTTTCTATTTGGCTGTGGGGCTAGTTTTGATACGTTTTTGTACAAGCAACCATCTTCCACTAAGCACATGAATAAATCATATTAAAATAATAATACGTTATATCAATGAATATTATACAGGCATATTTTGTGAATTCTAAATGAACCTGTAATACAAAATAAAAGAAATTATTATACAGGATAGCTATCGTAAATTCGCTTACCCTCAGACTCCCGACACTTAGACTGAAATTTTCTGGCGATCCGCTCACACTTCAGATGGATTTAGAGTCGTGGCGTTATCTGCCCTCAGTCTTGTCTCAACCTCTTGCGTTGTGTCTTCTCAGAGTTTTACCGAACCGCTTTATATACGACAGCGCGAACGTATCGGAGAGCAGATACGTCACAGCCTAAGACTAGACCTGAAAAAATCCTTCCCGAACCGTGATTTCAGCCGATCTGTGCGTCGACTGAAATTTTGCCTTTCTCATACTCAGCATATATAATATCCATATTGTTCCATCTTATCTAGTTTTATACAGCTGATAAAACTCTATCTTCCTATCCATGTAAATTCCCAAACTGTTATTTGTTGATTTTAATATTTTCGAACAGAAGTGGGTTTACCAGCTGTTAGCGTAACTGTGGGCAGCCGAAATACGCATATATCTCCGTAAATGAGAACTTCCTACCGTTCCATCTTATATGCAGTTATACACCATCCTTCCCTGTACTGAAATGTAAAATCCTTTTCCTACGGATTCCCTTCTGTTTTTATTTATTGTTGGCGATTCCCTCTGTCCGATACACGTTTCGCTTATACGCCGCCATTTTGAAAGCGGTCGTTCGATCGTAGACGGGTTATAAATCTAACTGATCCCGTTTGCAATGACTTGAAACCAATTTTGCGACATAGCTCCCCCATATTTTAAGCTGGATGATATCTAGCTTAACTATTGGGTACAAGACAATTGCAAATCGACCATTCCGAGGTTAGTTTTCCTTCCTTCTATCCTCCTCAAGCTCTGTGGGATGACGACTAAGAAAATCTGCGCCCACATTCTGTTTTCCGGGAATATATTCAATAGTGAAGGAATATGGCTGAATCAATAATGACCATCTTAGTAAGCGAGTATTTGCATGACGTGATGAGGCCAAAAATGACAGGGGTTGATGATCGCACTGGACCACAAATGGCTTGCCATACAAATAGGGTTGAAACTTATTGATGGCCCACACCAATGCTAAACATTCCCTCTCTATAGTAGAGTAATTCTTTTCTGCCGCGTTCAACTTGCGGCTGGCATAAGCAACAGGAAACAGTTCCTCATCCTGGGTCTGAGATTTTTGCAAAAGCGCGGCCCCAATTCCTACATTGCTTGCATCAGTCCGTACTATAAACTCTTGCGTCAGATCTGGTAACTTCAGAATAGGCCTACTAGTGAGTTTATGTTTCAATTCTGAATATGCATGCTCACACTCTGCAGTCCACTTTATTGTGTCCGGCTTCCCTTTCTTTGTCAGATCCGTCAAAGGTGCACATAAGGTATTGAAGTCTTTGATGTACTTTTGATAGAATCCACCTAAGGATACGAACGACCTCACATCCTTTTTTGTCTGTGGTCTAGGTGCATTCCTTAACTTTTCTATATTTTTTGGGATCAGGAGACATGTTTCCATGACAAATTGTATGTCCCAAAAATTCTAATTCCTGACATCCGATTACACACTTTGTTGGACGAGCAGTCAAACCTGCCTCTATGAGTCTACCCAGTAACATTGATAGAGAATGTAGATGATCCTCAAATGTTTCCGTGGCTATGAGAATGTCATCCATAAAGTTGGTGATGTTAGAGTTGTTTAAGGGTTCCAGCAATTTCCTCATCATCCTTGAAAATACGCTTGGTGCGTTTTTCAACCCGAATGGTAGTACATTAAATTCGTAGTGACCATCCGAAGTGCTAAAAGCCAGCATGTGTCGGATCTCGGGTTTGACAGGAATCTGGTAATATCCCTTACTTAAATCGACCTTAGAGAAATATTTCGCAGTACTTAGCGTCGAGAACAGCTGATTGGTATCCGGTAATGGATCAGCTTGGGTTTCTGTGATCGCATTTAATTTCCGGTAATCGATACAGAGTCGGTGTTCTCCACTTGGTTTTCTCAACAGTACAACACTTGAACTGTAAGGTGATTCTGACTTGGAAATGATTTGTTCTTGCAACAGATAATCAATTTCCTCCTTCAATGCCTGTGCCTTGGCATATGGTATAGGGTAGGTCTTCATGCAGATAGGTGTTGGATCGATGACCTTCATATCATACGTCAATAAGTTGGTGCATCCTGGTTTATCAGTTAACACATCTGCATGTGTTTTTTTAAAACTTCTTTAACTTGCTCCCTCTGTTCCTGAGTTAACTGAGTACTAATTTTGACTTGTTCATATGTCTCAGTCGGTCTTAATGGATACTCTATTGAGGTAAGTGGTTCATGCTTCATTTCGGTTGCGATGGCCAGAGTCATCATATGAGCTACCTCCGTTGATGTCCTGTCATAATATTTCTTTAACAGATTAACATGGTACACCCTTTCTTTGCCCTTCTTGTCAATTTTGTAATTAGTCCTTGATATTTTCTCTAGCACGTTATATGGACCCTGCCAACCAATCTGCAGTTTGTTGTTACTGCTGGGCAATAGAAGAAGCACTTTTTCTCCAACAGCAAGTTCCCTATCCTTTGCTTTTTTATTATAGTATTCAGTATGTTTCTTTCTGGCTCTGCGAAGATTGTCATTAGCCAATTTCCAGCCCATTTTCAGTCGAGTGGTCAACTCATTTACATACTGAATTGATGAGGTGACACTTTCCTCTGCCTTCTCATCTGTCCAAGTCCGCAGCAATGCTTCCAGTGGGCCTTTTATAGGCCGACCAAACAACAATGTGGCCGGTGCCATTCCTGTGGAATTGTGTGGGACTTCCCGGTATGCGAATAATGCAGCGGGTAAGTATACATCCCATGTTTCAGGTTTTTCACTTGCCAGCTTCCTGAGAATAGAAATGAGCGTACCGTTGAACCGCTCGACTTGACCATTTCCTTGTGGGTGATAAGGAGAGCAATGATAATGTCTGGCTTGAAAAATCCTGAACACTTCTTGGGTTAGCTTTCCCTTGAACTGGGAACCATTGTCCGTCAATATTTGATGTGGAAAGCCTAACCGGGTGAATATTGTCAACAATGCCTCTGCCACATGCTTAGAATCTATAGATGCCATGGCTACGGCCTCTCCCCACATAGAGCATGTATCAACTAGAGTTAAGATATAACTATTCCTTCTCTTAGTCCTAGTGAGGGGTCCAACAATATCCACTGCAACTCTCTCGAATGGAGTACCCATGATTGGCATTTCTCCTAGAGTTGCTGGTGCAGTCCCATGCTTGGGGGCTACACGTTGACACTCTGGACAAGATTTCACATATCGTTTGATATCTTCCGTGATCCCTGGCCAGTAATAGTGACAAGCTATCCGTTGACTGGTGGCACCAATTCCCATGTGTCCACTAAATGGAATAGCATGTGCGAGCTCCATAACTTTCTCCCTGTATGACTTTGGTACTACCAGCTGTCCATGTCCTTGAGGTCCTGTACCAGCTTTTCTATACAGTAGTCCATTTTTCATATACAAGTCTCCTTTTTCTGGAGGGTTATGGGCCTTTGGCAATTTGCCAAAACAAGGCTTCAATGTATCATCTTCTGATTGAGCCTGTTTCATCTGCTCTGGCTGAGTATTGTTAGGATTTTCCTCCTCGTTTTTGGTGCTCGACCTGGTCTGGACTGCTGCCAGGACAACAGGTTTTATCGGGTCACCCAAAAAATACATACCTACACCCCAATATCAGCGGGTATATAGGGTCATCTATCACTGCGGCTGTTATCACTCCTTCCACGTAGCGAGATTTCACATTGATCCTAGCTATAGGAAGTGTCATGGTTGCTGTTCCCTTAGTTGCCCCTTGTATTTCCACGGTTTCTGTGGTAATTTGATCAGAGTGCACTAGGGTTGAACTCACAACTGAGTCGAAATCCAGGCCGGTATCATATAAGCACATGACTCGATTTCCGTTCACGGTTACGAGCTCACTCACAGGGGGATGACGGAGGATATTCTGACTCCCTGTCAGTTCCATCATATCTGCCCTATTCCCTGTTGCTAAACATGCAGCGTGATGAGGGGTTTTCCTTCTACAATCTACAGTGTTGTGGTTGCTCATCTTACAAATTTTGCACCACTTATCTCCCTGTTTGTAGGGTTTCTTTTCCTGAGTCTGAGGGTTCTTGTCCTTATTATCAAATCTTGGTTTATTTCTGTATGGATGATCCTTCTGGTCAAACTGGGTATTCTGCGGTGGTGGCTTATATCCTTCTACCTGCTTCCTTTTCGTTCCTACTAGTTCAGCTTGAGCGGCTTGGTACCTCTCTGCACATTTCAAAGTGTCTTCCAGCCTCTCTGCTCCTTGTTCCATAAGGAATTTCCTCATTTCTTGAGACATGGAATCTTTCACTTGCTCTAACATAACCATTTCTTTCAGATCATCGTAGGTTTTCTGATACTTACCTAAACTACTCCATTTCAACAAATACGTTTCTAGCCTAGCTGAGAACTGGTTATATGTTTCTCCAGGTAGAGGTTTAGAAGTTCTAAATTTCTTCCTATATGCCTCTGAGTTCTTTTCATACCGGATCAGTAAGGCTTGCTTTAGTATTTCATAATTTTCCTGATCTTCTTTGGGGAGTTTCAGAAACACATCATATGCAATACCTCTCAATCCCTGGGATAACTTTAGACTCCATTTTTCCTTTTCCAGTCCATATGTAGAGGCTAGCCTTTCATACCTATCCAGGTACGACTCAATTGCGTCCTCCTTTTCAACAAATGGATCTATGTGGAAGTTCATGGCCCCATTTGCTGTGTTCTGAAAAGAGCTATTCGCAGAATGAGGTGAGCTATTACCATGGGTGCTAGTCCCAGCCTGAAGTTCAAGATCAAGCTGTCTCATTTTCAGCTCATGGTCTCTCTCTGCTTGTAACCTCCTTTCTTCTCTCTCAGCTTCTAATTTCTTGGCTTCTCTCTCTGCTTCTAATTCTAATTTCTTGGCTTCTCTTTCTGCATCCAAGTTCTTGGCTTCTCTCTCTGCTTCTAATTCTAATTTCTTGGCTTCTCTTTCTGCATCCAATTTCTTGGCTTCTCTCTCTGCTTCTAATTCTAATTTCTTGGCTTCTCTTTCTGCATCCAATTTCTTGGATTCTCTTTCTGCTTCCAATTTCTTGGCTTCTCTTTCTGCTTCCAATTTCTTGGCTTCTCTTTCTGCTTCCAATTGCTTTGCTTCTCTCTCGGTGTACTTTTCACATTCCGTCGTGACATACCGGATCAGAACGTCACCATCCATGCCAAGCTCTTTTCCCACCTGCAGTGTAGCAGACCTAAATTTGACCAAGTCAGCCATGATGTATCTGTAGTCTAGTAGGGGAAGCGATCTTACTCAAACTAATTTACTACAATATAATTAACTTATTTAAAATTAAAGTTAATTAAACTGACTTCACCATATATGAAACAGCTTTCTTTATCTGTACTCAATGGTACTCCTAAAAAATTATATATTTCCTACTATGTTAACTCTTTCCAAAAATTTTCAAAAAAGAAAAAAAAAATTTTCTACACAGCAGAAATAGAAAGTTGGCTCAGGAATATCAAAGATATATCCCGGACGAGCCCCCACTGTAGCGGGAGGTTATTTAAATTTATTTATTATGTAAGAGTATGCCAGTAAAGAGTTCTGACCTTACAAGTAATACCCCAGTCTTAGAAATAAGCACTGGTGTATTGTTATCATAAAAATAGTCAGACTGTGAAAACCCTGGCCCAGTTGGTAAGAAGTAGTACCAGGATTTAAGGTGTCTCCTCCCTGTGACTATCTTATGATTACTTTTATTCTAGGGGATAAGTAAAATGAACATTCACTGAAACCACAAATGGAAGAAGTGAATAAATCCTCAGGTACAGTTAAAATAGTTTAATAATTACACTAATATTCTATTTCTACTAGTTGGAAAAGAGTATACACATATATATAAAAAATATTCACACAATTACTATTATTGTCTGTTTAGACTTCAAGATCTTAAATAAGAAAGTTACTGAAATCACTGTTATTAGTCCTTTGAATTTAAGGATAACTGTCATCAGTTGACTGAGTTTATGTATGGTTACTTATTGTTTTCAACTATTGGCTGTTTCACATGTATAGGTGGTCAGTGTCAAACAGGACACTTATCTTTCCAACTTGATACTGCTGAAACTGTCCTTTGCTGATATCAGACTTGGTAGGCCCAACAGTAGGGATGCCAATGACCAGTTGAAGTTCACTCTTTGGGGTCCTGCACTTTTGTGGGATTGCCTCGGGTAGACTGCACCGGCTTCTGATACTGGACAGTCTGGTTTGAGTTATTTCATGGAACCTGCAACATATCAGCCTTGGCTAGTATCTGGCTAGACTTGTAGTTGACTAGCACAGATGTCAGACCAGTCAGTCATCAGATGTCACCGTTATACAATCATAGTAAGCAAGGACATCATTTCAGTGATATAGCATTAATATTAACATGTCAATTAAGTGGAACTGACTAGCACATAAGTCAGACAAGTCAGTCATCAGGTGTCAAAGTTATACAGTCATAGCAAGTAACATCATTTCAATGATACAGAATTAATATTAACATATCAGTAATAAACATCATCTGGTTTATTCCGCTCCTATACATCCCTTCATATGCTATAACTTGATCCTTCCAAATCATATCAAGTACAAATTCAAATACTGATGCTATCCTTAGCATCTACACAAAAGTAATACATAAATAAAGAAAGTGAGTGACCACGTGATCAGGTTGCTTTCTACTGAAACTGGCTATAGAACACTCCAGTTTACCAGCTGTAAATGGGTACAAAGTTGTGCGCTCGAACTAGGGAAGGCAAAGGCAGCGAGGAAGGGGACTAGTCACCTAACCTCGTAAAAGCGGTATCTTCCATGCTGAAGCTTCTAACAATTTATTTCCCTAAGACAATCTCTGGTCATGGGACTGCCTTTATCTTCGTAAGCGATAATGCATTTAATATCGACGAGATACAGCATTAAATATAATAAATATTTTCTATTTGGCTGTGGGGCTAGTTTTGATACGTTTTTGTACAAGCAACCATCTTCCACTAAGCACATGAATAAATCATATTAAAATAATAATACGTTATATCAATGAATATTATACAGGCATATTTTGTGAATTCTAAATGAACCTGTAATACAAAATAAAAGAAATTATTATACAGGATAGCTATCGTAAATTCGCTTACCCTCAGACTCCCGACACTTAGACTGAAATTTTCTGGCGATCCGCTCACACTTCAGATGGATTTAGAGTCGTGGCGTTATCTGCCCTCAGTCTTGTCTCAACCTCTTGCGTTGTGTCTTCTCAGAGTTTTACCGAACCGCTTTATATACGACAGCGCGAACGTATCGGAGAGCAGATACGTCACAGCCTAAGACTAGACCTGAAAAAATCCTTCCCGAACCGTGATTTCAGCCGATCTGTGCGTCGACTGAAATTTTGCCTTTCTCATACTCAGCATATATAATATCCATATTGTTCCATCTTATCTAGTTTTATACAGCTGATAAAACTCTATCTTCCTATCCATGTAAATTCCCAAACTGTTATTTGTTGATTTTAATATTTCGAACAGAAGTGGGTTTACCAGCTGTTAGCGTAACTGTGGGCAGCCGAAATACGCATATATCTCCGTAAATGAGAACTTCCTACCGTTCCATCTTATATGCAGTTATACACCATCCTTCCCTGTACTGAAATGTAAAATCCTTTTCCTACGGATTCCCTTCTGTTTTTATTTATTGTTGGCGATTCCCTCTGTCCGATACACGTTTCGCTTATACGCCGCCATTTTGAAAGCGGTCGTTCGATCGTAGACGGGTTTATAAATCTAACTGATCCCGTTTGCAATGACTTGAAACCAATTTTGCGACAATAGCTCACGGTCTAAAACCGAATAATTCCTTTCTGCCGCATTAAGTTTTCTGGAAATATACATTACAGGATGCAGAGTTCCAGAGTACTCTTGCATTAGTGCCGCTCCAATCCCAGTAGATGAAGCGTCACTACGAAGAACGAATGTCTTATCTTTAGTGGGTAGCACTAAAATAGGTGGTGTTGAAAACAGTGTTTTAATCTTATCCAGAGAGCATTGGCATTCCTGAGACCAGTGGACCACATTAGGCGAACCTTTCTTTAGAAGTGTTGAGAGAGGTGCCATGATAGAGGATAGATTCTGAATGAATCTGCCATAAAATTGAATAAGACCTAACAGACTTCTCACCTGTTTTTTAGTCTTAGGGATTGAGATGTTAAGTATCTTACTAGTATTATGGTCCTCTGTCTTTAGGAAACCATGACCAACTCGGTGGCCTAGGAAAGAAATTTCGCTAAAACCAATATAGGCTTTAGAGGGTTTCGCTGTCAGGTTGTGCTCACGCAAAGTAGACAGCAATTCATCTAACCCTGAATAGTGATCTTCCCAAGTATCGCTGAAAAGACAGATGTCGTCTAGATATGCAATGACATCTGACCGATAAGATAGGATTCGGCGCATCATGCGTACGAATGTAGCTGGTGCGTTCATAAGACCGAAAGGCATAAAATTCCATTGGAACAAACCTCTAGGTGTTGAAAAAGCCGTGAGAGGTTTGGCGCGTTCAGATAAAGGAACTTGCCAATATCCTTTAGACAAATCAAGTTTAGTGAAAAAATTAGATTTGGAGAGTCGAGTAAGTAGCTCTTCCAGTAAAGGCATAGGTTCGGCATCGAACTTCGTTACTTGATTCAATTTTCGATAGTCAACGCAAAGACGTATGTTATTGTCTTTTTTACGAACAATAACCATCGGCGAAGAATATGCAGAGGTGGATGGTTCGATTATTTTCAAATCTATCATCTCATCCAACTCTTTCTCGACCTGTGCTTGAAAATGTATAGGTATAGGATAAGGTCTAATCCTAATAGGAGTATGGTCAGTTAGAACAATGTCATGTTCAATGACATGCGTTTGTCCAGGGATGTCAGTGAGTACATCCTGAAATGTTTGCAACATAGTTGAAACTTGTCGCTGTTCTCCTAGAGACAAATCAGGAGAGACAGTAACGTTCTTCCATGATTCACTAGAATGAAGTGGGATCATTGGAAGAGGAAGATTTACATCTGAAAAACTTGTTTCCTCATCCTGTATCACGGACAGTGATGAGTAATGACCATGTGGTACTGGAGAATTGTCCGTTGCTTGGAAAATGGGTTGCAAATAATCCGGACGTTCATGGAATTCAGTAAGCATATTGATGTGGAAGGTTTTATGCTTCCCATCAATATCGACAATATAGTCGACATCGGAAATTTTCGATATTATATCGTACGGACCTTTCCAAGAAATAAGTAATATGTTTTCCCTACAAGGTAGTAATACAAATGCTTTGTCACCAGGACAAAGTTGTCGTAAACATCTCTTCTTATTGGCAAATTGCCTTGCCTTCTGTTTTGCAAATTCAGAAGAAGAAGTTGCTAATTTGCATGCTTCGATAATCTTTTGTCTCAACGCGATGACATATTCATAGGATGACTTTGTGTCATCGTCAATATTGTCAGATGTAATGAGATCGTGAAGCAACGACATAGGGCCACGCGGACGCGCGCCAAAGACGAGTTCAAAGGGAGAAAATCCCGTATGTTCATTGGGTACCTCTCTGTAAGCGAAGAGGGCCGCAGGTAAAACTCTGTCCCAGTCTTGAGGATGATCCTCAGTTATCTTCCCCAGTAAGTTTTTAAGTGTTCTATTAAGGCGTTCGACCATACCATTAGACATTGGATGGTAGATACTACTTAAAGATCTATCTATCTGCAGAGTAGACATTACTTGAGACATGGTATCTGATATTAGTTGGGTGCCATGGTCTGACAATATCTCTCCGGGGAACCCCAGACGAGAAAATATAAGCCAAAGAGCATCTGCAATATCAGCAGTAGTAATGCTCTTCAGAGGAATAGCCTCTGGCCAACGTGTGCACATATCAACACACGTCAAGATAAACTGATGTCCTCTGGCAGACTTGATCTTAAATGGAACAATTATGTCTATGGCCATTTTTTGGAACGGCCGAATAGGAATGTCCGCCGCCTGAATGGGTGCAGCATGCCGTGGACCTTTGGATTTAACTTCCTGACATACTTTACAAGATCGACAATAAATCCGTATGTCCTTGTTTACCAATGGCCAAAAGAAAGCCGCAAGGACTCTTGACTTAGTACGGGAAAAACCCATGTGTCCAGCACACTGAGAGTCGTGAGCGTGCTGCAAAATTTTAACTCTCAAATTCTTGGGAACCAGGATTTGAGAATGACTTGACGTAATGGAGTCTTGAACCATACGTACAAGTACGCCATTCTTCTTTGTAATCCACGATTTACGACTTGTGTCTTTATTCGGATCACCTTTAGTTGCAAGAATGAAGAATTTCTTCAGAGTGGGATCATCTTCTTGCTGTTTTATAAACGAGTCACGAGAAATTACCAAGGGATTATCTTGGTTATGCACTTCATTATCTTCAGTAGATGAAGTTTGAGGCATATTAAGAGCCTGAGCTCTAGTGACTACAGCGTTAGCAATCTGCATGTTTTGCCTTTCCCACGTGGAAATTTGTTGCGGAGTGCATTCTTTGACTCCATGAATGCGACCGATGATGAGGTCAGCGATCGGATTCGGAAGAAGACATGCGTGTACATCTCCTGTAAAGAAAGGAGTAGCAATCCTAATGATAGCAGTAGAGTATTTCTCTAATGTGCCGCCAAATGTTACACATTTGACTACTTGTCCAGTGGCACGGGAAGGATCTACGAGTGACTGCCTAACACCAATTGTGGTGCATCCAGAATCAAATAGCACAGAGACTGGATTGTTATTCACTAAACCCTTATGTAAGACAAGAGAACCTCTTCCATCATGCGCGACTGATGCCGGAAGAGCAGGAAGAGGATGGCCACAGCTTAAAGTAGACACTGTGGTTGGCTCAAATAGCGTTTTGCATTGGGGGCACTGAGATGCTCTCCCAAAATCAAAAGCGGCACATGCCATATTACTAGCATCATTATTATCTTTACTCTGTTTATAGGCTTCATTGGACTCTTGTTGTGCAGAGTTTGCCTGAAAATGTGGTTTATGTCTTTTGTATTGAGATCTACCTCGGTTATTATCACCTCTGTAGTTATTGTTACCTCTATTGTAACCCCTATTTGGGTTTGAGTCATAGTTCCCTTGGTTACCATTATCATATTCATTATAATAAGTATCTCTGTAATTATGATCTTGTTGACTCCAAGACGGATAACCCTGATAGTTTCTATAATTACTTCCTCTACGGAAATTCCTATAATTATGACCACCCCTGTGTCGAGAGCTATCAGCTCGTCTCCAGTTCTTTGAAGAAGAACCCTGAAATGATTGGTTACCTTGGTTTTGATAACTATTATGGTTACCTTTTTTATCAAATCTGTTTTGAGGTCCCTGAAATCTGTGTGAATAATTGGGATTGTATGGTGTTGCTGAAGCAACTGGCATACTCTCCTTAATCTTAGTGTTGCCAAAAGTCACGTCGGGGTGTGCAGTGACATATTGGGAACAATATTCTTCCATTTCTTTTAGAGATTTGGGTTTACGCTCATGTATAAATTCAAGGAAAGGTTTGTTCACACATGACATAATCTTATCTCTGAGCAACAAATCCATAAGTCCTTCATACGTTTTTTTCTGTTTTGGAAAGCTTAATCCAACGATCAACTGTGAGACGTGCCTTTGCAGTGAATTCTGAGAATTCTACACCCGTCTCAGGCACCATCGTTTTAAATAAAAGGCGATAGCCTTCCTCACTTAGCTGATATTTTTTTTATCAAAGCCGCCCTAATGACATCATAATTATCCTTATCTGCTTCTCCTACAAGGCATAATCTAGTCAAAGATTCACCTTTCAAGTTTTCTGATAATTGATTAGCGTATTGTGATTTATCCACATTATGTGTACGACAAGAACGTTCAAATCTATCCAGCCAGAATGTAATATCGTCACTGGACTGATTGAACGGTGGAACCTTAACCTTGTAAGTAGAAGGTTTACCATTACCACTAGATGCCTGATTAACATTACTCATACTTGTCAATCTCAATTTCTCTAACTCAAATTCATGTTCTCTTATTGCTTTTTTCTCTTCAGCATCTAATCTTTTTTGTTCAGCCTCCCTGTCTAATCTTTTTTGTTCAGCTTCACTGTCTAATCTTTTTTGTTCCGCAGCAGCTTCTCTTTCTAATTTTTTTTGTTCAGCTTCACTGTCTAATCTTTTTTGTTCCGCAGCAGCTTCTCTTTCTAATTTTTTTTGTTCAGCTGCAGCTTCTCTTTCTAATCTTTTCTCTTCTGCCATAGCTCTTCTCTCTTCTGCAGCTAATGCTTTGTCATATTGAGCAACAGCCCATTGTTCTAATTGTTGACCAGTCTTATCAAGGGCTTTCCCTTGTGTAATGAAGTATTCCAATGTAGACATGATGTCTAACAATAATACTAATCACCTGAACCAATAATAATACCACAAGTTCTCAATGACTTGATTAATAAGTATACTATCCCAATATCTGTGGGTCACAAGCCTTTAATAAGGTCTTATATAATAGTAATAATAATCAGGTACTGGTTTATACCATAATCCAAGTGCAGTGCACAGGCAATTGTGTCTTATGAAATATACCTATATAAAACATATGTCAACCAACAGAATACATAAAGTACAAATAGGACTGACAATACAAGAACGTTTGCAGAAATCAAAATAAATCAAATAGGGAAATCAATGAAAATAATCACTGAATCTGCAAAGAATAACAACACAAATGACGTCACAATATATGAATATAAATTGTGAATAGAACTGAAAGATAGAAAAGGTTAGACCAACAAATTACAAACAAATCAAAACAAAACTAAAGAACAAAGAAATATTACAAAAATAACAATAATTACAGACTTCACAGCTAACACAAAAGCAACAATTGTCGCAGCAAATTTTCAATCAAGAAAATTGCGCCTATAGAAAACGCCCACAACGGACCCTCTATGACGTGGGATATTCTGTTGTGAGGACGCCGCCCAACCTTAAACACAACCCGCTGACATAGAAACTAACATACTATACAAACAAATAACATGTAAACATAAATATATATAAATTATGTGTATGATAGTATGTGTTACAAAATAGGCTCAGTTTTACAGTAATGGCAAAGTTATTTTTATGAAAATAAACAAACTGCCACTTTATTCAATTAAACATTCTGGCCTTAAATATTAAAATTCATATACAGAAAACAAGAAGATCCATCGATGAAAATAGGACTTCTTAGTTCACTAATACTGTCTTCCTGTTGATATTGACAAGAATTGATCCAACCGTTCTGTGAAACTCTGTAATGTCTAATGTAAAAATGTCAACAACGCTGACCTACATACTGCATTCACTTGACAGGTCACGTGACGAAGTGTTGACAAATAGCAAACCAATACTGCAAGTGTGTCGTATCAGCCACAGGAAACGGTCTGGTATCGGTACTCTGTTGACTTCTGAACTTCTGCGAGGTCAAACCCAGAAAGCTGGTCCACCAGTTGATAAGATCTCTATGGTGTTGTTTGCTCCACTGTAGTGTATGGAATGTCAACTTGACCTACGCAGTGGTGTGTAGACATGGATTGAGTGTATAATGTGCGAATGTTAATAAGGGTTCGTGGTGTTGACAAATGTTCTTTTCTCACACTCATGTATGGCTGGAAGTCATCGACACCAACGACTGTGTACCTTTTCTAAAGTTTAATTGGACGTACACACTCGACAGCACAGATAGTGACAAATCACAGGTTGGCATAATACATCATGGTACAGTGGATAACTGGTCTTGCAATGTTATGTTACATGGGCACTCATGTGGAATAATAGTATCAAGGACTGTCAGTAGCCAAGCCCTCAGTATCGCCCATACATATATATAATCTGACTTCACTGACTGAGCACGTCAGCTTATAAACAATATTTCAGATGGCTTCTAAACCTAATCTCGTCTAGCGACGATTCTTCAACATAATGTTCAGCACATATTTTTCCATATAATAATATTGAACCGCTAGCAATGGGTTCTCATGTGTAGCAGTGATCTCTGGACTAATCAAGCGATAATACGGGCATCCCTTTTCTCTTCTTGAAAGTCACTACATGTTTTGGTTCCAAGATGGCTTCACTCGTGAGCTGTCACTCACGTTTGGATACAGATAATGAATCTGTCCTAAAGTTAGTCATTCATAAAACATTTCATTGCTCTGTAGATTTGATCATGAACAATTGACTGCAATCTACAGGATATAGTGCTGCTAGGAATCGAAGTCGTTTTCATCGAGTCAAATATATTCTCTTAGACATTCAAATCGTACCTATCGAAAATGGTGGCTTCGTACGAGAGTTCATAAGAGTGTCTATTATTACCTTGGTATCAGAAATATGAAAAATGCCATTCCTTGGCAATACGAATAAACACTGGGGTAAAGCATACACGATAGGTCTAGACGACTATCACTTTCCCCACCAATACTGAGATCACTTTTTCCCGGCGACAAGCCGACATAGAAAACACAGTCCCTATCGGGACGAAGCCAAATCACACCACACTCTAGCGACACATCCGCCGAATAGCCTTTGACCTCTCTAGAGACAACAGAACATATAGTTCGACCTAGATATGTAAAGATATACAGATATAAGACAGACTCGTCCTACTTAGACAAACAATACACATAAATTCAGGCCATAGATATTCTGAAGCAAGAACAATCTATTACTACCCAAACGAAGAATAAATCGCAGAAAACTGGACTCATCCGCGGAGTTCGATCGAAAGAGCCGACACAACTTTCAAGGGAAGTAACTCAATAATGACTTTCCCTTAAGCACTATTTTGTTTACAAAATATTTGCGAACATAACAAGAATACCAATGTATAATATTGTAAGATATCAAAGACTGCACGTAACAGTACCTCAGCACATAAATTCTGGTAATATGAGGAAAAGTACATTCTCGTCAGGAACACGTCACAGAAGGAATTTCCATGACACCCCGACCATCTCTAATGAGCAACAACATGCCTTCGCTCAATCTCAGAAAGCACACAAAGACCGATTTCATAACCACAACAAAAGCGATCAGGACTACAACAACAATAAAAACTGGAGGAATGAGGACTGTACAAAAACGTCTAAGAAGACAGATAACTTCAGTAACGGCCCCATCCCGCAATTAATGTCATCTGGGCAACAAAAGGACAGAGAGCTTAATAGTAGCCCAGAGGAACCTCTCATTGTTGACACTTACGGAGTGAACGACAAGGGAAGTTACATAGTTCTAGGAGAACTGCAACAGCCTTTGATGGTACACGCGGAACCACGCAAAGGTCTGATAAAACATGTGACTCATAGAGACACAATGGGCTCTTTAATTAGAGTCGTAGACCAGGTTCAGGAGGAAACTTTTTTTCCTGTAACTTTATCCACTGGAATGTTGGAAAAGTATAAACCGGCAGAACATTGCCATATCACTGGATTTAACCCAGCACCAAATCCCCGACTCCTTCTCTGTGAGAGGGAAGCGAATATGACACCCAGCGAACGTAGTTCACAGGAGCCAGGACAAAGTCCCTTCTGTGAAAACATCATGCAAACGGAAATTTTAGAGAGTAGCCCACCCCTACTAAACACTAGAGCAGAGGAACAGGTTACTCCTCATACTAACACCGGGCAAAATATCGTCATCGACCGAAACAATGGAACGCGCGTTGTCAGCTCGAAGCCTGACCCTTTCATGCCTCAGTGCACGCACGGAAATGAGAGAGGTCATACTTCTGCTGAGAAGCCATTCTATAACAGTTTACCTAATCACAAGGAGACGATTAGTTTTACAGAAGGAGATGAGTATTTTCAAATGAGTGGAGATACGTCAGGGTCATTGAAAGATCCAACCAAAATTTTGCTTGAGAAAATCCCAACAGTGATAGGAAAAGCACAGGCCGAGAACCATTCAGCAGAGACTGAGGTACAAGATACGCCTGTGGTTGAGAAGAGTGTGGATAATGGGAATAACCAGCGAATGGACAGAAAGTGGAAGGCAGAGAATGACTCTCGCACTAAACCACTTGTGAGAAAAGCTATAAAGTTGTTTTTCACCTATCCCAAACTGCTTCGTTCATACCTGAACGCCAGTGACACTCAATCTTGGTGTGATTTATCAAAGAACATGTTATCTGGAAACTTGGGATGTTTCGGAATCTTGAGAGTTGCTATTTATAACCCACGTAGGGCATGGAAAACTTTCAATCCAGAAAGAAAGAACGGGAACATTTACCGCCTAGGCAGGTCAAACGTAGGAGCAAAGTTAAGTAGATACATGAGGCCCTATGTCTCGTGGAAGAAACACCGGCAAAGTTTTCATTGTTACCGTGACAAAGGATGTTTTGCACGCCCATTCAAGCGGGCCACGGAACAATGGCAGACGAAGCGCGGCGAACAGACAACAGATAGTGGACGCTCAGAATTAGTTCATTCTAACCGTCCTTGGTATGAAAAGGTGAATGAGTACAGCATTTTGGCAGGACGAACGGGCCCAGTAGAAATTACGAAGGTTAGTTCAGCGATAACTCAGAACGAAGTCAGGGATTCTCAAAATGTAGAGCCATGGCCAAGTGGAGCGTTACCAAGCGGACAAAGGTCGAGAGAATTGAAAAGTTGGGTGACAGAAGGAATTTATAATTTAGACACAGACCTTCTCTCTTTGAATAGTTTGCAACTATTTTAAATTGGGGAGTATCTGTCACAGAGTGCTCGAAGGTTTTGTCTAGATTATGTTAAAATTCCTTACTTTTCTATTCCTTCACATTTTGTCTGTTTGCTCTACGAAAATATTTGCACCTGCGATCATTTCTTTAGCTGTTTTTTTCAAGTCCTCGCTAATAGTCCTGTCATACGATCCCAAATTCTATCTTCTTCTACAAAGGAATTAAAAGCATTTCTTTAAGGATGTCTATACGATTTATTAGCTTGGTCGAAACCAGTGGTTCCCAGAGTATTAAATTTCCGTGTTCAGTGGTCAACTGGAGACCGACCGATAAATCTTCCGGCATGGCTGAACGAGAAACAGGAAATAATTAACTCTTGGCGTGGGAATCAGGAAATATTTTAACTTCATGCGAACGAATGCTGAGTTTTAAGATCACTTGCTGATTAACTGTTGGAAGACAACGCACACTTATAGAAGAGAAGCTTCAACTTACCTCATATTTACAGTATTTGTGATTGAGAGTAAAAGCTACTAAAGTTCTATTTCTTAAGCTGCGGATAAAGTCCTGAGCGGTAAGCAAACTCTCAGTATTCGCTTAATTGGCTAACTCTAATATCAAGGGATTAGTTAATTGATGTAAAGTGTGAAATACTTAATATTGTGGTTTTGATTCTTCACATTGGATAGAAAGCTATTTTTCATTTATGTATTTTGAACGTTATTGATGCATTATAATTATGTAAGTACTGGCTGATATGGGAAAGTACTTCATTCTAATGATTTCGAGAATGTGATGAAGCAAACTGTTGTGAACTAGAGAAGAACCATGTTATTCAATGGACGAGTGAATGAAATATTCCTCCAATGCAGTCACGCATGAACGCACACGGCCAGGCGTCTGCTGGTAACAAAGGCTGACCTGACTGACCCGACCTGATTGTGAGACTACTGCTAGACAGGAATTTGCAAACAAATGGACAGTCGCCTTTAAGGAAGACTGACTGTTACGGTTTCAGGTAAATATATTATTAGGCACCATTCTGAGACGAAATGTCCAGAGTGGCTGTAGTCAATATATCTGTAAAACAAACAGAAGATTGATTACCTGCATTATCTTCCACAACCCAGTTGCAGAATCCTAGCCAGTTTCTGGATTTTGATTGCTGTAAATTGTTGCGAGTAAACCGCCTAGTTGCTCTATGCTACAGAGAGAACTAGTGCTTACATCTCAAACCGTCTAGCGGTGATCACAAGTCAGCAACCATGTGCAGTCTATAGCATATGTGCAGTCTACAGCATATGCGCAGTCTACAGCTTTAAGCAGACAACACCTCGTCAGCACCTGAACATCATAATTCAACTTCACAACCAGGTGAACGAACAGCCTAGTCATCTCTTGGACTGTAGCTCAACTGAAGCACATTATCCAGTTGGTAACTCCTACCTACAGTGACGCCCAGGAGAAGTTCAAGCAGATAAGTCTACGTAAAACCCAGACCAAAGTCAGAATTCACTTTTCCAAGAAATAGCCATAGGAATAAACTTTCGTCAGTGAGTATACTAGCCTCTTATTCTTATCTGAACCAAAGACACTGACAGTTCTAAATTTCCTAGTATTTCTTTTGTTCAAAGTATATAACAACATTGATTTTATCTTCTACTATAATTAAAGTAATTATGTAAATTCTGTAATTCACCATCATTCTGAGTTTGACTTAGTAGATATTATGTTCTGTTCAGAAAAACATACTCAACCCTCATTGTATTACTTGTTACTACTAGTTCTTCTTTAAAAAAGATTAGAGTAAGAAAGAGGTAGTCGTCGCCAGAAAAATACAGGAGTTGGTAGTCTAAAAGGTGAGAGAATCACTGACACCAACCTGCGCCCTTCTGTTAACTCTTTTCCCTCAACACTAGCTCACATCTGTGAAAACTAGTGTACAAAGGTCTATGTGCTTTCTACACATCTTCCTTACTATACAAAACTCTTTATGCGACAATTGGATTCTCATTCAACGTCAATTGGAGTGCACCATCAACTATATCTGCGACACTCACCAAACATTCCTTCAACAAAACACTTGTCTAACACCAAATCAACACCGACTGTCTACAGACATTGTACACAGATTTAAGGAAGCAGC
Organism: Oreohelix idahoensis; assembly: GCA_024509875.1. Taxonomy (NCBI): domain Eukaryota; kingdom Metazoa; phylum Mollusca; class Gastropoda; order Stylommatophora; family Oreohelicidae; genus Oreohelix; species Oreohelix idahoensis. The sequence goes on along the minus strand of JAMPIV010012325.1, from coordinate 191,889 downwards.
AAGTGTCAGCCTGACATACTGAGCTCTTTGATCAATGATAAGGAAAAGCGTTATTGTGAAAAGCTACTTTGACGAAAGCTTTACACCTAAAACAAAGCGTCGTTAAATTGTCATAAGTGTGATTTTTGTGGTCAACCAGATTGTAAACTCTGATTGTTTAGGTAAACATGATGGGCAAAAGAAAGTATTCTTGACAGTACACTTGTTTTAATATGCCTTTTGAATGCTGCCCTTTATAACATATTATTACTATCTGTCTAAGAGATTTTTTTTCAGTCACCTTGAAATTCTTTGACCGATTGTGCACATCTAAGAAACAGGCTTCCAACGATACGTCTGTAATGAGTACTCATTTTCAAATATATATACTGTTCAAAAAAAGAAACGCAACTTTTTTGGTGTTACTTTTATAAAAGATATTCGCTGATTGGACATCAGTCAACCTATCGACTGTATCCACCTGGTCATTAACTTCTCGTGGTTACCTGAATTGTACTCACCTCATGATTCGTGAGGTCATGAAAGAGGTCAAGGTCAAAACAACATTTTTGACAATAACTCGTGACAGGTTCATGAGAATCCCGTGAAACTTACTGAACACAAAACTCTCTGACCATATTATTGAATGCCTATAAAAGATTGACGCTCCTTGAATAAATTCAGTTGAAAATTCAATACGCAAGCCTGGGTTTGAGACTTTAGCTGCAGTAGCATAGGTTTGGATTTACTTGTCCTTTCTACTCGGATTTCTCGTGCTGATTGTTGTGCGAAGGTGTGTGTTTCCTTTTCTAGTGAATATTGGTTTAGACAAATAACAATCCAACATGGAAATTCCAGAAATTACTCTAAATATGGATGAGGCTTTTGAGGGTGGTTTACTCCACAGACCTGGTACGCTGGTGTTAACGACCTCCGGTCCACAGGCAGCAAGGGCGTCGTACTCTTTTATTTCAAGTATTTTGACTGGACCAGCAGGAGTTGGCCCAATAGGCATCGCAGCCCTTTATAGCTTTGCTAACCCCTTAAAGTGGTACGCGACTTTAACCATTTCGGCGCATATCACCCACTATAAGAATTTACATGGCAAAAAGTTCGAGTGGGACAACCCAAAAATGTCCATCATCATTGAACACCAAGAAAAAGAGAAAGCAAAGGGTGTGTTGAACTGGCTACCCCCAACGATTAAAAAAGAAGCAGTACTTTCAATCGTTGCCTCTATCACGGGGGATAAAGAGGCCGCGGCCTTTCAAATTCAAAATGCGTCAGATAAGTGGACTTTTCTGTATAACCCAACAAGAGACATTCCCCATTATATAAACATGAAATTACAATCACAAGGCCAGGAGAAAAACCTGAAAGTCTTCGTCACTATCCCAGGTCGACGCACACCATGTGCGATGTGTGGACAAGATAATCACTGGGTTAACCAATGCCCCCGAAAAAAAACCCAGGTAGCGACTTTCAATGCAGCTCCTGTCAAGGAACAAACTACAGAACAGGTACAACCTGTACCACCGACACAGGAGACACAAACAACCATCCTACCAGTTGTCAACAACTCTTCAGAAAACGTAAATAACGTTATGTTGTCAGAATCGGATTCTGAAAGCAATACCAATGACAGGTTCACATTATTTGTCAACAAGAGAAAACAAAACAAAAAGAAAACCACACAGACGAAAATCAGGAGAACCAGCATTAGTCACCCCAGCATACAGAAAGAAAAGAATAGTTCAAGTGATTCGGCTCCAGACACGCCTTTCAAGCATTACACCTCCCCTCCCTGGGCTACCCTCACAGCTGAAGAAGGTTACTACGACCCAAATTGTGATGAAACTGCCTTAAGGATGGATGACAACGAAAACGCACTTATACAAACTCAGACTTTTTAAAACATACAAAATGAACTCCCACTTAAGAACGTGGTGTGGTAAAGGGACGATGCGAACGGACAGAAAGAGAACTCGTGAATATTTAAAAACATTACTGATCCATCTTTATACATTCACAATTCCCTCTTGGGCACACTCAAGTTGTGTAGATATATGTAATAGATACATAGTTAAATATATAAGCACAGGTGTATATGCAAGTGTCTGTATGGATTTCATGAAGGTAATGTTTGTTTTTCATACCCTTATAACTTCGAAACTTTGTATTATACTATGTACTAGAGAATTCGGTTTAAATAAACACAACAAAATTCATTCTTCCCAACAATGACAAGCATTCTAACCGTTATGACACTCAATGTGAGAGGTCTCGCAAATAAGACAGATAAAATTGTAGCCCTAATACAAACATACAAACCAGACTTTGTTTTTCTACAAGAAATCCTTGTAAATGATGAATCACGTGCAAACCGCATCACAACAATCCTAGGTTTACGAGATACACATTTTAGCCTAGGAACATCACACACAGGAGTAGCTATCTTACAGACTTCAGATCAATTGGAAATAACACATAAAAATAAAGATAGAGAAGGTAGATTTGCAATAATACAAATAAGAAACTCAAACGAGCACACAGATACACACACCTTAATAAACGTTTATGCCCCAGCAGTCAGGACACGACAATTTCACTTCTACCAAACACTGTCTGATACGGTAACTCAACATTATAAAGGAAATCGAGTCATAATAGGAGGAGATTTTAACTTAGTATTACATGAAATTGATAGAGTAGGAGCGAAAATACAGTCAAGGAACAAAGAAAGAAAGACAGAACATAAACAAATAGACATACTACAAGATATCTTAGAGGAACTCGACTTATCAGACGCATACAGGAAAAAATACCCAAAAGGAACAGAAACAACATACACAAATAGAACACGCCCCTTTGGAAGTTCTTCGAGGCTGGACATATTTTATATACATAGTAGTTACACCATTAATAAAATAAGAAATATAAATCATACTACCAACTTTTCGGATCACAAAGCAGTCCTTCTAACGGTCAACGGAAAAGAACATATAAACCTTACGAAAAGATCTCCCCACTGAAAGTTTAACAATTCTCTATTACAAAATGAATTTTATGTTAAAACTGTGACAAAACTCATTCAAGACTACGCCAGTAATGTACCAACAGAAAACATAACATAATATTGGGATTTGCTAAAAGGAACAATCAAAGAAGTAACACAGTCTATTGCAACGTTCATACAAAAAAGTATTAGAAAACAAAAACAGATGTTGGAAAAAGCACTTTTCCTAGTAAAAAATTTAGACAGAAATGCCCCGCACAAGTTTTCACTACAAGAAGAAATATCAAAGTATGACCAATACACATTTAAAGGGGCTCAAGTAAGAACCAGACCATACGCTCCAATACAAGAGACACCGAGTAAACAATTTCTAACAATAGAACAAAACAAACAAAAAAAGCAGACAAATAGATAAAATTGCGGATAAAGAAAACAAAGAATTAACAACCACCCCGGAAATAACCCAAGCCTTTCACGAGTTTTATTCGCAATTATACACTCAGGACCCTACACAGTCACCAACAGAACAATTCTCCCCAGCCTACAACTCACGGTTGAATGACTACGAGAAAAACATTATGGATGAGCCTCTCACAATAAACAACCTACAGTCCGCCTTAAACACACTACAAAAACAAAAAACCCCTGGTCCTGACGGTCTATCAGTGGAATTCTACTTGAAATTTTTTCACCTACTCGGACCTCTCCTTTTAAAAAACACTTCACGAAGCTTTTAAGAAAGAAGAACTCCCCGCTAGTTTAAACCAGTCCTACATAACATTAATACACAAAGTAAGTACAGACAAGAAATACATGCAAAATTACAGACCAATCTCTCTCCTTAATACAGATTACAAAATTCTTGCCAAGGCCTTAACATTAAAACTACAACCCTTTATGCATAAACTCATCCATCAGGATCAACAATGTGGAGTTAAAAATAGAAACGTAAACAAACATACACATTTCATTCGGGATATCATTCAATACACGCATGACAAAAACACACCTGCAGCAATAATGTCCATAGATCAAGAAAAAGCCTTTGATAGGGTTTCACATGTATTCTTGCACAAAATTTTACAAGAAAATAATTTCGGCCAGTATTTCAGATCTTGGATACAAATCATATACAAAGCGCCGGAAAGCAGATTGCTGATAAATCACAATATATCTGAAACAATTCCTCTCACTCGATCAGTCAGACAAGGTTGCCCAATGTCTCCTATACTATATGTACTTGTGTTGGAACCTTTATTGGAGAGCATCAGGAAAAATACAAGTATTAAAGGCATCCATGTGCCAGGTATAGGTGAAAAGAAACTAATAGCATATGCGGACGACACAATCTTCTTCCCCTCGAGCAGATTATCAATAAAAAACATTTTAGATACTTTCGATAAATTTAGCATAACTAGCGGTTCAAAAATCAACATTAAAAAATCACAAATAATGGGCATAGGACATTGGGCTAACAAAACAGACTTTCTCCTGCAGCTAACACAAACTAACAATATGAAAGTATATGGAGTAAATTTCATGTCTATACCATATAAAACAAACAAAGGAATGTGGAAAAACGCAATTTTAAAAACTGAAAAGAAATTAGAATGTTACAAATATAAAAACGCTACAATATTCGGCAGGGGCATCATAGTAAACACATATGTTATTCCTAAGCTACTATATATATCCAATATTTTTAGCCCTCCAAACAGAACCCCAATAAAAATAAATTCTTTAATCAGACATTTCATCTTCCGTCACACAATACATAACATAAAACATAAAACATTAATACAGAATAAAGCAAGAGGAGGAATATCCCTACAAGATATATCCACCAAAATTCAAGCTATGAGAATCAAATTTATAAGTAGTATAATAAATGAACCACATAGATATCCTTTAGCACATTACTATGTTGGACTACCATTAGCAAAATTATGTAAATTTAACAATACAGCACCGCACCATTTCGGAGCCTTACCTAATTTCTATAAACAATGCGCCGCATGCATACAAGGAAAAGAAAAAATAATACACCGAACAACTAAAGAGATATATCAAGATTTAGTGTTAGCACAGGAACCTCCGCTTTACCAAAGAATAAAAAGAGGATATAAATATGGCATATCAGACTACTCGCAGGTTTTCTTTCGTTTACATAAAACAAACACATCACCAAGGGTAAAATAAATAACTTATAGATTATTATTTAATTTTGTGGTAAAGTGGGATGTTATAAATATTTATAGGGGACTTAGTGTACTGACTGAGATCAGCTGTGAAGGTATCTGTATCTAATAGGTGTAGTGTTTTACAGATAACCTTACTTGCTACCACATTATACCTCAGTCAGAATTATTCTGGAATATTGTGATGACTACGTTAAATGTCTAGGGTTATGTAAATGATGAAGTGTAAGTCACAACAACAACAGACAGATAAACAATTTAATTTATTCCACCACACTTGACAACACTGTGACACTCACACACATTTAACACTCTATAAGACTATCTTAAATGAGGCACTGGTAAAGTTTCAAATATAAATATGTATTAATTACTTTCCTCATATATATGTCCTGATTCAACTACAAAGTGAACCAGGAATCACAATCAATTGTAATTACAATTTATATGTACAGAATTTATCAATATGAACCTTGTAGTGACATATTTTATTAATATTATCCTATGTGTGTCAGTTGTGTAGTAGTAATATGAGGTAATACTGGTTTTGTTTTTTCAAGCTATGTTGTTATTTGTCATCATGACTTCAAGTGTTTGTTTATCTTGGAAATAGTATGGGGAAAAGTTCACAGTTCCTATCAATTTAAACACTGTATTTTCCCTCTGTTTTATTATAAAGTAAGATTTTGAGTTGGGGCATAATGCTGAGCTCCTCTGGCCACAGACGCTTATCTTTCGTGATGGCGGCAGGAAAGGACTCCTCTGCTCGATAGCCTCCCTGTGTTCTGGAGACACCTCACTGGTCACTATCTGGACCCAGGAGTATGCTGTCAGCCTCTAGGTTCAGCAAAGCTCAGACCAGGTGCTGCTCAATAACTTTAGGACCACGGTCCCACAATTCATGGAATAATACACAGTTACGTTGACTGGCAATGAATATAGCACAATTTCGATCTGCCGATGTCCCAGGCTTTTATTTAGAAAAATATGCACTGGCGCTCAACGCACTGGTTCTTTAGTAAGTTTATTTGAAAATGTGGTGCTGAACTAACGCTTCAAATTGCCTATATTGGCGGGTCTAACCAATCGTGCCATGTTTACACCAGCGTTTGAAAAAAAGTACTCCTACTCACGTTTCCCTAACAACAAAGAATCAATATTTATAGCCCGACTAATCGTGTTTAGCCTTACATTTACTTTCCGCCAATGAAATAGGAGGTAACATGGGGACCTATTTCCCGTACAATGGTGGTGTGAAAATCTGCCACTGAGCGATTCTGATTTTGGTGTTGTCTGACACTATTTTATTTTGGCTATAATTTGGTAATTCCTAGACTATTTGCGTAACGTTTAACATATTCTTTGTCAGCAAGTCCTAAGGAACCCAAATATACAAATTTAAAGGAGCTAAGTTGCTGCGTTCAAAATATGTATTTCCTAGGATAGTCGTGTAGTTGTTTTTTTATTTTTTATGTTTAGAACCGCCACCTGTCCTGCTGTACTGTCAGACTAATGTCAGGACTTCAGACATAAAACAGTAGAATGTCATGTTTCCTAATAAGCGTTTTGTAAGTTTTTAAAACCTAACTCTCGTATGGGTAGTGTTTTTGTATCACTGTCGATTTGAAAAAAGCTAGTGCTTGTGGCCTTACACGCGAGTAGTAGGGAATGGCAGAAACAGGTATTATTCTGCAGGCGCGCTGCAGGCGCGCTGCAGGCGCGCTGCAGGCGCGTGACTTTTATATAGCAAAAATTCTGCAGGCGCGTGACTTTTATATAAGCGCAATCTGCAGGCGCAAGATGGCGGACTTGAGCTAACAAGGGGAGGTTATATGGGGCAAGATGGCGGACTTGAGATAACAAGGGGGAGATAAGTAGGTTGTTGTATTGCATGACTTTTTATATAAGGAAATACTCAGGTGGCGCATCAGGCGTTGGTACATGACTTTTTATATAAGGAAATACTCAGTGTACAGGTGGAGCAGCAGGCGGGATGACTTTTTATATAGGGAAAATGTGCAGGTGGAGCATCAGGCGGGATGACTTTTTATATAAGGGATTGAGGTGGAGCATCAGGCGGGGTGACTTTTTATATAAGGAAATACTCATTGCGCAGGTGGAGCATCAGGCGGGATGACTTTTTATATAAGGAAATACTCATTACGCAGGTGGAGCATCAGGCGGGGTGACTTTTTATATAGGGAAAATGTGCAGGTGGAGCATCAAGCGGGATGACTTTTTAAATAAGGAAATACGCAGTGTGCAGGTGGAGCAGCAGGTGAAATGACTTTGTATATAAGGGAAATGTGGTGGAGCAAGATGGGGGACTTGATATAACAAGGGGGAGATAAGTAGGTTGTTGTATTACATGACTTTTTATATAGGGAAAATGTGCAGGGGCAAGATGGCGGGGTGACTTTTTAATATAGGAAAAATGTGCAGGGGCAAGATGGCGGGGTGACTTTTTATATAAGGAAATACTCAGTGTGCAGGTGGAGCATCAGGCGGCGGGTGATGACTTTTTATATAAGAAAATACTTAGCGTGCAGGTGGAGCATCAGTCGGATGGTGATGACTTTTTATATAAGAAAATACTTATTGCGCAGGTGGAGCATCAGGCGGGGTGAATTTTTATATAAGGAAAATGTTCAGGTGGAGCATTAGGTGGGGTGACTTTTTATATAGGAAAATTGTGCAGGGGCAAGATGGCAGGGTGACTTTTTATATAAGGAAATACTCATTACGCAGGTGGAGCATTAGTCGGGATGACTTTGTATATAAGAAAATACTCAGTGTGCAGGTGGAGAATCAGGCAAGATAACTTTTTATATAAGAAAATACTCATTACGCAGGTGGAGCAGCAGGCGGGATGACTTTGTATATAGGAAAATACTCAGTATGCAGGTGGAGCATTAGGTGGGGTGACTTTTTATATAGGGAAAATGTGCAGGTGGAGCATCAGGCGGGATGACTTTTTATATCAGGAAATACTCATTACGCACGTGGAGCATCAGGCGGGGTGACTTTTTATGTAAGGAAAATGTTCAGGTGGAGCATTAGGTGGGGTGACTTTTTATATAGGGAAAATGGGCAGGGGCAAGATGGCGGGGTGACTTTTTATATAAGGAAATACTCATTACGCAGGTGGAGCATTAGTCGGGATGACTTTGTATATAAGAAAATACTCAGTGTGCAGGTGGAGCATCAGGCGAGATGACTTTTTATATAAGAAAATACTCATTACGCAGGTGGAGCAGCAGGCGGGATGACTTTGTATATAAGAAAATACTCAGTATGCATGTGGAGCATTAGGTGGGGTGACTTTTTATATAGGGAAAATGTGCAGGTGGAGCATTAGGTGGGGTGACTTTTTATATAGGGAAAATGTGCAGGTGGAGCATCAGGCGGGATGACATTTTATTAAAGGGATTGAGGGGGAGCAGCAGGTGTTGGCGCATGACTTTGTATATAAGAAAATACTCAGTGTGCAGGTGGATCAGCAGGCGGGATGACTTTTTATATAGGGAAAATGTGCAGGGGCAAGATGGCGGGGTGACTTTTTATATAAGAAAATACTCAGTGTGCAGGTGGAGCATCAGGCGGGATGACTTTTTATATTACTTTTTATATAAGGAAATACTCAGTGTACAGGTGGAGCAGCAGGCGGGATGACTTTTTATATAAGAAAATACTCAGTGTGCAGGTGGTGCAGCAGGTGGGATGACTTTTTATATAAGGAAATACTCATTGCGCAGGTGGATCATCAGGCGGGGTGACTTTTTATATAAGGAAATACTCATTGTGCAGGTGGAGCAGCAGGCGGGATGACTTTGTATATAGGGAAAATGTACAGGTGGAGCATTAGGTGGGATACTTTTTATATAGGGAAATTATGCAGGGGCAAGATGGCGGGGTGACGTTTTATATAAGAAAATGTTCAGGTGGAGCATCAGGCGGGATGACTTTTTATATAAGGGAAATGTGGTGGCGCTTTGTGGTGGCACGTGACTTTTTATATAAGGAAAAGGTGCAGGTCAAGAGGGTGAACTTGAGATAAAAAGAAGGGGATAATAGGAAGATGGCGGGGTTACTTTTTATATAAGGGAAATGTGGCGGTGCACTCCAGGCGCAAGATGGCGGGATGACTTTTTATATAAGGAATTGAGGGGGAGGGTAGGAGGAGGCGGATGACTTTTTATATAGTAGTATATTACTGTTTATTTTTAGATAACAAGAAGGCGTTATTTATACACATATATTAATTCTGCAGGAGTGATGCAGGGACAAGATGGCGGGATGACTTTTTATATAAAGAATTGAAGAGGCGGGTAGACGGAGCTCAGGAGAAGTGGGTGACTTTTATATACCACTATATTAGCTCGCTAATAGTGTGTTGTGGTCGAGTGGAGGTTTTTTGTGGTGGGGGTGACGAAACATGGGTGTAATGTACCAGGTGGGTTTAGGTTAGGGAGGCTGTTTTTGTGTGATGTGGTAGGGTTTTGGAGGTGGAAGAGAGAGATATTTTAGATGTTGAGGGGAGATGTGGTGACGTTGTCAGGATATTTTGGGGTGTAGCAGGCGAGTCGACCAGCATTGAGAGGTGGGAGTGAAGAGACGTCGGTGATGACGTACGGGTGTAATGTAGCAGGTGGGGTTAGGTTAGGGCGGATTTTTGTGTGTTGTGGAATTGTTTTGTTATGTGTGTTGGTGTGTTTGTTTATACAGTCTACAACCGCGTGACTTTTATATAACGTATTACAGATAGGTAACCAATATTTCAACAGTTAGACGCTATTTAGTTATACATATATAGAAATTTAAAAGAGAAAACACTAGATACATTTTATATATTTATTGACAAAGTTAGTTGATCTATGGGTGACGTATAACCGCACTTCTTTTTCGTATACCACTAGGAGCCCTCAGAACACAGGTGGTTCGGATTACTTGACGAGTCTGTTACGTATTTTTCGCGTAACCATCTTCAACAAGATGAGTGTCTGTCGTTATCACGCCATTGTCTATGAAGGGGAAAAAACAGACTTGGGGTGGGTTAGCCAGGGTCTAACTAAGCGCGTAATTAATCGCGAGATGTGTGTTGTATTGTGTTGTATGGTTTCTTGGTGGTTGTACAGAGTGGAAGAGCTTGTCGGCCAGGTAGTTTATGTGTTGGTGCATATACCTGTAGGTATCTGTGTGTGTGTCTGTAGGTAGCTGTATACAGAGAGTTTAGATGTTGAGCATCACCATATGTCACTTTAGCTTTCTTGGTTAACATAGATTGTACAGGGTTAAATATTTTAGAAAAGTTGTGCCCCGGCTGATCGTGTACAGAATACTTTATTATAGAACAACATGTCTCAAACGGTTTAGTCTAAGAACCCTATGATGTCTTACAAATTATTGAGGTCTCAGAGATCTTTTGTAGATAAGAGTTGTACCGCGAGGATATGACAACATCAAAAGAAGGTGTTCGATTATAAGGAACATAGTGTTCACCTCGCTGACCCCCACAAATAGGCTTTCCGCGCACCATATTTTGAGAATCACCGTTCGTATTGTCTTTCTTTATTCAGTCACCGCCTGCCACGCGAATCCAACTTAGAACACGGGGAAAATCGATAAGAAATTTGGGGCTGTCGAATCGTGGGGTGTGGGTTTTTGTGTGCCGGTATTTTAATTGTTGTATATACAATATGTATAGATTGGCGTTAAGTGTTAGAGACCTGTACTAGTTCTACCATCGAACTTGCGTCCTGGTAGTGTGTGTTGTTTATTTTACATATAGACAGGTATTCATATACACGATGTTACAGCAGTTATACGCTAAATAGTCATATATACATAGGTGAATAATAGGAAGACTTTGAGATTTTTAGATAACAAGAAACCGATAATAGCGAGACGATATATTTAGACTTTGAGATAATAGGAAGACGATGTATTTAGATATGTACGTCTACCATGAAGAAGTGGCGGTTCGGGAGTGAGAGGTGAATGCGTTTCGTGGTAACAGCTGGTTGCTTATCCAGAAGCCTAATCGATACCCAACGTGCTGTTGAACAAATATTCAGTGTTAGAGACCTGTACTAGTTCTACCATCGAACTTGCGTCCTGGTAGTGTGTGTTGTTTATTTTACATATAGACAGGTATTCATATACACGATGTTACAGCAGTTATACGCTAAATAGTCATATATACATAAGTAAATAATAGGAAGTCTTTGAGATTTTTAGATAACAAGAAACCGATAATAGGGAGACGATATATTTAGACTTTGAGATAATAGGAAGACGATGTATTTAGATATATACGTCTACCATGAAGAAGTGGCGGTTCGGGAGTGAGAGGTGAATGCGTTTCGTGGTAACAGCTGGTTGCTTATCCATAAGCCTAATCGATACCCAACGTGTTGTTGAACAAATATTCAGTGTTAGAGACCTGTACTAGTTCTACCATCGAACTTGCGTCCTGGTAGTGTGTGTTGTTTATTTTACATATAGACAGGTATTCATATACACGATGTTACAGCAGTTATACGCTAAATAGTCATATATACATAGGTGAATAATAGGAAGACTTTGACATTTTTAGATAACAAGAAACCGATAATAGCGAGACGATATATTTAGACTTTGAGATAATAGGAAGACGATGTATTTAGATATATACGTCTACCATGAAGAAGTATCGGTTCGGGAGTGAGAGGTGAATGCGTTTCGTGGTAACAGCTGGTTGCTTATCCAGAAGCCTAATCGATACCCAACGTGCTGTTGAACAAATATTCAGTGTTAGAGACCTGTACTAGTTCTACCATCGAACTTGCGTCCTGGTAGTGTGTGTTGTTTATTTTACATATAGACAGGTATTCATATACACGATGTTACAGCAGTTATACGCTAAATAGTCATATATACATAGGTGAATAATAGGAAGACTTTGAGATTTTTAGATAACAAGAAACCGATAATAGGGAGACGATATATTTAGACTTTGAGATAATAGGAAGACGATGTATTTAGATATATACGTCTACCATGAAGAAGTGGCGGTTCGGGAGTGAGAGGTGAATGCGTTTCGTGGTAACAGCTGGTTGCTTATCCAGAAGCCTAATCGATACCCAACGTGCTGGTGAACAAATATTCAGTGTTAGAGACCTGTACTAGTTCTACCATCTAACTTGCGTCCTGGTAGTGTATGTTGTTTATTTTACATATAGACAGGTATTTATATACACGATGTTACAGCAGTTATACGCTAAATAGTCATATATACATAGGTGAATAATAGGAAGACTTTGAGATTTTTAGATAACAAGAAAAAGATAATAGGGAGGCGATATATTTAGACTTTGAGATAATAGGAAGACGATGTATTTAGATATATACGTCTACCATAAAGAAGTGGCGGTTCGGGAGTGAGAGGTGAATGCGTTTCGTGGTAACAGCTGGCTGCTTATCTAGAAGCCTAATCAATACCCAACGTGCTGTTGAACAAATATTCAGTGTTAGAGACCTGTACTAGTTCTACCATCGAACGTGCGTCCTGGTAGTGTGTGTTGTTTATTTTACATATAGACAGGTATTCATATACACGATGTTACAGCAGTTATACGCTAAATAGTCATATACACATAGGTGAATAATAGGAAGACTTTGAGATTTTTAGATAACAAGAAACCGATAATAGGGAGACGATATATTTAGACTTTGAGATAATAGGAAGACGATGTATTTAGATATATACGTCTACCATGAAGAAGTGGCGGTTCGGGAGTGAGAGGTGAATGCGCTTCGTGGTAACAGCTGGTTGCTTATCCAGAAGCCTAATCGATACCCAACGTGCTGTTGAACAAATATTCAGTGTTAGAGACCTGTACTAGTTCTACCATCGAACGTGCGTCCTGGTAGTGTGTGTTGTTTATTTTACATATAGACAGGTATTCATATACACGATGTTACAGCAGTTATACGCTAAATAGTCATATATACATAGGTGAATAATAGGAAGACTTTGAGATTTTTAGATAACAAGAAACCGATAATAGGGAGACGATATATTTAGACTTTGAGATAATAGGAAGACGATGTATTTAGATATATACGTCTACCATGAAGAAGTGGCGGTTCGGGAGTGAGAGGTGAATGCGTTTCGTGGTAACAGCTGGTTGCTTATCCAGAAGCCTAATCGATACCCAACGTGCTGGTGAACAAATATTCAGTGTTAGAGACCTGTACTAGTTCTACCATCTAACTTGCGTCCTGGTAGTGTATGTTGTTTATTTTACATATAGACAGGTATTTATATACACGATGTTACAGCAGTTATACGCTAAATAGTCATATATACATAGGTGAATAATAGGAAGACTTTGAGATTTTTAGATAACAAGAAAAAGATAATAGGGAGGCGATATATTAAGACTTTGAGATAATAGGAAGACGATGTATTTAGATATATACGTCTACCATAAAGAAGTGGCGGTTCCTGAGTGAGAGGTGAATGCGTTTCGTGGTAACAGCTGGTTGCTTATCTAGAAGCCTAATCAATAGTTAACGTGCTGTTGAACAAATATTCAGTGTTAGAGACCTGTACTAGTTCTACCATCGAACATGCGTCCTGGTAGTGTGTGTTGTTTATTTTACATATAGACAGGTATTCATATACACGATGTTACAGCAGTTATACGCTAAATAGTCATATACACATAGGTGAATAATAGGAAGACTTTGAGATTTTTAGATAACAAGAAACCGATAATAGGGAGACGATATATTTAGACTTTGAGATAATAGGAAGACGATGTATTTAGATATATACGTCTACCATGAAGAAGTGGCGGTTCGGGAGTGAGAGGTGAATGCGCTTCGTGGTAACAGCTGGTTGCTTATCCAGAAGCCTAATCGATACCCAACGTGCTGTTGAACAAATATTCAGTGTTAGAGACCTGTACTAGTTCTACCATCGAACTTGCGTCCTGGTAGTGTGTGTTGTTTATTTTACATATAGACAGGTATTCATATACACGATGTTACAGCAGTTATACGCTAAATAGTCATATATACATAGGTGAATAATAGGAAGACTTTGAGATTTTTAGATAACAAGAAACCGATAATAGGGAGACGATATATTTAGACTTTGAGATAATAGGAAGACGATGTATTTAGATATATACGTCTACCATGAAGAAGTGGCGGTTCGGGAGTGAGAGGTGAATGCGTTTCGTGGTAACAGCTGGTTGCTTATCCAGAAGCCTAATCGATACCCAACGTGCTGTTGAACAAATATTCAGTGTTAGAGACCTGTACTAGTTCTACCATCGAACTTGCGTCCTGGTAGTGTGTGTTGTTTATTTTACATATAGACAGGTATTCATATACACGATGTTACAGCAGTTATACGCTAAATAGTCATATATACATAGGTGAATAATAGGAAGACTTTGAGATTTTTAGATAACAAGAAACCGATAATAGGGAGACGATATATTTAGACTTTGAGATAATAGGAAGACGATGTATTTAGATATATACGTCTACCATGAAGAAGTGGCGGTTCGGGAGTGAGAGGTGAATGCGTTTCGTGGTAACAGCTGGTTGCTTATCCATAAGCCTAATCGATACCCAACGTGTTGTTGAACAAATATTCAGTGTTAGAGACCTGTACTAGTTCTACCATCGAACTTGCGTCCTGGTAGTGTGTGTTGTTTATTTTACATATAGACAGGTATTCATATACACGATGTTACAGCAGTTATACGCTAAATAGTCATATATACATAGGTGAATAATAGGAAGACTTTGACATTTTTAGATAACAAGAAACCGATAATAGGGAGACGATATATTTAGACTTTGAGATAATAGGAAGACGATGTATTTAGATATATACGTCTACCATGAAGAAGTGGCGGTTCGGGAGTGAGAGGTGAATGCGTTTCGTGGTAACAGCTGGTTGCTTATCCAGAAGCCTAATCGATACCCAACGTGCTGTTGAACAAATATTCAGTGTTAGAGACCTGTACTAGTTCTACCATCGAACTTTGCGTCCTGGTAGTTTGTCACTATTTTTACATATAGAAGGTATTCATATACACGATGTTACAGCAGTTTATACGCTAAATAGTCATATATACATAGGTGAAATAATAGGAAGACTTTGAGGATTTTTAAGAGGCAACAAGAAAAGGATAATAGGGAGACGATATGTTTAGACTTTGAGATAATAGGATTACGAGTATTTAGATATATACGTCTACCATGAAGAAGTGGCGGTTCGGGAACGTGAGAGGAATGCGTTTCGTGGTAACAGCTGGTTGCTTATCCAGAAGCCTAATCGATACCCAAGTGGAGCTGGTGAACAAATAAAGCAGTGTTAGAGACCTGTATAGTTCTACCATCTAACTTGCGTCAAGGTAGTCATGTTGTTTATTTTCATATAGACAGGTATTTATATACACGATGTGTACCAGCAGTTATCCGCTAAATAGTCATATATACATAGGTGAATAATAGGAAGACTTTGAGATTTTTTAATAACAAGAAAAAGATAGTATAGGGAGGCGATATATTAAGACGCATTATGAGATAATGTGAAACTATGAAGGAGAAATATAGTCTACCATAAAGAAGTGGCGGTTCCAAATGAGTGAGAGGAGAATGCGTTTCGTGAGGTAAAACAGGAGGAATTGCTTCGAAGCCTAATCAAAGGAGTGGAACTGCCTAGTTGAACAAATATCATGTTCGAGACCTGTACTAGTTCTACCATTGGAACATGCGTCCTGGTAGTGTGTGTGTTTATTTTAAGATATGGAGACAGATATTCATATACACGATGTTACAGCGATCCTAAATAGTCATATACACATAGGTGAATAATAGGAAACTTTGATTTTTAGATAACACAAAACCCCCATAATAGGGCAGACGATATATTAGACTTTGAATAACAGGAAGACGATGTATTTAGATATATCGTCTACCATTGAAATATGAAGTGGCGGTTCGGGAGTGAAAGTGCAAGTGATACTCTGGAGGTGAGATGAAGTGCGCTTCGTGGTAACAATCAAACGGTTGCTTACCAGAAGCCTAATCGATACCCAACGTGCTGTTGAACAAATATTCAAGAAACCAGAGACCTGTANTAGTTCTACCATCGAACTTGCGTCCTGGTAGNGTGTGTNGTTTNTTTTACATANAGACANGTATTCATATACACGATGTTACNGCAGTTATACGCTAAATAGTCAGAAGAACAACCTGAATGACTAGGAAACCTTTGAGATTTTTAGATAACAAGAAATCCGATAAAGGGAGACGATAAGCATTTAGACTTTGAGGGATAATAGGAAAGACGATGTATTTAGATATATACGTCTACCATAAGAAGTGGCGGTTCGGGAGTGAGAGGTGAACGCGTTTCGTAAAAACAGCTGGTTGCTTATCCAGAAGCCTAATCGATACCCAACGTGCTGTTGAACAAATATTCAGTGTTAGAGACCTGTACTAGTTCTACCATCGAACTTGCGTCCTGGTAGTGTCTGATGTTTATTTTACATATAGACAGGTATTCATATACACGATGTTACAGCAGTTATACGCTAAATAGTCATATATACATAGGTGAATAATAGGAAGACTTTGAGATTTTTAGATAACAAGAAAAACATAATAGCCCGATATCTTTAGACTTTGAGATAATAGGAAGACAATGTATTTAGATATATACGTCTACCATGAAGAAGTGGCGGTTCGGGAGGGAGAGGTGAATGCGTTTCGTGGTACAGCTGGTTTCTTATCCAGAAGCCTAATCGATACAAGGTCCAAACGTGCTGTTGAAACAAAGCATTCAGAAGTTAGAGACCAATGGTGATAGATCTACCATCGAACTTGCGTCCTGGTAGTGTGTGTTGTTTATTTTACATATAGACAGGTATTCATATACACGATGTTACAGCAGTTATACGCTAAATAGTCATATATACATAGGTGAATAATAGGAAGACTTTGAGATTTTTAGATAACAAGAAACCGATAATAGGGAGACGATATATTTAGACTTTGAGATAATAGGAAGACGATGTATTTAGATATATACGTCTACCATGAAGAAGTGGCGGTTCGGGAGTGAGAGGTGAATGCGTTTCGTGGTAACAGCTGGTTGCTTATCCAGAAGCCTAATCGATACCCAACGTGCTGTTGAACAAATATTCAGTGTTAGAGACCTGTACTAGTTCTACCATCGAACTTGCGTCCTGGTAGTGTGTGTTGTTTATTTTACATATAGACAGGTATTCATATACACGATGTTACAGCAGTTATACGCTAAATAGTCATATATACATAGGTGAATAATAGGAAGACTTTGAGATTTTTAGATAACAAGAAACCGATAATAGCGAGACGATATATTTAGACTTTGAGATAATAGGAAGACGATGTATTTAGATATATACGTCTACCATGAAGAAGTGGCGGTTCGGGAGTGAGAGGTGAATGCGTTTCGTGGTAACAGCTGGTTGCTTATCCAGAAGCCTAATCGATACCCAACGTGCTGTTGAACAAATATTCAGTGTTAGAGACCTGTACTAGTTCTACCATCGAACTTGCGTCCTGGTAGTGTGTGTTGTTTCTTTTACATATAGACAGGTATTCATATACACGATGTTACAGCAGTTATACGCTAAATAGTCATATATACATAGGTGAATAATAGGAAGACTGACATTTTTAGATAACAAGAAACCGATAATAGGGAGACGATATATTTAGACTTTGAGATAATAGGAAGACGATGTATTTAGATATATACGTCTACCATGAAGAAGTGGCGGTTCGGGAGTGAGAGGTGAATGCGCTTCGTGGTAACAGCTGGTTGCTTATCCAGAAGCCTAATCGATACCCAACGTGCTGTTGAACAAATATTCAGTGTTAGAGACCTGTACTAGTTCTACCATCGAACTTGCGTCCTGGTAGTGTGTGTTGTTTATTTTACATATAGACAGGTATTCATATACACGATGTTACAGCAGTTATACGCTAAATAGTCATATATACATAGGTGAATAATAGGAAGACTTTGAGATTTTTAGATAACAAGAAACCGATAATAGGGAGACGATATATTTGACTTTGAGATAATAGGAAGACGATGTATTTAGATATATACGTCTACCATGAAGAAGTGGCGGTTCGGGAGTGAGAGGTGAATGCGTTTCGTGGTAACAGCTGGTTGCTTATCCAGAAGCCTAATCGATACCCAACGTGCAGTTGAACAAATATTCAGTGTTAGCATTTCTTGATTTGCGAGAGTCTGTCACTATGAGTTATCTGTAAGATTTTACATAGTTTTGTTAAGGCGTTTTTTTTCTAGAATATTGTGTGTGTTCGTAAGCAATAACACGGGCTTTACAAATTGATTGTTCCAAAACATTCAGGCAACTATGTTACTACTTGACTTGAGAAAAAGAACTTTTTATAAACACTCTTGAGTGAATTCCCATTTTTTTTCCTTCCAACTATAGAATAAAGAGGGAAATATATTTTTAAAACTAATACCTGTTATAGAGGCAGATGAGTAAGGGTTGGTATGATGGGGATGTTTTTGTGTTGTGTTGTGTGTGTAGCTAGTGATAATATGATAGGGAATTCCGTTGTTGGGTGAATGTAACTACATATTAACACATGCACTCGGTCACGTGGGAGTTTTCTTATTATTTATATTATATCATAAGTAATAAAATCTACTTACCCCAATGTTCAGTTAATGTTATGTAAAGCCATCTCGGATGTGGTGGATATGATCAACACATCGTAGACTTCCCTGTCTCACCCGGTTATACAGACTTTGAAAGCCAATTCAAACTTTAGTGAAAGGTTTTCTGCCAAACAACAAAGACGATTCCAAAATTTTCTCCCAGGCCTCCCCAAAGTGGCCAACCTATAGGTAAATAGATCAACCGTCAAATACTTGTCTTCCATGACCAAAAAATACTGCCCCTTGTCAAATTTTTTTTTCGCCCTCTTGGTATTAAAACTTCTTTCTATTGTCAAAAAATTTCACCCTTGGTAATTAAATGGCTACCCCTTGTCAAAAAAAATTTCGCCCTATTGGTAATCAAACTTCTTCTTATTATCAAAAAATACTCACCCTTGGTAAATACTTACAGTCCCGGTCTTCAACCCGCTCCCCAACCGTTTAAACACTTCATCACTTCTTGTCGTGTGATAAATTATTCTATCCAGAGACTGTCCTTTCTTTCACACGATCACCTTGTGATAAAACTATTTCTTACCCCTTACTTTCACATTGTCATCACTATCATATCGGCTCAGACAGGCCTATAAACATCTATTACCTACCTGATAAAAGCTACAACAAACGTTATCTACCAGTTGTATAGCAACGCTCTTTATCAGTTGCATATAAAGTAACTAGAGGGATGACGGGATATATTTTGGATGATCCCTTACGAACCTGCTTACCAAAACAAGTTAACTAATCTTTTAAATTTCTCGATATATACATATAATAGGAAGATATAATAAGAAGAGAAAGGCCACAGTATGAAAATGACTATAATTACTCATTCTTGCGCCCCAGCACACCAAGAGAAAAGATGAAGTGCTGTATATCCCAGAGTAACAGAGAAACAGAAATTGTCTTGCAAGAAGGATATCCAAAGCGACAAGACAGTGATACATGCCCCATGGAGTATCAATATAACTCAAAAACAGGTGGATATGATAAAGTCCCAAAACCAATTGAAATTTCCGAAGAAAAGGAAGAATTCTTATATGACTATACCACAGGAGGATACTATAGCAGCAAAGTTGGAAACAGAAAGAATGAAAAATTTTCGCCCAGGGAAAGAAGACAGCCCTATAGCACAAACAGAAGAAATACAGTAACGTACGCGGATAAGCGCAGTTACGACAAAAATAATCAGAAAAAATGGCACAACAACGACTACCCCAGAAATATAATAAGAAATGAATATACAGTAAATGCAGTGACAAATGGAAATGCACACAGTACATGGCAGAGGAGACAGTACCAAGCACAGCCCAATGAACGGCAAAGAACTACGCAAAAGAAAGCCACATACCAGGAGCAGAGATTTTCACAAGATGCAAGAAAAAAATGTCCCAAAATTATGGGAATGAAACGGAGGCATCAAGACAGACCAGAGATATCATAGCAGATCATAAATACAGAGAGAGAATAGCTCAGTTACTTGCAACCCTGAATGCCACAGAAGATAATAAGCAACGTTTGAAAACGTTTGTAGAAAAGCACCAAGATGTATTCGCACTCAATGACATGGAATTAGGCAGAACTAACACTGTCACAATGGACATTCAAACAACCACAGAGGAGCCAATACATATGAAACCCTATCATACGCCCTTGAAAAATAGAGAACTCGTGGAAAGGTCTATAAATGAAATGCTACAGGCAGGAATCATCGAAAGATCCCGTTCCCAATGGTCCTCACCCATAGTGATCGTAACAAAGAAAGACGGCTCCAGTCGCTTTTGCTGCGACTACCGTGCCCTTAACAAAATCACAAAAGTCATTTCCTACCCCCTCCCCAGGATAGACGATCTACTTGCGACGTTAGGAAAGTCTACATACTTTACCACACTTGATGCAAGGTCAGGCTTTTGGTGCATCCCCATGACACCTGAGGCAAAACAGAAATCCACATTCTGTTCACATATGGGAAGTTTTTTTTTTGGAATGTTATGCCATTTGGTCTAAAAGGATCTCCAGCAACATATATGTCACTCATGGATGAAGTGTTAAAGGGTCTACATCCATTTGCCCTGGCATACATAGACGATATCCTGATACATACCGCAGGCACGATGGAAGACCACCTCCGCAAGGTTGAAACAGTGTTTGATAGACTCAGGCATCACCAAATAAAGTTAAAACTGTCGAAGTGTGAGTTTCTAAAGACAGAAACAAAATATTTAGGCTTTGTCATCAATAGACATGGCGTCAGACCTGATGAAGATAAAGTCAAAGCCATAAGAGAAATGCCTAGCCCCAAGACGGTGAGACAAACACGCTCATTTATTGGTACAATAGGGTACTATAGACGCCACATCATCAATTTCTCCAGAGCAGCAGAGCCTTTGATAGCCCTTACCCGCAAGTATGCACGCTTCAAATGGACAGAAGACTGCCAGAGATCCTTTGAGTATCTAAAAAATGCCCTAACCACCATCCCACTGCTTGGACATCCAGATATTTCTCAGCCCATGATACTATACGCCGATGCCTCAGATAACGCAATTGGTGCTTGTTTGGTCCAACCTGTACTAGAAGATGAAACACCCATCCTACCAAACATTCCAAATGAGAAACCCATTGCATTCCTATCCCACGCATTGTCAAAGTCACAAAAACGGTGGACCACCACTGAGAAAGAAGCATATGCTATTCACTATGCAGTACAAAAGTTTGACTTTTACGTCAGAGGAACTAAACTCATTATAAGAACTGATCATCAACCTTTGGTTAACTGGCTCACCAAAACACAAGAACAGCCAAAGAAGTTACAGACATGGGCAATGAATTTACAGTCCTACGACACCACTATCGAACATATCCCAGGCGAAATGAACACCTGTGCAGACCTCTTATCCAGGATTAAATATGATGATGAAACTGAAGTGAAAACAAATAGAGTCAAAAATGATGGCACATCCTCAGAGATTGACGATAATGCTAAAGAAATTAATGAAATTACTTCATCAAGTCGAAGAAGTACCTCAGATTCCGCCACTCAAGTAGAAGAAGAAAGCCAAGAGATGTTTGACATGAGAGTAGAACAAGCGAAAGATGCAGAAATTGTCAAGCTGCTCACATACGTGAAAGAAAACCCAACAAAAAGTAAAGATTTTACAGTACACCCAACGGATGGAATTCTATACTATATTGATCAGAAACAAGAAGGGACACTAAGAAAAGTCATTCCAGCACATCTAGTCCCAGAAGTATTGCTACAGTTTCATGATAACAACGGGCACATGGGAAGAGACAAAACAATTGATGTCATAAAAAAAAGGTATTATTGGCAAACTTTCTACAAGGACATTACAGAATATGTAGCCACCTGTAGAACATGTAAATTGAGAAACATGAAGCCACATTTAATTCCCCTTCAAGAAATGCAACCTTCCCATTACCCCATGCAAACAGTGAGCATTGACTTATCAGGTCCTTACCCACTCACCCAATCAGGCAACAAATACCTCCTGCACATAGTTGACCAATACTCTGTTTGGCCAGAAAGTTACCCACTCAGTGATGCCACATCGCAGTCCATCACGCAAATTTTTTTACAAGAATTCATTCCCAGGCATGGCTGTCCAAAACGAATCATTTCAGACAACGGTAAACAGTTTATAGGTAACCCATTTAAAGCCACCTTACACCAGCTGAATATTGAGCATACTACAACCACTTATTATTGCCCAAATGCAAATGGCAGAAATGAACGCATGCACGCCACCCTACATGATATTATTAGCAAATATATCAAGGGGAACCACCAATACTGGGACCTATACATTAACCAAGCTCTTGAAGCCATCCGAGTAAACGTGAACGATACCACAGGAATGTCACCCTTTCTCATGCTATACGGAAGAGAACCAAACTTTCCGTTAGACAACCTACTTCGCCCACAAAGAAAATACATGGGAGAAGACCCCATCGAAATAATCCTTCAAGAAAAGTATAAAGCTCACCAGATTGCACAACGAAATACGCAGAAGGCATTTCACAAGAAACAGAAACAACATGATAAATCAGCCAAGCTACCAACATACAAAATAGGAGACAGAGTATACTACAAGAAACATGTACGCAGTTCAAAATTCGATGACCGATGGTTAGATGGCTACAAAATCATGAAACAAACTACGCCTGTAAACTTCATTATTTGGAATGAAGAGAAACAACACCAAACAAAAGCTCACGTAAAACAAATAAAAATTGATAATCACCGGCCCATTCCGCCTCTTACGACAAATACAAGACCAGTCAGAAAAGCCCCCCTAAATTATAATCCATCCAGCACAGATTCGTCTGACATATCAGAGTCAGAGACGACAGACTCTGAATTTTACCAAGACGACCACATACCCAGACCACCCACAGATGAAATACATCGAGCAAGACAACAACGAGACTCGTCCGAAAGCGAAGAAGATATCCCACCACTTGAATTGCGTAATCGACTCCAGGACAGAGACCTGCGCATTAGAAATGAAGAAATAATGCCTCAGACGTCACACGATGACAACAACCAAGCACCTTATATCCACACTCAAACTTACTCCCGCAGTGATAAATCGTCAGCTGATACCTATCACACCCCCCAGTTCAGGCAGTTCTAGTTTTAACACTAGTGAAAACCAAACACTGCTATACCACAAGAACAAGATTGCTCGTTCAAAACAATCAGATCCTGAAGAAACTATACCCAAGCAGATTGTTGAACCATATTCCAGCGATCTTTATGGAGACGAAACAGAACAAGACAGCATAGATTTGTCAGACCCCAACGAACATAATGACAGAAAAATGGTAGAATTATACCAACAAGAAACAGACATTGATACAGCTAGTTCCATTGAAACCAGTGATGCGGATAGTACATTATTTGTACCAGTCAGCTCCAGCGTCAAACGCGCCTATAAAACAGAATCTGATGACTCAATCCCTAGCAACAAAATTCCGCGTATACAGCACAACTATATCAGACGAAAGATTCTGAAGAAACGCAATCATGTTCCAAAACCAAGCCGAGAAGTGTTAGCCTCATCTCAACTAGTCAAAAACAACAGTGTGCAAATTACTGTGCCCATTGTAACCGGTGCTAACGTTCAGCACAACCAGGTCAGAAGAAAAATCAAGGCGAAACATATACCTGCCTCAAAACCAACAGATGTTCCAGCCATACAAACCCCTACCACAGTGAAACCATCACCGCAATCAAAAGATGTTAAGCCATCACCGCATTCGTCAATGTCCTCAGTGTCCCAACAATCAGCAAATGCAGTGTCGTCGCCTATCACACCCGTCACCACTGCTACTCAGTATGATGCTCGCCTAAGCAGTCGGGACATTGCAAGGTTAGAGATGGCAGAGAAACTGAAGGAACTACTAAAACTTTGCTGAGACACGCCCCTCAAGTCTTCAATGTACATGCCATCCCATGTACCGTCACCGCGAATGTGCACTTAATTTTTAACAATGTACTAACTCTCCCCATGTACTCTATTTTCAGTCTTGGACAGTTCAAATGACTTGCTTACAGACTAAGATGTCAAAGCCTCACTGAGAAAGTTATTTTTTCCAGCCTTAGAATAATGATGCCCAGAAAGAATCAAGACCAGCCCACGGAGGATTCTAGTTAGACATTTTATTTGGATTATTGAAATAAAGATGACACAGATGATACAATGTTCTTTGTTTACAGACACCCTTATTAGTCAGACAGTTTTTGATATTCAGAATGTTACACAACTTTACCTATAACACATGTGTCATACTATTCTGTTGTAACATTGATCTCTACTTTTGAAACGAATCATATTCCATGTTTCATTCACCAGACTTCTTGTCCTTGCAGATCCAGAGTCCTGTATTTTCATGCAGACACTGTACACCAGTAGTTTTGTTTTCTTACCCCATACTAATATTTCTTTGATCTATATTATGCTAAACTCCTTTATATCTATCACCTTGATCAATCATACTGTTCATACTATGACATCTCTCAACAGCACATAATTCATACCCAAAACTAGTATTGTAGGTTATGCTATTTTTCTCCACAGGATTATTTCAAATGTACATTATTATTTTAGACCCAGATGTATATTAGTACTGTCAAAAATTTTACTGCCTATCACAAATACCCCAATGACATTTGCGCATGCTGAATTTCTGCAAATGAAGAATCCCTTGAGAGCATTAGTATATGCTAACCCCAGATTGAACAAATTGCACCTATTTGTTGATGATGCCTTTGCCCATGTTAAAGAAATAGCATTTGCACATGCTGACCTAGCAAATGAAATACCCCATTACCGCATGATAACCACTAATGACACATGAGATGAAGAAGCAACAGGTTATGTATGATGAAGATGACATTTTATATTAAGGTGAAACTTTATGTTGTCACAGCTGAGATTTTGTTGAAATGTTGATGCACAAAATCCCCCACATTAACATTGGAGGAGGAATAATCTTAGTCTTTCGTGGTTACGAGATAAGACAAGGATATAATAGAATATTTGATGAATACCATGGAACAAATCAGAGCAGATGATTGTTGCACATATGAGGACCATATTTGAAGTCATTATTGAAGGATTATCAGTAGACAAGAGACATAAATGAATTATGATAATCCCATGGAACCACAGGTACTAAGGACACAAAATGGAGATTAAATAATGGAGAAAAAAAAAAATGACTGAATAATTGCTACACCCAGAGGTAAAGGAAATAGAGATACATCCGCATTTTTGGAGAAGATATCTTTTTTTTTTTTTTGATTTTTTTGCTCATTGCCTTTGTAATATGAACATTGTTGTATAACAAATGACTATTCCTTATCACGAATTACAGAATGTTGTAAGATAGTTAGAATAAATTGACAATGTACTATACTCATAACATACCCAGAATTACAGGAGAGAAAATAAATAAATGGTTGATGAAATTGGACATACTGAGATTTGCTCACCCCGAGGATATTGGATAAGAAAATAACGTTATCCCAAGGACAGACATGTCACAGATATAGTACATGGACAATTAATAAGGATATATTTCCAGTACAGAATAAGAGGAATAGGAAGGATCCACATTTTAAAATATTGGAGCACCATGAGCGATGAATTGGACTTATAAAGGAAAGGGAAATGGTACACTGTATGCAAGGATAACCAGAAATAATATGGTTAAATAGTAGTCAGAGTGCAAGGAACTTTGTCTTATAAGAATATTGTAGATTCCTCACGATCAATTGAATATTTTTTCTTCCTTTCTATGTCACATTTTTTGAGTGATGACCCCAAAATTTTTTTTTCATCTCATATTGTCAAAAGTTCCTACATCTCAGTTAAATGTTTCCATAAATAATTGTTTGATGTGTTTTGCATAAATGTATTGCTAGATAAGGTACATAGGGAGTTACTAAGGATGAATTCTCAAGATAACAGGAGGACTAGAATAGATACAATGATATTGGTACACCATAAATGATACATTGGTGTTATGAAAAAAAAAAAAAAAAAGGAGACAAATATAAATTGTATACAAGGATGCCTCGAGAGTGACAACATGGATACATATTGTCAAAAGTATAAGCGGTTGTCTTAAAAGAGAAAATAAAGTAATACGGAACCCAATGTAGAAAATTCATGATGATTTGGAAACTATATTTTTCTTTTCCCTTATATTTCATAAAATGATAGTAACACATTCGTCTGTTGGTTGCTGAATAATTTGATGTTTGAAAATTGATGTATGGTAAGTCAAAGAAGATCGTTGAAGAATAAATATATATATAAAATAATATTTCTAGGGAAGAGTTCACAAAAAAAAAAAAAAAAAAAAAAACTGTATTGACAGAAAAGAAGGAATGATTAGAAATAACTGACTAATGGACAGGATCACCACCAGACGTACGGATATTAGAGACAAACATCACATATTTTGAAGAAAAAAAAAAAAAAATGTAATATAGAACATTTTCTACAGTGACGGACTTAGAACGAGTTTATACACTTACCATTTGGAAAATGTCTATAACAAGGAAACATACAAATAAATAAATAAGGATAAGCCATGAGGTTTTAATGCTTTTATTGTGAAAAAAATGATTACTTATAAAAATGATGCTGGTTGTATTATCGTATGATAAATATGCATATTATGTTTAGAGATGTTTTCTACATGTAATAATGAGCAAGTGGCTCATTCACCAGAAAAAAAAAAAAAAAAAATTTTTTTTGTACTTGCAGGCTTTTAATATGGAGCAAATAACAGTACAGAAAAGAGATAACACCCCCACCACATCCAAGAGAATGTAATCAACTATATTTTTGAATGAAATGTAATAGATTATGATAATCCAGCCAAGTTCTGCAAATAAGATAGTTTATTGTTCATTCCCCAGTGTTGCCACTCGTCACATTTTTTTAGTGATGACCTTATGAGTGTTTTGCAGATTTTGTTAGGCAGTGTTGCCAATTTGTAAATTTGGTGAAAAATATTATGATGTGATGAATAAGTTACACTTTTTGAAGTTGATGTCCACTACTAGTTTTTTTTTACATAGCAGACGACCTCATATAGACATAGGACCCCAGTATAGGAATTAAATTAAATTTTTTTTGGAAATATTTTTTGGACTTAGAAAAATTTTTGAACTTTAAATTTTTCTGAAAATTTTTTTGAACTTAGAAATTTTTGGGGATGGATTTTTGTTATTGATAGTACTCAAATGTCTCCCTACGGGATACATTTGCAGGGCCCCGGGATCTGTATGTAACCGCGTATACCGTAAGTTTTCAGATACAGGCTATATTAACATATAAAATAAATTTTTATAGAAACAGAAGATTAAAAAAAGTCTTGGCGCAGATGTTTAATTAAACCAGGTTAGCTTCGAAAAGCCACGCATTATTTTAGGCTAAGCTTCGCTTCGTAACGCCAAGCATTGGTCACGTGATTTCCCACCAATGGTTAGGCTGAGTCTTTTTTTTCCCCGGAATGAACAAGAGACGAAGCCATTTTTTTTAGTCAGTAATGAATTTAGAGCGGTGGAGACAAGACGTAATTCTCTTTGCTCAGTGATATTCTATAGAGGAGATTGACTTCGCACAATTAAAGCAACTGTGTAATTTCGAAACGTAAAATAATTTGTTTGTGAATTCATGAAAACTGTAAGTATTGCTAAATACTGAATGCAATAACTGTTAGAGCCCACAGTCATAACTGAAACGGAGCTACGCTCGAAAACTGGGTAAAGAATTGTAAACCCAGGCATATATCTGAACCTTTTACCAAGAATGAAGGTCCTTAAGCTGAGAGAAAGTCAAACTAAGGAATACTAATGAATAAGAGAAAGTTTGGCTCTTCATTGAAATGAAGAGATAAGAAAAACGTGAAATCTAGACCACATTAACAAATAAACGAAGGAACACTAGAAGGATAGAGGAGCCACGCCATGTTTTAGCAACTTGAAAAGATTACGAGATGCAATAAGGAATATTGCATCATTAAAATAATGCATTGACTTTTTATGCTTGTTTATTAAATGTCAACATGCTATTATGCAAATTTGGTGTGGTTACCATTTGACTTAACCCAGTTCTTGTTGGAAATTGAATAAACATTTGTTTCATTGAACACAAATGCTGTTGACGAATCATATGTTTGCAGTTAGCCATCATACCAATTATTAAAGGATCATGCCAAAGCTAATCGTTGCAGGTGCAACACAAATAATAACCATATGCTCTAAAAAATAAAACATCATAGAGGATTGTCCCCGAACCTGGTAAATTCCTGTAAGTCTGTAGAGAGAAATCATCACCTCTAGCAGGCTAGCTAGTAATCAAAATCTAATACTCTCGAGTTAAACAGCAACCCCCACTACCCTGCCCGGCCACAATAGCATTCAGTCTCCTGTAATCTATACAGAGTCTATGTTCTCCAGAGGGTTTCCTTAAGAGTACCACACTGGAACTATACGAAGATTCACTGTGTGAAATGATTCCTTCCTTCAACAAATAGTCTATCTCTTCCTTCAAGGCTTTCTCCTTAGCAAAAGGAATCGAATAGGCTTTCATACAGACAGGTGTGGGGTCTATCTGTTTTATATCATATTCCAATAAGTTTGTATGCCCCTGTCGGTCTGTTAACACCTCTGTATGATAATCTAAAACCTGTTGCACTCTCTTCTTCTGATCTTTCGTTAAGTGTGTACTGATTTTCACCTGTGCCGCTGTCTCACAGGGGTGTAATGGATATTCAAATGATGAAAGTGGTTCCTTTTTCATCTCCATTGCAATGGACAAGGTCAACAAGTGTGTCTCTTCCTGATTTTCTCTTTCCAAATATTTCTTCAGGAGATTCACATGATAGATTTTTTCTTTCCCCTTCTTATCTGTCTTATAATTGGTTCTATACACCTTCTCTAGAACTGTATATGGACCTTGCCATCCAATTTGTAACTTATTCTGACTACCGGGTAGAAGAAGCAGTACCTTCTCTCCCACAGCCAAATCTCTGTCTTTAGCTTTCCTGTTGTAATAGGCAGCATGTTTTTTCCTGGCTTGTCTCACATTTTCATTGGCAAGTTTCCAGCCAGTTTTTAAACGAGTGGTCAGCTCATTCACATATTGGTATGAGGATGTAATATTTTCCTCTGCCTTTTCATCAGTCCACGTTCTTAACAGAGCTACATATGGACTTTTAAATTCACAAACTTATTTCTCCTGGCACATGTCAGGTTCTTTGCACTCGAAGCTCTGTAGTGATGATTTTTCTTCCCAGAATTATCATTCACAAAACGACCGCTACCAATTTTTTTCTTGGGGCTCTCTCCCCACTTAGAATTCTTGATGAGAGATTTCCTCTCTACATCTTCTTCCTCCAGTTTACATAAGTCCGATTGAGGGATTTTCGGCTTATCCTGGGGTAAGACATCTTTTTGCACTCTCTGCATAGTGGCTATTGTAAAACAGTCAATTGAAGATTGTCTGTGAAAAGGGGCTTCCCATTCCACTTGGTCCACTTTATTAAATCTATTTTTCTTTTTAGTGTCAGGCCTACGTTTGCCCCGTGGCGTGTCCAGGTCCTGATCAATGTTTTTACTTGTGGGTGTTCCCTCATGTGCTATGCTACACCTTTCTACAAAATTTTCAATGTCCCACCTTGCCTTGGGCCAATAATAATTGTGAGCCACCTTTTGGATGATGGTACCTATTTTCTAATGGTACCCATCCTTTTTCACATGTAAGCACCTTATTAAGTCTGCCCTATACCTTTTAGGAAGTACTAGCTGTCCCTGAACTTTGGATCTAGTTCCAGTCTTCCGGTATATAAGTTTGTTCTTCATATAGAAGTCTCCTTTTCCTGGAGGTGTGTGGCAATTGGACAATTTTTTAAAACAAGGCTTGAGAGTCTTATCCCCAGCCTGTGCCTTCCTCAACTCTTCTGGAGTGGTATTTAACATAATATCCTCCTCCTTTCTTGAGGTCGACCTGACCTGAAGGGTGGCCATTACTATAGGATTCCTTCTACAACGGTCAGTGTCATGATTGTTCATCTGACAATTCTTGCACCACCTCCTTTTTTGGTTGAAAGATTTTCTTTCATCAAATTTCCTTTCATCGAATTGTGGGGTTTTATTTTTAGTGTCATACCGTGGCCTATCAAACTGGTGCTTACCTTTGTTCTGATCTCTAGGATCAAATTTATTAAAGTTCTGTGGTGCCTTAAAATTATCTACCTGTTTCTTTTTATTACTTGTTACCTCTGCCTGAGCTGCTTGATACCTTTCAGCGACATTTAGTAACTCACCCAGCCTCTCTGCACCTTGTTCCATGAGAAACTTTCTCAGGTCTGGAGCCATGGACTCTCTTAGTTGTTCTATAAGGATCATTTCCTTAAGATCTTGGGTTTTCCCCAGAGAAGTCCATTTCTCCAAGTATGTCTCTAACCGTGCAGAGAACTGGTGATAGGTTTCACCTGACAGTAGTTTAGCATTCCTAAATTTTTTTCTATAAAATTCTCCATTCTTTTCATATCTTAACAAAAAATCCTGCGTTAGCATGTCATAATTTTCTTGATCATCTCTGCTCATTTTGGCAAAAACTTCATAAGCCGTACCACGAAGCCCTTGTAATAACTTTAAGCTCCACCTTTCTCTCTCTAACCCATACGTGGTAGCTAACAGTTCATATCTATTTAGATAGCTCTCGATATCATCTTCTTTCTCAACAAAATGATCTAAATGAAAATTCATAGCTGAGGCTGATGCTCCCTGACTAGCAGTGGCATCAGAGGTAAAGGGACTGGCACCATTTTCAGGAGCATGGCCTTGAAATTCCAACTCCCTTAGTCGTAATTCGTGCTCCCTTTGTAATCTCTTATCTTCTGCTTCCCTTTCTGCAGCCAATCTCTTTTCTTCTCTTTCTGCAGCTAATCTCTTTTCTTCTCTTTCTGCAGCTAATCTCTTTTCTTCTCTTTCTGTCTCCAGCTTCTTCTCTTCATATTGGAGCCTTTTAATCTCTTTATCTGCCTCCAATGCTTTAGCCTCTTTGTCAGCCTCAATCTGCAACCTCTTAATTTCTTTTTCAGCCTCTATTCTCTTATATTCGGCCAATCTATCAGATTCTAATTTTCTTTCAGCCTCTTTTTCTAATCTTTTTTTCTTCACGTTCAATAAATTTGTCACATTCAGTAGTGACATAAGCAATCATAACTTGCCCGTCCATTCCTAATTTTTTAGCAGCCTGCACAGCAGCAGATCGAAATTTTGCTAGGTCCGCCATTTTCTAACAGGCAAATGTATACAATGTCTAACTTAAACAAGTCAATCTATAAATAATTATCTAAGGACAACCACAGGCACTGAGAGCTCAACCTTATTTATTTTCTACCCAAGGATACCTTTTAATTTTTATTATTTCCAGAAGTGAATTACTCCCAATATATATGCTAGGGGAAGGTTCAATATCCCGGGAGCGAGACCCCAATATATGTGGTAAAGTAGGATGATATAAATATTTATAGGGGACTTAGTGTACTGACTGAGATCAGCTGTGAAGGTATCTGTATCTAATAAGTGTGGTGTTTTACAGATAACCTTACTTTGCTACCACATTTAGACCTCTGCCAGACTTATTCTGGGCTATTGTGAGGACTACGTTGAATGTCTAGGGTTATGATAATGATGAAGTGTATGTTCACAACAACCAACAGACAGATAAACAATTTAATTTAATTCACAATACTTTACAACACTGTGACACTCACATACATAGAACACTCTATAAGACTATCTTAGTAAGTCAAGTGTAACTGGTAAAAATATGTATTAATTCCTGTCAATAATAGATATCCTGATTCAACTACAAAGTGAACCAGGAATCACAATCAAATGTAATCACAAGTTGTATGTACACAATTTATAGATAGGATCTTTGTATGGACCTATATTATTATTGCAATAAGTGTGTACGTTGTGCTGTAGTACTATGAGGTAATACTGGCTTTTCAAGCTAAGTTGTTGTTTGTCATCATGACTCCAAGTGTTTGTTTCTGGTGGAAATAATATTGGAAAGGTTCACAGTTTCTTTTTATTTGAAACAAATAAATGTCCCTCTTGATTTTAGGTAAAGTCACTTTTAGAGGGGGGTATACACAAGATTGAGCTGCTCTTGCCACGGAATCTTAACTTCTGTGTGGGCGGCAGGAAACAGTCTCCACTGCTCGCTTGCTTCACCGTGTTCTTGAGAAACCACCCTGGTTGATATCTGGACCAAGGAGTATGCTACCAGCCTCTGGATTCAGCAAAACTCAGACCAGGTGCTGCTTCAATACGTTAGTACCCCGGTCCCTGAAACAAGAAGGTTGTACCTCCTACTTCAGAACTAAATTATAATCTATTTCCACACTGAAGCACAATACATAACAAACACCGAGTTCAGCGCGGTAGGCCAACTGTTAGCTTCTCATGTAACACATTCACCAGTATTCCTCTCCCTAATGGTTACAACGCCTCTGCAATTTCAGCATTATTTCCTTATATTCAATAAGATAGGTGTCATAGTACTATTTGGCAATCCCATATAGGCCTATGCAGTTATACTCCTCTCCGACAAGTTTTGTTCCTGGTGGAGCAATATCTATGCTCTTCCTCATGGTTGCTACTGAACTACACACAGACAGACATAATTTATCAATTCACATTCAATTTTTCATCTAAAAGATATCAAATATGTCAAGCTTACCATAATTCATGAAATATTAAACAAATACGTTGACTGGCGATGAATTATGGCACAATTCCGATCTGCCTCTGTCCCAGGCTTTCATTAGAAAAAATATGAGCTGGATCTCAACGCACTTGCTTCTCAGTAAGTTTATTTTTAAAATGTGGCACTGAACAGACGCTCCTAATTGACTATATTAAATGGTCTAGCCAATAAGACCATGTTTACAAAAGTATTTGAAAAAAAGTACCCTTCCTACCGTTTCCCGTAACAACCAAAAATAGTATTTGCAATCGACTAATCATGTTTAGGCTTACATATTCTTCTAGCCAATCAAATCGGATTTAACTTGTTGGCCTATTTCCCGTAAAATAGTGGTTTTAAAACATGACACTGAGCAATTATGATTTGGTGCAGTCAGACAATCTCACTATTTTATTTTGGCTATAATTTATTAATTATTAGACTATTTGCTTAACACCTAACATATTCTTTGTCAGCAAGTCCTAAGGCACCCAAATATATAAGTTTTAATGGAGCTAAGTGGCTGCGTTCAAAATATGTATTTTCTTCTAGGATAGTCGTGCTGTTACCACCTCCTCACTTCCATACTATGGGGTGTCTTCTGTACTGTCACGCTAAAGTCAGGATTTCAGACGTAAAACAGTATTGGGTCATGTTTCCTAATAAGCATTAAACATGTTTTTTAAAACCTAACCGTGTATTGGTAGTGTTTTTTGTCACTGTTTATTTGAAAAAAAGTTAGTGCTTCATGCCTTACGCGTGGGATTGGCGTTACTATTAATCGCGAGACTGTGGTAGTATTGCATGCGTTCCTCCGTACCTCTCTCTCTCTCTAAGGCCGTCTGACCTTTCATTACGCAGTGTATATAATGACATTAATGCTAGTATTTTATCTAGGTCATTAAGCAGTGTGTCTATCTCAAGGTTTTCTAAGAAATACAGTACACGTAGGCTTTACTAGTAAACGTGAAAGCGTTACAAAACGAAGATGGCTGTATACCGCTCCACCTATGTCCCAGTCTTGACATACGGATGCGAGTCATGGGCAATGACTACAACCCATAAAAGCCAGATCCAAACCTCAGAAATGAGGTATCTGAGGAAGGTGGTTGAAGTAACAAGAAGAGACATGGTACGCAACCAGACGATACGTCAAGGCCTTACATCCTACCCCCTGCAGACCCAAGTAGAACAGTCCCAATTAAGATGGTTTGGCCATGTCTGCAGAACGGGAGAAGATCGGATACCACGACAAGCATGGGAAACAAAGAGCCAAGGATCCAGATCCCGAGGACGACCCAGAGTCCGCTGGGAGGACAACATTAGACAATCTTTGAAGGACCGAGGACTAGAATGGAACCAGGCCAGGAGGAAGACAGCCGATAGGATAGTCTGGCGCTCTCTCTTCCAAACCTCTACACCCACGGTAGAAGGGGAACGACTAAGTAAGTAAGTAAGTAAGTGAAAGCGTTACACTATGCAGACGAAGTAGAAAAAGGGGATCTCGAGTACAGTCATTGTGACAGCACTGTTCTTTTACCATTTTTCTTTCCTTTTATTGAATTAATTCGTTAGGCTTTACATTTACTTTTTAATTTATATATGTGGATTTAGAATGTTCCACGACAGACCCCTAAATATACTAAGGATAGTATAAGGTAATGTATTGGGGTCCAGCAATAAAACAAGTCTTTCATCAGGGGAAATCTGGATTATGCCAGCATAGTCTATGACTCAACTGCAGCTTCTAACAAAGCAAAACTTGACAGGATTCAAAATGCAGCCATGAGAACCATTACTGGTGCATTTATATCAACACCAGTAGAAGCGTTAGAAGTAGCTCTTGGCATACCACCCCTTGGTCTAAGACGAAAAGAACTAAGATTAAATTATTGGAGTAAAGTAGCACAAGAAGTGACCCACCCAGCATATAAAGCGTTTGTCAAAAACCAACCAAGTGTATGGGACGTCCCCTTAAACAAAGATAGATATCCAACAGGGTGGAGAACTATAGAAGATCTAACGCAGCTCAAAGAACTATCAAATACAATTAAAAATAGTAATAAATATAGAAGCAAAATACCACCCTGGGAACTAAAAACACCAATCATAGACTACTCACTTACTGAAAAGATCAAACAAACCATAGAAGATAAGGAAGCCAAAATGATAAGTAGAAAGTTCATAGATCAACTAACTAAACAAAGCCTGGCCGTCTACACTGATGGATCCAAGGGTGATAGTGGACAACCAGGTGCCGGAGTTGTAATACCGCAATGGGGAATTAAACAAAGCTACAGTATAACTGTAGCACAGTGGTTAGTGCACTGGCTTCCTAGCGCAGTGGTCTATTGTTCGATCCCCAGATGAGGCGGGAATTTTTTAGGCCACAAACGGCTCCTGGGTCGACCCAGCCCCAAATGGGTACCAGAGCAACTCTGGGAAGGTTAAGGCGGCCGGCGTGATGCCGACCACATCACCCCTCGTGTGCCGACGGTCAAGATAATATAGGCCTAACACCATATTCCCAATATGCCTCAATGGGCGTGTAACGGGTTCCTTTACCTTTACCTTTACAGTATAACTGAAGGGGCTTCAATTTTTACCGCAGAGATGGTAGCAATTTTAAAAAGTTTAGAAATAATTGAAGATAACCCACCAGAAGCTGTTACGATATTTACAGACTCACTATCATCACTACAAGCACTAGAACACCCAGGTAAATGTAGCCGGCCAGACATAAAGGAAGAAATTCTAGTAATTAGTACATCTCTAGGGACCAGGGGATGTAGTGTGAGGCTAGTGTGGGTTCCAGCACACATAGGTATAGCTGGTAACGAGTTAGAAGACGAGAACGCCAAGAAGGGAAGAATGAGTAAAAACAATATGAGAGCAGGACTGGGAAGTTCGGAGATCAAGAGCCAAGTGAAGCTAACTATAAACGAGGAATGGAAGACAACATGGAAGAACAGTAGAAAAGGCAGACACGCGTTCAAACTGCTGAAAGAACCAACAAGGACGCGCCAGGTCAGAGAAGAATTAAAGACACCATCGAACAGAAAACTGTCGCGTCTCCGTCTCGGTGCAGCATATTTTATGATAGAAGAACCACACTGCCAAGAATGTCAGGAAGAGAATGACATAGACCACTACCTGATCCACTGTAAAAAGTATGAACAACAAAGGCTAGAATTAAAAACTTACTATAGAAGTCACAATATAGACATGACGGGTGATACGGTTTTAAGTATAGATGCCCCAGGAGATGCTCAATCAATACTTAAAAGATAGATACATAAAACAAAGGAAAACATATAAGGTTAGTACTTCAGAAAAGACATTCAACCAAATAGAAATTATGCAACAAAAACCCACAAATCATTAAAAAAAATAAAACCAGAAAAATTAGCAAACCCATTAACTACTCACAGGACAAGGAAAGGCAAAGAGAATTAAAAAAAAAACACTAATACAAATTAAAACCAAGTGCAAAGGACAATAGCTATCTATATACAATACAAAAAACTGAAAATAAAATGACAAATACTAATATAAATTAAAACTAGCAACTGCAAAAGACAATAGTTATTTAAACTTAATACAAAATTAGTAAATAAAATGACACTAAATACCCCAATTGTAACCAATTTTCAGGTTGAACATGATGGAACGAGAAGAGGCAATGATGGTCAGCTGTTAAGTGCCCGCTCTCCACCCATCACCGTTTCAAAACAACAACAACAGCAGAACCTTCTCTCTTCGCCTGTCGCCCCAAAGAAACAGATTTTGTGAATCTTCGTGTTGGGAAATGCATTGGCCTTTACTTTGTTTCTGTACATTTAGAAAATCGTCCTTAATGTCTGGTTTACTCGTCAAAGTAGAAAATACTTCGCCTAAAGCATGTTTCAAAAAACTGCTACGGTCATGCTTTCAACATTGCGGAATACAGTACATCAATACTTCCGTCTTACAATGTTCGATTAGCGCTTTTTCGATATAACGCTATTGGGATTTTATGCCATATTTCTGTTATACGCTTTAAATATTCGATCTTATGATGAGCGCTAGGCTCCATGGAAGGCAGGAATATAACTTTTACACGCTCATCAAGTTCATTCAGGGTGGTGGGATGGCCAAGAAACATAGTCATTTCTAGGATAATGAAGCATGACACAAAATGGAAGGCACGTCTATGCTAATCGGTAACGTGGAACAAAATATGACTTTCTACAAGGTGTTTCTTCCACACAACAAAAGAAAATGGCAAAGCCAGCTCCATATTTGTAAATCTCCTGAATATCTTCCGTTCTCATTGACCACAGAGACATGACCATACATATGGAGCCGAAACAAAAACAAAAAATCAATTTTTCAGCACCTACAATATCTTCCGCTAACCAGTAGTCTGATGATGATGATGACAGCTCTACCATGACAACTGTAGCCACAAGCGCCGGATATAGCAGCAATTAAAGTCGTATAGTATGCTTTTTTTAAGTACAGTACATACATAATATCTCGCTTGTGTACAATATGTCTGATATTTATATGTAGTTAATAAACGATGTTAACTAGTTTTTAAATCACTTGCTACTTAATTTTGGAACAGCTTTCTGTGCCTCGAAAACGAATTCATTCGATTTCTATTAATTATAATGATAAATGAATTTTTTTTTTAGAGATCTTTTGGTTAGCGCTCAAATTTTCAAGAACGATTTATCATTGCTAAGAGGGAGATTGCTCTATTGTGAAAACTGTAACTCAAAAAAATTATAAATATGGGGAATAATTTACGTTAAATATATTTTTGTTTTTTTCTTTACCAGGTGTAGCGGGATGTTATTTAAAATTATTTATTACGTAAGAGTATGCCAGTAAAGAGTTCTGACCTTACAAGTAATACCCCAGTCTTAGAAATAAGCACTGGTTTATTGTTATCATAACAATAGTCAGACTGTGAAAACCCTGGCCCAGTTGGTAAGAAGTAGTACCAGGATTTAAGGTGTCTCCTCCCTGTGACTATCTTATGATTACTTATATTCTAGGGGATACTTAAAATGAACATTCACTTTAACCACACTGTAAGAAGTGAATAATTCCTCAGGTACAGTTAAAATATTTTAATATTTACACTAATATTCTATTACTACTAGTTGGAACAGAGCATTGAAATATATATATATGAAATTAAGTCACACAATTCCTATTATTGTCTATTTAGACTGCATTCATTTTAAATATATCACTGTTCTTAGTCCTCTGATAAATGTCATCACTTGACTATTTGCTGTGTTTCATATATTGTGGTAGTCAGTGTCCTAAGTGACACTTATCTGTTCAACTGGATACTGCTGACACTGAACTGTCCTTTGCTGATATCAGACTTGGTAGGCCCAACAGTAGGGATGCCAATGACCAGTTGAAGTTCACTCTTTGGGGTCCTGCACTTTTGTGGGATTGCCTCTGATGAACCACACAGGTTTCTGATACTGGACAGCCTGGTTTGAGTTATTTCATGGAACCTGCAACATATCAGCCTTGGCTAGTATCTGGCTAGACTTGTAGCTGACTAGCACAGATGTCAGACCAGTCAGTCATCAGATGTCACCGTTATACAATCATAGTAAGTAAGGACATCATTTCAGTGATATAGCATTAATATTAACATTTCAATTAAGTGTAACTGACTAGCACATAAGTCAGACTAGTCAGTCCTCAGGTGTCAAAGTTATACAGTCATAGCAAGTAACATCATTTCAATGATACAGAATTAATATTAACATATCCGTAATAAACATCATCTGGTTTACTCTGCTCCTATACATCCTTTTCTGATCTATAACTTGATCCTTCTAAATCATGTCAAGTACAAATTCAAATACTGATGCTATCTTAGCAACTACCCAAAATTAATACATAAAATAAATAAAGTGAGTGACCACGTGATCAGGTTGCTTTCTACTGAAACTGGCTGTAGAACACTCCAGTTTACCAGCTGTAAATGGGTACAAAGTTGTGCGCTCGAACTAGAGAAGGCAAAGGCAGCGAGGAAGGAGACTGGTCACCTTAACCTCGTAAACTGGGATCTTCCATGAAGAAGTTTCTAACACTTCATTTCCCTATGACAATCTCTGCCATGGGACTGCCTTTATCTTCGTAAGCGATAAAGCAATATGATAAATATATCTTCATTAGGCTGTGGGGCTATTTGTGATTAATTTTTGTACAAGCAACAATCATCCACAATGCACATGTTTAGATCATATTAAAAATACAATACATTATATCAATGACTATTATACAGGCATATTTTGTGAATTCTATATGAACCTGAAATAACAAATATTATACACGGTAGTTATCATAATTTCGCTTACCCTCAGACTTCAGATACTGGACTTAAAAATGTTTCTGGCGATCCGCTCACAATTCATGGGTAGTGGCGAAACTCTGCCTCCAGTCTGTCTCAAACCTCTTTCGTTGTCTATGTCTCAGTTTACCGATACGCTTTATATACGTATAGCGCGGACGTATCGGAGGGTACCGACGTCACAGCTTGAACTAAGCCTAAAAAATCTTTCCCGAACATCGATTTCAGCCAATCTGTGCGTCGACTGAAATTTTGCCTTCCTCATTCTCGGCATATATAATATCCATATTGTTCCATCTTATCTTGTTTTATACAGCTGATAAAACTCTATCTTCCTATCCATGTAAATTCCCAAACTGTTATTTGTTGATTTTAATATTTAGAACAGAAGTGGGTTACACGCTTTTAGCGTAACTGTGGGCAGCCGAAATACGCATATATCTCCGTAAATGAGAACTTCCTACCGTTCCTTCTTATATGCAATTATACACAATCCTTCCCTGTACTGAAATGTAAAATCCTTTTCATACTGATTCCCTTCTGCTTTTATTTATCCTTGGCGATTTCCTCTGTCTGATACACATTTCGCTGATACGCCGCCATTTTGAAAGCGGTCAATCGATCGTTGACGGGTTTATAAATCTAACTGAACCCGTTTGCAATGACTTGAAACCAATTTTGCGACATAGCTCCCCCATATTTTAAGCTAGATGATATCTAGCTTAACTATTGGGTACAAGACAATTGCAAATCGACCATTCCAAAGTCAGTTTTCCTTCCTTCTATCTTGCTCCAACTCTGTGGGATGGCGACTGAGAAAATCTGCGCCCACATTCTGTTTTCCAGGAATATATTCAATAGTGAAAGAGTATGGCTGAATCAATAATGACCATCTTAGTAAGCGAGTATTTGCATGCCGTGATGAGGCCAAAAATGACAGGGGTTGATGATCGCACTGGACCCCAAATGGCTTGCCATACAAATAGGGTGGAAACTTATTGATGGCCCACACCAATGCTAAACATTCCCTCTCTATAGTAGAGTAATTCTTTTCTGCCGCGTTCAACTTGCGGCTGGCATAAGCAACAGGAAACATTTCCTCATTCTGGGTCTGAGATTTTTGCAAAAGCGCGGCCCCAATTCCTACATTGCTTGCATCAGTCCGTACTATAAACTCTTGCGTCAGATCTGGTAACTTCAGAATAGGCCTACTAGTGAGTCTATGCTTCAATTCTGAATATGCATGCTCACAGTCTGCCGTCCACTTTATTGTGTCAGGTTTTCCTTTCTTTGTCAGAGCCGTCAAAGGTGCCCATAAGGTGTTGAAGTCTTTGATGTACTTTTGATAGAATTCTCCTAAGGATACGAACGACCTCACATCCTTTTTTGTCTGTGGTCTAGGTGCATTCCTTAACTTTTCTATATTTTTGGGATCAGGAGACATGTTTCCATGACAAATTGTATGTCCCAAAAATTCTAATTCCTGACATCCGATTACACACTTTGTTGGACGAGCAGTCAAACCTGCCTCTCTGAGTCTACCCAGTAACATTGATAGAGAATGTAGATGATCCTCAAATGTTTCCGTGGCTATGAGAATGTCATCCATAAAGTTAGTGATGTTAGAGTTGTTCAAGGGTTCCAGCAATTTCCTCATCATCCGTGAAAATACGCTTGGTGCGTTTTTCAACCCGAATGGTAGTACATTAAATTCGTAGTGACCATCCGAAGTGCTAAAAGCCAGCATGTGTCGGATCTCGGGTTTGACAGAAATCTGGTAATATCCCTTACTTAAATCGACCTTAGAGAAATATTTCGCAGTACTTAGCGTCGAGAACAGCTGATTGGTATCTGGTAATGGATCAGCTTGGGTTTCAGTGATCGCATTCAATTTCCGGTAATCGATACAGAGTCTGTGTTCTCCACTTGGTTTTCTCAACAGTACAACACTTGAACTGTAAGGTGATTCTGACTTGGAAATGATTTGTTCTTGCAACAGATAATCAATTTCCTCCTTCAATGCCTGTGCCTTGGCATATGGTATAGGGTAGGTCTTCATGCAGATAGGTGTTGTATCGATGACCTTTATATCATATGTCAATAAGTTGGTGCATCCTGGTTTATCAGTTAACACATCTGCATGTGTTTTAAAAACCTCTTTAACTTGCTCCCTCTGTTCCTGAGTTAACTGAGTACTAATTTTGACTTGTTCATATGTCTCAGTCGGTCTTAATGGATACTCTATTGAGGTAAGTGGTTCATGCTTCATTTCGGTTGCGATGGCCAGAGTCATCATATGAGCTACCTCCGTTGATGTCCTGTAATAATATTTCTTTAACAGATTAACATGGTACACCCTTTTTTTGCCCTTCTTGTCAATTTTGTAATTAGTTCTCGATATTTTCTCTAGCATGTTATATGGACCCTGCCAACCAACCTGCAGTTTGTTGTTACTGCAGGGCAATAGAAGAAGCACTTTTTCTCCAACAGCAAGTTCCCTATCCTTTGCTTTCTTGTTATAGTATTCAGTATGTTTCTTTCTGGCTCTGCGAAGATTGTCATTAGCCAATTTCCAGCCCATTTTCAGTCGAGTGGTCAACTCATTTACATACTGAATCGATGAGGTGACACTTTCCTCTGCCTTCTCATCTGTCCAAGTCCGCAGTAATGCTTCTAGTGGTAGTGGACCTTTTATAGGCCGACCAAACAACAATGTGGCCGGTGCCATTCCTGTGGAATTGTGTGGGACTTCCCGGTATGCGAATAATGCAGCGGGTAAGTATACATCCCATGTTCAGGTTTTTCACTGGCCAGCTTCCTGAGAATAGAAATGAGCGTACCATTGAACCGCTCGACTTGACCATTTCCTTGGGGTGATAAGGAGAGCAATGATAATGTCTGGCTTGAAAAATCCTGAACACTTCTTGGGTTAGCTTTCCCTTGAACTGGGAACCATTGTCCGTCAATATTTGATGTGGGAAGCCTAACCGGGTGAATATGGTCAACAATGCCTCTGCCACATGCTTAGAATCTATAGATGCCATGGCTACGGCCTCTCCCCACATAGAGCATGTATCAACTAGAGTTAAGATATAACTATTCCTTCTCTTAGTCCTAGTGAGAAGTCCAACAATATCCACTGCAACTCTCTCGAATGGAGTACGCATGATTGGCATTTCTCCCAGAGTTGCTGGTGCAGTCCCATGCTTGGGGGCTACACGTTGACACTCTGGACAAGATTTCACATATCGTTTGATATCTTCCGTGATCCCTGGCCAGTAATAGTGACAAGCTATCCGTTGACTTGTTGCACCAATTCCCATGTGTCCACTAAATGGAATAGCATGTGCGAGCTCCATACCTTTCTCCCTGTATGACTTTGGTACTACCAGCTGTCCATGTTCTTGAGGTCCTGTACCAGCTTTTCTATACAGTAGCCCATTTTTCATATACAAGTCTCCTTTTTCTGGAGGGTTATGGGCCTTTGGCAATTTGCCAAAACAAGGCTTCAATGTGTCATCTTCTGATTGAGCTTGTTTCATCTGCTCTGGCTGAGTATTGTTAGGATTTTCCTCCTCGTTTTTGGTGCTCGACCTGGTCTGGACTGCTGCCAGGACAACAGGTTTTACTGGGTCACCCAAAAATACATACCTACACCCCAATATCAGCGGGTATATAGGGTCATCTATCACTGCGGCTGTTATCACTCCTTCCACGTAGCGAGATTTCACATTGATCCTAGCAATAGGAAGTGTCATGGTTGCTGTTCCCTTAGTTGCCCCTTGTATTTCCACGATTTCTGTGGTAATTTGATCAGAGTGCACTAGGGTTGAACTCACAATTGAGTCGAAATCCAGGCCGGTATCATATAAGCACATGACTCGATTGCCGTTCACGGTTACGAGCTCACTCACAGGGGGATGACGGAGGCTATTCTGAATCCCTGTCAGTTCCATCATATCTGTCCTATTCCCTGTTGCTAAACATGCAGCGTGTCGAGGGGTTTTCCTTCTACAATCTACAGTGTTGTGGTTGCTCATCTTACAAATTTTGCACCACTTATCTCCGTGTTTGTAGGGTTTCTTTTCCTGAGTCTGAGGGTTCTTGTCCTTATTATCACATCTTGGCTTATTTCTGTATGGATGATCCTTCTGGTCAAACTGGGTATTCTGTGGTGGTGGCTTATATCCTTCTACCTGCTTCCTTTTTGTTCCTACCAATTCAGCTTGAGCTGCTTGGTATCTCTCTGCACATTTCAAAATGTCTTCCAGCCTCTCTGCTCTTTGTTCCATAAGGAATTTCCTCATTTCT
Source organism: Oreohelix idahoensis (assembly GCA_024509875.1). Classification (NCBI taxonomy): domain Eukaryota; kingdom Metazoa; phylum Mollusca; class Gastropoda; order Stylommatophora; family Oreohelicidae; genus Oreohelix; species Oreohelix idahoensis. The sequence continues at coordinate 147,944 of JAMPIV010012325.1, read as the reverse complement.
TGAGACATGGAATCTTTCACTTGCTCTAACATAACCATTTCTTTCAGATCCTCGTAGGTTTTCTGATACTTACCTAAACTACTCCATTTCAACAAATACGTTTCTAGCCTAGCTGAGAACTGGTTATATGTTTCTCCAGGTAGAGGTTTAGAAGTTCTAAATTTCTTCCTATATGCCTCAGAATTCTTTTCATACCGGATCAGTAAGGCTTGCTTTAGTATTTCATAATTTTCCTGATCTTCTTTGGGGAGTTTCAGATACACATCATATGCAATACCTCTCAATGCCTGGGATAACTTTAGACTCCATTTTTCCTTTTCCAGTCCATATGTAGAGGCTAGCCTTTCATACCTATCCAGGTACGACTCAATTGCGTCCTCCTTTTCAACAAATGGATCTAGGTGGAAGTTCATGGCCGCATTTGCTGTGTTCTGAAAAGAGCTATTCTCAGAACGTGGTGAGCTGTTACCATGGATGCTAGTCCCAGCCTGAAGTTGACTTGAGACAACCTGGAAGAAGATTTGCCAAAATGATCTCTCTCTCCAAGCCTCAACTCACTTATGTCTGTCTAAGCATCTCCTGCTCTCTCTCTTTTCTCTTATCATACATAGAGATTATAGTAAAGAGCTAAAAATACAAATATGGATGGAAAGGTCGTGAACAGCGTATTAATAAATGTGTAAAATTTATTAAAGAAGAAAAGCATGAAAATAATGCATATCATCACAACAACATAAAATTACATCAATAATCAAATATTCATCAAATAATCATATACACCAACAACCACACACACAGATCACCATTCATAAAACCTGTAGAACACAAAGAGATAAATAATCGAGTGACAGTCCTTCGGTTTTCGGGGACCAGCTGAAGTAACTCCAGTAAGTGGTGTTTTCGTATATATCCTCCATCGGTGATGGAATTAACCTGAATAACATCACTGTATAGGCGCTATCGTTGGTGACCCCCCCCCCCCCCTACTGGCGCGAGTTGGGCCGGGGGACGCTGTTTATCTCCTGCTGACGTGCGAGGTTTTAAGTATCCAGGAAATACACCAGAAGAAGTCACTTGAGGACAAAGAGACCCAGGCGCGCTTATCCGGCGCAAGGCTTCGCTTGGCTGTAAATCCTGTTTAAACTGGTTTGGCTGTGGTTTGCTGAGTGCCCCGTTTAGGCACAAAAAAGGCGGGTGATATGGAATTCTGCTATAGGCATGCTGAGCGGGTTTGATATTCTGGAAGCCGCAATGCTCTGGCTGGTAATCCAATAGGCGAGTAGAGAACTACTACTGCGTTTGGCGATTCCAGATTTAGCGTTGGCTCCGTTGCACTGCGTGAGCTTAACTTGGCGTTGACAAAAAGGGGTTTTGATTCAGGAACGGGGTTGACGATTCGTTACGCTAGCGGTATTCAGAACCCTCTAGATCGAAGAGAATATTTCGTTCTTCGCCTGACTGGAATCTGCTCTCGCGAGTCGGTCTCCCTGAAACTGAAGCAAATAATAAATCACACTAACTTTATACAGAAAGTTTCGCTCCACTATGGGATTAAATTTATTGTAGTTATTGCTATGATAGTTTAGGGCTGTCTTTAACCATGTCTCCTGTTCCTTAAAAATATCAATTATCACCACGCGCCCGCATAGGCTTAATATCTTTTGCACACCCAGGTACCTGTCAGTAACTGTTCTGACAGCAACAATCTACTCCTCTTCTCCCAATCTCAACATACAGGAATGGATATGCTTATTCATCTTACAACATTAAGTGAATTTACATAAACAGATTACAGCATTTGAAATTACACAGATAAATCATATGTCCCGTTTGGGGAAACAAACTATTAATATCCCACAAATGAATACATAGAAAATGCAATGTTCTTGCTATAAAAATCCAGTTGTGGCTAGATCATACGATATAATTATATCTATGCCTGGTGACTGCTTTCAGTGAAAGTTATAGACTAGTGCCTAGCCACACAAGTAAGCATAAAATGATCCTCCCTTGCCACTAAAAATATCTATCAAAAGGAATAAGTGACTATCTCCTATAATCCAGAGTTATTACCTGCATCTCACTATTCAGTTTTAAAGTGAACAATCCACACCTGACATTATCTTACAGAAATGACAGTTAATTTTGCTGACTCTTAACCCAATGGTAAGCATTCGTGGACTGATTCTACGCCTAATATCTGTTATTGTAAGTTTAACATTTAACCCATGATAAACCGTAACAGTGTAAGCACCACTTAATAGGCCGTAGACAGCGCTACCTTATCACTGAATAAATTACTAGGAGAAGTCCTCAGAAATAAATTCACTTCCCTAACAGATATATATAAAAGCTAACATGAATATATCATATTTATAAGATATGTCAACTCACCCCGAAAAATGCCAAGAAATAGGCGAAAAACATTTAGTTCTGTGTTAATGTTTGCCTTATTTCCATAATGGTCTATCTCGGGCCAGGAAATTCACGAATGTCTTTGTCTATTAAAACCAGTCTACTCTTATAGATCACAAGGGACGCTCCCCCCGAACACCTGGCGTGCGTATTTCTACAGAAGTTCGGCGAAAGACGTAATCTAGAGTAAGACAAAAGAAATCGTGCGAAAGTTCCCCAGGTAGAGAAATGCATAACATTATGCTCTATCTTGTCTAAGGGGCGAAAACCCAAAGATTTGCAGCGATTGTTATCTTTCCCTGAAACAGATCACACTCGTTACCCAGGCCTCAAAGGGTACCAGCCGCTCGTCATCAAACGTTTTAAAGCGACCAGAGAAATTCCCCTGTTGGGACCACAGAGGGTACCCGCCGCTAACGAACTGTTCCTTTCACAGAAACCGTCTTTGGCTCGTTCTAACACTTAAAGCGGACCCAAGAAATGTTTCTCTGGTCGAACAGGTGCGTTGACGTAACATTATCGTCTAGCGTTAGCTGACCGCAGCTGGCCAGCGTAAACAACCTCGGGTGGGGTTGAGAAGGTGAACAAATGTAGGTAGAATATGAAAGAAACGAAAATACAAAATGTCTCGGAAAACAGAACATTTAAAGGAGTAATCAAATTATGGACAAGATGGTAAAATAAATTATCTTTCACGTGACACTCTCTGCTTCTACTTCTAATTTCTTGGCTTCTCTTTCTGCTTCCAATTTCTTGGCTTCTCTTTCTGCTTCAAATTTCTGGGCTCTTTCTGCTTCCAATCTCTTTTCTTCTCTGTCCGTATACTTTTCACATTCCGTCGTGACATACTGGACCAGAGCATCACCACTCATGCCAAGCTCTTTTCCCACCTGCAGTGTGGCAGACCTAAACTTGACCAAGTCAGCCATGATGTATCTGTAGTCTAGTAGGGCAAGTGATCTTACTCAAACTAATTTACTACAATATAATTAACTTAGTTAAAATTAAAGTTAATTAAACTGACTTCACCATATATGAAACAGCTTTATCTGTACTCAATGGTACTCCTAAAAAAATTATTTATTTCCTACTATGTTAACTCTTTCCAAAAATTTTCAAAAAATTTTTTTCTCTACACAGCAGAAATAGTCTGTTCAACTGGATACTGCTGACACTGAACTGTCCTTTGCTGATATCAGACTTGGTAGGCCCAACAGTAGGGATGCCAATGACCAGTTGAAGTTCACTCTTTGGGGTCCTGCACTTTTGTGGGATTGCCTCTGATGAACCACACAGGTTTCTGATACTGGACAGCCTGGTTTGAGTTATTTCATGGAACCTGCAACATATCAGCCTTGGCTAGTATCTGGCTAGACTTGTAGCTGACTAGCACAGATGTCAGACCAGTCAGTCATCAGATGTCACCGTTATACAATCATAGTAAGTAAGGACATCATTTCAGTGATATAGCATTAATATTAACATTTCAATTAAGTGTAACTGACTAGCACATAAGTCAGACTAGTCAGTCCTCAGGTGTCAAAGTTATACAGTCATAGCAAGTAACATCATTTCAATGATACAGAATTAATATTAACATATCCGTAATAAACATCATCTGGTTTACTCTGCTCCTATACATCCTTTTCTGATCTATAACTTGATCCTTCTAAATCATGTCAAGTACAAATTCAAATACTGATGCTATCTTAGCAACTACCCAAAATTAATACATAAAATAAATAAAGTGAGTGACCACGTGATCAGGTTGCTTTCTACTGAAACTGGCTGTAGAACACTCCAGTTTACCAGCTGTAAATGGGTACAAAGTTGTGCGCTCGAACTAGGGAAGGCAAAGGCAGCGAGGAAGGGGACTAGTCACCTTAACCTCGTAAACTGGGATCTTCCATGAAGAAGTTTCTAACACTTCATTTCCCTATGACAATCTCTGCCATGGGACTGCCTTTATCTTCGTAAGCGATAAAGCAATATGATAAATATATCTTCATTAAGCTGTGGGGCTATTTGTGATTAATTTTTGTACAAGCAACAATCATCCACAATGCACATGTTTAGATCATATTAAAAATACAATACATTATATCAATGACTATTATACAGGCATATTTTGTGAATTCTATATGAACCTGAAATAACAAATATTATACACGGTAGTTATCATAATTTCGCTTACCCTCAGACTTCAGATACTGGACTTAAAAATGTTTCTGGCGATCCGCTCACAATTCATGGGTAGTGGCGAAACTCTGCCTCCAGTCTGTCTCAAACCTCTTTCGTTGTCTGTGTCTCAGTTTACCGATACGCTTTATATACGTATAGCGCGGACGTATCGGAGGGTACCGACGTCACAGCTTGAACTAGGCCTCAAAAATCTTTCCCGAACATCGATTTCAGCCAATCTGTGCGTCGACTGAAATTTTGCCTTCCTCATTCTCGGCATATATAATATCCATATTGTTCCATCTTATCTTGTTTTATACAGCTGATAAAACTCTATCTTCCTATCCATGTAAATTCCCAAACTGTTATTTGTTGATTTTAATATTTAGAACAGAAGTGGGTTACACGCTTTTAGCGTAACTGTAGGCAGCAGAAATACGCATATATCTCCGTAAATGAGAACTTCCTACCGTTCCTTCTTATATGCAGTTATACACAATCCTTCCCTGTACTGAAATGTAAAATCCTTTTCATACTGATTCCCTTCTGCTTTTATTTATCCTTGGCGATTTCCTCTGTCTGATACACATTTCGCTGATACGCCGCCATTTTGAAAGCGGTCAATCGATCGTTGACGGGTTTATAAATCTAACTGAACCCGTTTGCAATGACTTGAAACCAATTTTGCGACACCAGGGGACATAATATACTTTAAAACAAAACAAAAAATTGTAATAGCTTTAAACTGTTGCTGTTTAAAATATTACATATGTTTGTAAACAAAATAAATTAAGTGCTAATATTTGTATTTTCTCTTTGAAAAGAGTTACATATTTGTTTTTAATCATAGGTAAAATAATGCATAACTTGTTTCATACAATTAAATTATACAACGGATGCCACTACCGTGTAAAGATTATTTATTAAATTTTATTTCTTTTAATATAAAATATTTACCCGCTATTTTCTTAATATTTTTGACCGGTATTAACTAAAAACTCAGCATGAATAATGCTGTAAAAACCCCACGGCCTAATATCTGGCCTTTGGCTAGGATCATGTGTCTAGACACAGGGACCGGTACAATGACATTCATGTGTCATTAGGTCTCTTGTGTGAGAACACAGAAGATCACTAGGTGACACATTTTGTCATTGGGTCTTCTTGTGTTAGGACATGTGGTCTTGACCAGGGCCGGGTTTAAGCGGGGCTAATGCGACCTCATGCGTGGAAAAAATATGCGACCTCAAGCGAGGAAAAAAAAAAGGAAAAAAAAAGGTATTAACTGCCGCTTAAGCTGATTGGTGTTATGTGTGTAAATATAATTACTTTCTCCCTCACACATTCTGGTTATTTCAATGATTTTATAATCCCCTTCCAATCCCATTCCATTATCAGATGACAAGAATAATGTTTCAGTTTTTAAATTCAATATCTTCCACTCCACTAACCAGTATCAGTCTTCGGTCAAATTAGTTCAGGTTTCTCCACCACACAGTAATAAACTGTCAAGTATATCTTCACTCTGAACTCTTCTTATAGCTCACTTCCTTCGCTGGTCACCTCCGGGATGTGATGTTTCATTCCTTCAGACGTCAAAACTGTATCTGATTGGCTGAGCGCTTAAAGCGCTTTCCTCTCTGATAAAGTTGTTAAAGTTGATAACGTTGGATTTTTATTCCCGTTAATGATATCCACCAAAAGATAGATATAAGTGGATGGAAGCAGACATCATCATCATCATCAGTTGATAAGATCTCTATGGTGTTGTTTGCTCCACTGTAGTGTATGGAATGTCAACTTGACCTACGCAGTGGTGTGTAGACATGGATTGAGTGTATAATGTGCGAATGATGATAAAGGTTCGTGGTGTTGACAAAAAATGTTCTTTTCTCACACTCATGTATGGCTGGAAGTCATCGACACCAACGACTGTGTACCTTTTCTAAAGTTTAATTGGACGTACACACTCGACAGCACAGATAGTGACAAATCACAGGTTGCCATAATACATCATAGTACAGTGGATAAATGGTCTTGCAATGTTACATGGGCACTCATGTAGAATAAGTGTATAATGGACTGTCAGTAGCCAAGCACTCAGTATCGCCCATACATATATCATCTGACTTCACTGACTGAGCACGTCAGCTTATAAACAATATTTCAGATGGCTTCTAAACCTAATCTCGTCTAGCGACGATTCTTCAACATAATGTTCAGCACATATTTTTCCATATAATAATATTGAACCGCTAATAACGGGTTCTCATGTGTAGCAGTGATCTCTGGACTAAACAAGCGATAATACGGGCATCCCTTTTCTCTTCTTGAAAGTCACTACATGTTTTGGTTCCAAGATGGCTTCACTCGTGAGCTGTCACTCACGTTTGGATACAGATAATGAATCTGTCCTAAAGTTAGTCATTCATAAAACATTTCATTGCTCTGTAGATTTGATCATGAACAATTGACTGCAATCTACAGGATATAGTGCTGCTAGGAATCGAAGTCGTTTTCATCGAGTCAAATATATTCTCTTAGACATTCAAATCGTAACTATCGAAAATGGTGGCTTCGATCGAGAGTTCATAAGAGTATCTTTGATTACCTTGGTATAGGAAATATGAAACTGCCATTCCTTGGCAATACGACTAAACACTGGGGTAAAGCATACACGATAGGTTTAGACGACTATCACCTTCCCCACAAATACTGAGATCACTTTTTCCCCGGCGACAGGCCGACATGGAAACACAGTCCCTATCAGGACGAAGCCAAATCACACCACACTCTAGCGACACATCCGCCGAATAGCCTTCGACCTCTCTAGAGACAACAGAACATATAGTTCGACTTAGATATGTAAAGATATACAGATATAAGACAGACTCGTCCTACTCAGACAAACAATACACATAAATTCAGGCCATAGATATTCTGAAGCAAGAACAATCTATTGGTTTTAGCGAAGTCATTTTGGTTTGGTGGCCTAGGAAAGAAATTTCGCTAAAACCAATATAGGCTTTAGAGGGTTTCGCTGTCAGGTTGTGCTCACGCAAAGTAGACAGCAATTCATCTAACCCTGAATAGTGATCTTCCCAAGTATCGCTGAAAAGACAGATGTCGTCTAGATATGCAATGACATCTGACCGATAAGATAGGATTCGGCGCATCATGCGTACGAACGTAGCTGGTGCGTTCATAAGACCGAAAGGCATAAAATTTCATTGGAACAAACCTCTAGGTGTTGAAAAAGCCGTGAGAGGTTTGGCGCGTTCAGATAAAGGAACTTGCCAATATCCTTTAGACAAATCAAGTTTAGTGAAAAAATGAGATTTGGAGAGTCGAGTAAGTAGCTCTTCCAGTAAAGGCATAGGTTCGGCATCGAACTTAGTTACTTGATTCAATTTTCGATAGTCAACGCAAAGACGTATGTTATTGTTTTTTTTTACGCACAATAACCATCGGCGAAGAATATGCAGAGGTGGATGGTTCGATTATTTTCAAATCTATCATCTCATCCAACTCTTTCTCGACCTGTGCTTGAAAATGTATAGGTATAGGATAAGGTCTAACCCTAATAGGAGTATGGTCAGTTAGAACAATGTCATGTTGAATGACATTCGTTTGTCCAGGGATGTCAGTGAGTACATCCTGAAATGTTTGCAACATAGTTGAAACTTGTCGCTGTTCTCCTAGAGACAAATCAGGAGAGACAGTAACGTTCTTCCATGATTCACTGGAATGAAGTGGGATCATTGGAAGAGGAAGATTTACATCTGAAAAACTTGTTTCCTCATCCTGTATCACGGACAGTGATGAGTAATGACCATGTTGTACTGGAGAATTGTCCGTTGCTTGGAAAATGGGTTGCAAATAATCCGGACGTTCATGGATTCAGTAAGCATATTGATGTGGAAGGTTTTATGCTTCCCATCAATATCGACAATATAGTCGACATCGGAAATTTTCGATATTATATCGTACGGACCTTTCCAAGAAATAAGTAATCTGTTTTCCCTACAAGGTAGTAATACAAATGCTTTGTCACCAGGACAAAGTTGTCGTAAGCATCTCTTCTTATTGGCAAATTGCCTTGCCTTCTGTTTCGCAAATTCAGAAGAAGAAGTTGCTAATTTGCATGCTTCGATAATTTTTTGTCTCAACGCGATGACATATTCGTAGGATGACTTTGTGTCATCGTCAATATTGTCAGATGTTATAAGATCGTGAAGCAACGACATAGGGCCACGCGGACGCGCGCCAAAGACGAGTTCAAAGGGAGAAAATCCCGTATGTTCATTGGGTACCTCTCTGTAAGCGAAGAGGGCCGCAGGTAAAACTCTGTCCCAGTCTTGAGGATGATCCTCAGTTATCTTCCCCAGTAAGTTTTTAAGTGTTCTATTAAGGCGTTCGACCATACCATTAGACATTGGATGGTAGATACTACTTAAAGATCTATCTATCTGCAGAGTAGACATTACTTGAGACATGGTATCTGATATTAGTTGGGTGCCATGGTCTGACAATATCTCTCCGGGGAACCCCAGACGAGAAAATATAAGCCAAAGAGCATCTGCAATATCAGCAGTAGTAATGCTCTTCAGAGGAATAGCCTCTGGCCAACGTGTGCACATATCAACACACGTCAAGATAAACTGATGTCCTCTGGCAGACTTGATCTTAAATGGACCAATAATGTCTATGGCCATTTTTTGAAACGGCCGAATAGGAATGTCCGCCGCCTGAATGGGTGCAGCATGCCGTGGACCTTTGGATTTAACTTCCTGACATACTTTACAAGATCGACAATAAATCCGTATGTCCTTGTTTACCAATGGCCAAAAGAAAGCCGCAAGGACTCTTGACTTAGTACGGGAAAAACCCATGTGTCCAGCACACTGAGTGTCGTGAGCGTGCTGCAAAATTTTAACTCTCAAATTCTTGGGAACCAGGATTTGAGAATGACTTGACGTAATGGAGTCTTGAACCATACGTACAAGTACGCCATTCTTCTTTGTAATCCACGATTTACGACTTGTGTCTTTATTCGGATCACCTTTAGTTGCAAGAATGAAGAATTTCTTCAGAGTGGGATCATCTTCTTGCTGCTTTATAAACGAGTCACGAGAAATTACCAAGGGATTATCTTGGTTATGCACTTCATTATCTTCAGTAGATGAAGTTTGAGGCATATTAAGAGCCTGAGCTCTAGTGACTACAGCGTTAGCAATCTGCATGTTTTGCCTTTCCCACGTGGAAATTTGTTGCGGAGTGCATTCCTTGACTCCATGAATGCGACCGATGATGAGGTCAGCGATCGGATTCGGAAGAAGACATGCGTGTACATCTCCTGTAAAGAAAGGAGTAGCAATCCTAATGATAGCAGTAGAGTATTTCTCTAATGTGCCGCCAAATGTTACACATTTGACTACTTGTCCAGTGGCACGGGTAGGATCTACGAGTGTAGCGAGATTTGGTAAACACTTGCTTGGTTGTAGCGCGACACGCCCACGCGACACCCACACACACCAGCGCAAGGTCAGCGCTGCGGTCTTTCTTTGAAGTTGGTAGACAGCGGAAATGTGACTTACGGTTAAAAGCCATACAGTATTACTGAAGAATGAGGAAATAGCTATATAGGAATGTATGGCCGACTTTAAAAGTTTGCATTTACTGGACATTAAATTATTCACTACAGGAGAACGCATGGTTGGAATAATATTAAATAAATATAACTCAACAAAGGAGATAGGCTAGGAATTATATCCAAAAGGATATTATTCAAATATAAATAGTTTTAAAGATAATTAATATTTTTCACCTTCATCACATCGGCTAAAAGTTAGCTAATAATCTTTAAAAATTTATTACACTAACAAGCCTCAACGGAATTGTATAAAACTTATATGTAATGAAAGCCCCATATGGGGAAAAGGAAATGATATATAGGAAGGAAGGAAGGAGATAAGTGTGTGAGTGACAGAAGAGAAAAACGAGTACAGGAAAAGCACAGATTGTTTCAAATAGCTTCAAAACAGGAGATGAAACTAAAATCTTTTGGGGAATTTGGGAGCTGCTTTCTCGTACGCGCGAGAGACTGAAATATAAGGACAGAGCGGCGCATTGTAAATCACACACCAAATCCAGAAGCCAGAGTGAGAAACTGGAGGACAGCCTCTGCAAGAAAAGTTCTATTTTCACGCTGCATGCAGGGCAGATTAAGTTAAGCCAATACAGTCTCACCGTGAGCTTATTAATCCTAAGAGGGTATGTAAGTTTATTAAAAATATATGTATTACTAATATCATTTTATTTCAGATTTTATTTCTGATTGATTGTAGCAGATATAATAAAAAAGGGAATGACGCTAACCAGAGATAACCTTCACCGGCATTGTCAGGAAGCATAACCATTAATTGGTTAGCCAAATATATTATGGCTAATTCTTGCCTGGAAGCTTACGACATACCAGCAAGTACATAAGTGACTTGACATCCATAAGTGGAAGGCAAAGGTTATATCGTACCCATGTATCATAACATGTGATTTATTCATGTATATTGTTAATTCTGCACCTTATACATTATCTTATCATGCTATCTCTGTAATATACTACCATGATTCATTCATTTACATACAAACACTGAAGACATGGTCGCATCATGAACAGCAGAGGGTGGTGAGATTGTTAGAACAATGGCCACCTATTACTTCTTGTTCCAGGTTTTTATGATCAATGTTTATGATCATTCCTGATCGAGAAACTAAAGACTTGAAGAAGTTGATCCAGCTCACTGAAGCCTAGAGGTCAACCAAACTTCAACACCTTAGTCCCCCGTAGTTATAGGGCGGGCTGAAGGAAAGTCTTCCGTACTCCAGTGTGTCGGAGGAACCTCGAGCAGACGTGGATAAAGTTGAGTTTATATATTTCCATCCAACAAATCCTGTGAGCAGTTCTAAAACGACTTTCTAATGATGAAAACTAGATGGCAAGAGATAATGTGACAAACTTGTTTTATAAATTCAGTGGAAGATAAATCCAAGACTTTTTCTATTAGTTATTTTAATTTGTAACTGTAAATAATCATACATTTTACCATCTTCCAACACCCATTTATCATTACAAGAATATATAGATGTACATAATAAATTGGATAATTGTACTCATTTGACTTGTTAAATTTTTAACTGTTAAATTTTGAGTTACTTTTTCTAATTTAATTATAATATCACATAGGGTTACGATAGCGAAGTAGCATCTTATACTTCTGAAGCCTAAATCTATTGTCCAGCTCAGAGTATTCACAGCTGTAACTCACTTGTGATACCAGTGTACTTCTCGGGCACTGGAACTTCATACTTTCTGGAGAGAGATTCTACTTCTGCTCTACCACTACTATCATACTAGGAAAACCTTTCGCTACATTGGGGGCTCTTTCGCGGGATATTATTTTGTATCCTGGGCCACTATCTATGTATTCTTCTATCTTGAGCCACAAATAGTTTGTAAAAATAAATTTTTTTTTTTGGAAAAAATTCTAAAAACTTAGAAATTTGTTTGTAATAGTAGTACCATTGAGTACGAAGTAAATAGGAAACGCTCACAAGGTTTTAAGGATTTGTCTTGTTCAAAGTAATTAATTGATTTTAATTAAGTTAGTTTGTTAGTGAAGATAAAATTATATACCCTCTGGTAAGTAAGCATCATGGCTGAATTGGTGAAGTTTAGAGCTGCGATTATGCAGGAAGGAAAAGACTTGGGTATGACAGGAGATGCTCTAATTCGATATATCACAACTGAAGTGGATAAATATTTAGATAGAGAGACCAAAAGAATGGAAGTTGAGGCTGAAGCTAAGAAATTAGAGGCAGAAAGAGAGACCAAAAGAATGGAAGTTGAGGCTGAAGCTAAGAAATTAGAGGCAGAAAGAGAGACTAAAAGAATGGAAGTTGAGACTGAAGCTAAGAAATTAGAAGCAGAGAGAGAAGCCAAAAGACTGGAAAGAGAAGAAAAGAGACTAATTTTGGAAGCTGAAGAAAGAAGGTTACAAAGAGCGCATGAGTTAAGTTTAAAGGAACTTGAACTCCAGGGAGCAGCTAGCAATCATGGTGCTAGCTCACCTCACTCTGAGAGTAGCTCCAACCATAGCGCGGCAAATGGAGCCATGAGTTTCCACCTGGATCCATTTATTGAAAAAGAGGACGCCATTGAGTCGTACCTGGATAGATATGAGAGACTGGCCTCTACCTATGGATTGGAAAAGGAAAAATGGAGCCTTAAGCTCTCTCAGGGGTTGAGGGGAGTTTCATACGATGTTTATTTAAAACTCTCAAAAGAAGACCAGGAAGATTATGAAATCTTAAAACAAGCTTTACTGGTCAGGTACGAAAAGAATTCTGAATCTTATAGAAAGAGATTCCGAACTGCTAAGCTACTTCCAGGAGAAAACTATCACCAGTTTTCTGCCAGATTGGAAACTTATCTGACAAAATGGATTAGCTTAGGAAAGTGTCAAGATATAAAAGAAATGGTCATGATGGAGCAACTGAGAGAATCCATGCCTCAAGAAATGAGAAAATTTCTTATGGAACAAGGAGCTGAGAGATTGGAAGATATTTTAACCATGGCTGAAAGATATCAAGCAGCTCAGTCAGAAGTATCAGGAAATAAGAAGAAGCAGGGTGAGAACTTCAAACCTTCACAAAACTTTACCAACTATGAACACAGGGACAATTCCAACAAGAACAAACACAGAACTGATTATAAAGACAAAAACCCTCTAGGATCAGAAAAGAAACCTCCAAGAAAGGAAGGAAAGTGGTGTAAATCTTGCCAAATGAGTAACCACAATACTGCGGAATGCAGACGGAAAAACCCTCCTCATCACGCTGCATGCCTTACAACAGAGAACAAGGGAAGGAAGGACCTGGCAGATAGTCAGAATGACCTCCATCATCCCCCTGTCTGTGAGGAAGTGACCTTGAATGGCACCCAAGTACTGTGCTTATATGATACAGGCTTGGACTTTGACTCAGTAGTGTGCTCTTCTCTGGTGAGTCCGGAACAGATAACCACAGAAACAGTGGAAATCAGAGGACCAGTCAAGGGAGCAGGAACCATGACACTGCCCTTAGCCCGAATCAACATAAGATCTCGCTATGTGGAAGGAGAGATCAAAGCAGCAGTGATGGACAACCCTATCTACCCATTAATACTGGGATGTAGATATGTCTTTCTAGGAGAACCTATAAGACCCATAGTGATGGCAACAGTCCAGACCAGGGCAAGCTCTAAGAAAGAGGAGGACACTATCATCAATACTCATCCAGAAGAGATGAGAAAGGCTCAAACTGCTGACAGTACATTGAAGCCTTGCTTTGGCAAATTACCTAAAAGCCATAACCCTCCAGAAAAAGGAGACTTATATATGAAAAAAGGCCTACTATATAGAAAAGCTGGAACAGGACCAAAAGGACATGGACAGCTTGTAGTGCCAAAATCATACAGGGAGCAGGTTATGAAGCTAGGACATGCTATACCCTTCAGTGGACATATGGGAATAGGGGCCACTGGACAACGGATAGCCTGTCACTACTTTTGGCCAGGGATCACAGAGGACATAAAGAGGTATGCTTCGAACGTGTTGCCGTGGGAAGAGAAATGGAAAATGCTACCTTGGTCGATACTAAGGCAGTAGCAATGTCATCGATAGATTCGAAACATGTGGCAGAGGCACTGTTAACAATATTCACCCGATTAGGTTTCCCACATCAAATATTGACTGACAATGGTTCTCAGTTTAGGGGAAAGCTAACACAAGAAGTATTCAGGTTATTTCAAGCTAGACATTATCACTGTAGCCCGTACCACGCCCAAGGGAATGGTCAAGTAGAGCGGTTCAATGGCACGCTCATTTCAATCCTTAGAAAGTTGGCTAGTGAGAAACCTGAAACTTGGGACAATACTTACCCTCTGCACTATTTGCATACAGGGAAGTCCCACATAACTCCACAGGATTGGCTCCAGCTACATTGTTGTTTGGACGACCAATCAAAGGTCCACTGGAAGCATTGTTGCGGACATGGACTGATGAAAATGCAGAAGAAACCGTTACTTCTTCATACAATACGTCAACGAGTTGACATCTCGATTGAAAACAAGTTGGAAACTGGCAAATGATAACTTGAGACAGGCCAGGAGGAAGCAGGCTGCTTACTACAATAAAACAGCAAAAGATAGGGAACTTGAGGTGGGAAAAAAATTATGTTACTGTTGCCCAGCAGCAATAATAAATTGCAAATTGGATGGCAGGGACCCTACGTCATATTGGAAAAACTTTCCCGGACCAACTATAAGATTGACAAGAAAGGAAAGGAGAAGGTGTATCATGTCAACCTTCTTAAAAAGTATTATGACAGGGAAGCATCAGAAGTTGCCCATATCATGACCCTGGCCATTGCAACAGAAATGCAGGATGAACCAATTTCCTCCATGGAATACCCCCTATCAACTACGGAAAGCTATGCTCAGGTTAATGTGAGTGAACATTTAACTCTTGAGCAGAGGAAAAAGGTTCAGGAGGTGTTAGAAATCCATGCTGATGTACTCACAGATAAGCCGGGGTGTACTAATCTGTTAGAGTATGACATGACGATTACTGACCCTACACCAGTTTGTATGCGGACATACCCTATACCTTATGCTAAAGGACAGGCACTCAAGGATGAGATTGATTATCTCTTAAAAGAGAAAATTATTTCAAAGTCTGAATCTCCCTACAGCTCAAGTGTGGTGCTATTAAGGAAGCCTAGTGGTGAACACAGGTTATGCATTGATTATAGGAAACTAAATGCTATCACTGAATCTCAGGTAGACCCATTACCTGACACCAATCAGTTGTTTGCTACATTGAGTAAGGCTCGGTATTTTTCAAAAGTAGATCTAAGCAAGGGATACTACCAAATACCAGTGAAACCAGAAGTTAGGAAACTGTTAGCCTTTAGTACACCGGATGGACATTACGAGTTCAATGTACTCCCATTTGGTTTAAAGAATGCTCCAAGTATCTTCACCAGAATGATGAGGAAATTGTTGGAACCATTACAAAATCCTCATATCACCAACTTCATGGATGATATTCTGATTGCTACCACTACATTCGAGGAACACGTAGTAGCACTCTCCATGTTGTTAGGTAGATTAAGAGAAACGGGATTGACAGCACGCCCAACTAAGTGTCATATTGGATGTGAGACATTGGAATTTTTAGGTCACACTATCTCTACAGGGCAAATGTCTCCGGACCCAAAGAATGTAGAGAAAATGAGAAAAGCACCAAGACCACAAACTAAGAAGGATGTAAGATCCTTTGTGTCACTGTGCGGGTTTTATCAGAAATATATACCCCATTTTAACTCATTGTGCGCGCCATTAACCGACTTAACCAAAAAAGGTCAGCCGGATAAAATACAATGGACTGTGGAGTGTGAACAGGCTTATACAGAGTTGAAAAATAAGCTGACAAATAAACCTATCCTTGCCCTTCCCGATCTCACACAAGAATTCGTACTAAGAACGGATGCTAGCAATGTAGGCATCGGAGCAACATTACTACAGCGGGCAGACACACCGCCACATATGCTATTACCAGTAGCTTTTGCCAGTAGAAAGTTAAATACAGCTGAGAGAAATTATTCTACCGTTGAACGTGAATGCCTCGCTTTGGTCTGGTCGATCAACAAATTCGCCCCTTTTCTTTACGGGAAACACTTCATTGTGGAAAGTGATCACCAGCCTTTGATGTTTTTAGCAGTGTCTAAAAAATTAAATTCACGACTTTTAAGGTGGAGTTTACTGTTATCTCCATATTCGTTCAATGTGAGATACATACCAGGACGGGACAATCTTGGACCCGATTTTTTAAGTAGGCATCCTATCAAAGGAGATATAGAGAAACAGAAAATTAAGGAGGAACTGCAGCATGTGTTACCAAAAAGTTAACCGTGCAGGCACTGTTTTAAAGAAGAGGGCTCTGTAGCGAGATTTGGTAAACACTTGCTTGGTTGTAGCGCGACACGCCCACGCGACACCCACACACACCAGCGCAAGGTCGCGCTGCGGTCTTTCTTTGAAGTTGGTAGACAGCGGAAATGTGACTTACGGTTAAAAGCCATACAGTATTACTGAAGAATGAGGAAATAGCTATATAGGAATGTATGGCCGACTTTAAAAGTTTGCATTTACTGGACATTAAATTATTCACTACAGGAGAACGCATGGTTGGAATAATATTAAATAAATATAACTCAACAAAGGAGATAGGCTAGGAATTATATCCAAAAGGATATTATTCAAATATAAATAGTTTTAAAGATAATTAATATTTTTTCACCTTCATCACATCGGCTAAAAGTTAGCTAATAATCTTTAAAAATTTATTACACTAACAAGCCTCAACGGAATTGTATAAAACTTATATGTAATGAAAGCCCCATATGGGGAAAAGGAAATGATATATAGGAAGGAAGGAAGGAGATAAGTGTGTGAGTGACAGAAGAGAAAAACGAGTACAGGAAAAGCACAGATTGTTTCAAATAGCTTCAAAACAGGAGATGAAACTAAAATCTTTTGGGGAATTTGGGAGCTGCTTTCTCGTACGCGCGAGAGACTGAAATATAAGGACAGAGCGGCGCATTGTAAATCACACACCAAATCCAGAAGCCAGAGTGAGAAACTGGAGGACAGCCTCTGCAAGAAAAGTTCTATTTTCACGCTGCATGCAGGGCAGATTAAGTTAAGCCAATACAGTCTCACCGTGAGCTTATTAATCCTAAGAGGGTATGTAAGTTTATTAAAAATATATGTATTACTAATATCATTTTATTTCAGATTTTATTTCTGATTGATTGTAGCAGATATAATAAAAAAGGGAATGACGCTAACCAGAGATAACCTTCACCGGCATTGTCAGGAAGCATAACCATTAATTGGTTAGCCAAATATATTATGGCTAATTCTTGCCTGGAAGCTTACGACATACCAGCAAGTACATAAGTGACTTGACATCCATAAGTGGAAGGCAAAGGTTATATCGTACCCATGTATCATAACATGTGATTTATTCATGTATATTGTTAATTCTGCACCTTATACATTATCTTATCATGCTATCTCTGTAATATACTACCATGATTCATTCAATTACATACAAACACTGAAGACATGGTCGCATCATGAACAGCAGAGGGTGGTGAGATTGTTAGAACAATGGCCACCTATTACTTCTTGTTCCAGGTTTTTATGATCAATGTTTATGATCATTCCTGATCGAGAAACTAAAGACTTGAAGAAGTTGATCCAGCTCACTGAAGCCTAGAGGTCAACCAAACTTCAACACCTTAGTCCCCCGTAGTTATAGGGCGGGCTGAAGGAAAGTCTTCCGTACTCCAGTGTGTCGGAGGAACCTCGAGCAGACGTGGATAAAGTTGAGTTTATATATTTCCATCCAACAAATCCTGTGAGCAGTTCTAAAACGACTTTCTAATGATGAAAAACTAGATGGCAAGAGATAATGTGACAAACTTGTTTTATAAATTCAGTGGAAGATAAATCCAAGACTTTTTCTATTAGTTATTTTAATTTGTAACTGTAAATAATCATACATTTTACCATCTTCCAACACCCATTTATCATTACAAGAATATATAGATGTACATAATAAATTGGATAATTGTACTCATTTGACTTGTTAAATTTTTAACTGTTAAATTTTGAGTTACTTTTTCTAATTTAATTATAATATCACATAGGGTTACGATAGCGAAGTAGCATCTTATACTTCTGAAGCCTAAATCTATTGTCCAGCTCAGAGTATTCACAGCTGTAACTCACTTGTGATACCAGTGTACTTCTCGGGCACTGGAACTTCATACTTTCTGGAGAGAGATTCTACTTCTGCTCTACCACTACTATCATACTAGGAAAACCTTTCGCTACAACGAGTGACTGCCTAACACCAATTGTGGTGCATCCAGAATCAAATAACACAGAGACTGGATTGTTATTCACTAAACCCTTATGTAAGACAAGAGAACCTCTTCCATCATGCGCGACTGATGCTGGAAGAGCAGGAAGAGGATGGCCACAGCTTAAAGTAGACACTGTGGTTGGCTCAAATAACGTTTTGCATTGGGGGCACTGAGATGCTCTCCCAAAATCAAAAGCGGCACATGCCATATTACTAGCATCATTATTATCTTTACTCTGTTTATAGGCTTCATGGGACTCTTGTTGTGCAGAGTTTGCCTGAAAATGTGGTTTATGTCTTTTGTTTTGAGATCTACCTCGGTTATTATCACCTCTGTAGTTATTGTTACCTCTATTGTAACCCCTATTTGGGTTTGAGTCATAGTTCCCTTGGTTACCATTATCATATTCATTATAATGAGTATCTCTGTAATTATGATCTTGTTGACTCCAAGACGGATAACCCTGATAGTTTCTATAATTACTTCCTCTACGGAAATTCCTATAATTATGACCACCCCTGTGTCGAGAGCTATCAGGTCGTCTCCAGTTCTTTGAAGAAGAACCCTGAAATGATTGGTTACCTTGGTTTTGATAACTATTATGGTTACCTTTTTTATCAAATCTGTTTTGAGGTCCCTGAAATCTGTGTGAATAATTGGGATTGTATGGTGTTGCTGAAGCAACTGGCATACTCTCCTTAATCTTAGTGTTGCCAAAAGTCACGTCGGGGTGTGCAGTGACATATTGGGAACAATATTCTTCCATTTCTTTTAGAGATTTAGGTTTACGCTCATGTATAAATTCAAGGAAAGGTTTGTTCACACATGACATAATCTTATCTCTGAGCAACAAATCCATAAGTCCTTCATACGTTTTTTCTGTTTTGGAAAGCTCAATCCAACGATCAACTGTGAGACGTGCCTTTGCAGTGAATTCTGAGAATTCTACACCCGTCTCAGGTACCATCGTTTTAAATAAAAGGCGATAGCCTTCCTCACTTAGCTGATATTTTTTTATCAAAGCCGCCCTAATGACATCATAATTATCCTTATCTGCCTCTCCTACAAGGCATAATCTAGTCAAAGATTCACCTTTCAAGTTTTCTGATAATTGATTAGCGTATTGTGATTTATCCACATTATGTGTACGACAAGAACGTTCAAATCTATCCAGCCAGAATGTAATATCGTCACTGGACTGATTGAACGGTGGAACCTTAACCTTGTAAGTAGAAGGTTTATCATTACCACTAGATGCCTGATTAACATTACTCATACTTGTCAATCTTAATTTCTCCAACTCAAATTCATGTTCTCTTATTGCTTTTTTTTCTTCAGCCTCTCTGTCTAATCTTTTTTGTTCAGCTTCCCTGTCTAATCTTTTTTGTTCAGCTTCCCTGTCTAATCTTTTTTGTTCAGCTTCACTGTCTAATCTTTTTTGTTCAGCCGCAGCTTCTCTTTCCAATTTTTTTTGTTCAGCTTCAAATCTCCTTTCCTCTACCTGCATCTGCAATTTCTTTTGTTCAGCAGCAGCCTCAGCTTCTCTTTCTAATCTTTTCTCTTCCGCCATAGCTTTTCTTTTTTCTGCAGCTAATCTTTTCTCTTCTGCAGCTAATGCTTTGTCATATTGAGCAACTGCCCATTGTTCTAATTGTTGACCAGTCTTATCAAGGGCTTTCCCTTGTGTAATGAAGTATTCTAATGTAGCCATGATGTCTAACAATAATACTAATCACCTGAATCAATAATAATACCACAAGTTCTCAATGACTTGATTAATCAGTATACTATCCCAATATCTGTGGGTCACAAGCCTTTAATAAGGTCTTGTATAATAGTAATAATAATCAGGTACTGGTTTATACCATAATCCAAGTGCAGTGCACAGGCAATTGTGTCTTATGAAATATACCTATATAAAACATATGTCAACCAACAGAATACATAAAGTACAAATAGGACTGACAATACAAGAACGTTTGCAGAAATCAAAATAAATCAAATAGGGAAATCAATGAAAATAATCACTGAATCTGCAAAGAATAACAACACAAATGACGTCACAATATATGAATATAAATTGTGAATAGAACTGAAAGATAGAAAAGGTTAGACCAACAAATTACAAACAAATCAAAACAAAACTAAAGAACAAAGAAATATTACAAAAATAACAATAATTACAGACTTCACAGCTAACACAAAAGCAACAGTTGTCGCAGCAAATTTTCAATCAAGAAAATTGCACCTATAGAAAACGCCCACAACGGACCCTCTATGACGTGGGATATTCTGTTGTGAGGACGCCGCCCAACCTTAAACACAACCCGCTGACATAGAAACTAACATACTATACAAACAAATAACATGCAAACATAAATATATATAAATTATGTGTATGATAGTATGTGTTGCAAAATAGGCTCAGTCTTACAGTAATGGCAAAGTTATTTTTATGAAAATAAACAAACTGCCACTTTATTCAATTAAACATTCTGGCCTTAAATATTAAAGTTCATATATGGAAAACAAGAAGATCCATCGATGAAAATAGGACTTCTTAGTTCACTCATACTGTCTTCCTGTTAACATTGACAAGAATTGATCCAACTGTTCTGTGAAACTCTATAATGTCTAATGTAAAAAATGTCAACAACGCTGACCTACATACTGCATTCACCTGACAGGTCACGTGACGAAGTGTTGACAAAGAGCAAACCAATACTGCAAGTGTGTCGTATCAGCCACAGGAAACGGTCTGGTATCGGTAATCTGTTGACTTCTGAACTTCTGTGAGGTCAAACCCAGAAAGCTGGTCCACCAGTTGATAAGATTGATAAAGTTGAATTTTTATTCCCGTTAATGATATCCACCAAAAGATAGATATAAGTGGATGGAAGCAGACATCATCATCATCATCAGTTGATAAGATCTCTATGGTGTTGTTTGCTCCACTGTAGTGTATGGAATGTCAACTTGACCTACGCAGTGGTGTGTAGACATGGATTGAGTGTATAATGTGCGAATGATGATAAAGGTTCGTGGTGTTGACAAAAAAATGTTCTTTTCTCACACTCATGTATGGCTGGAAGTCATCGACACCAACGACTGTGTACCTTTTCTAAAGTTTAATTGGACGTACACACTCGACAGCACAGATAGTGACAAATCACAGGTTGCCATAATACATCATAGTACAGTGGATAAATGGTCTTGCAATGTTACATGGGCACTCATGTAGAATAAGTGTATAATGGACTGTCAGTAGCCAAGCACTCAGTATCGCCCATACATATATCATCTGACTTCACTGACTGAGCACGTCAGCTTATAAACAATATTTCAGATGGCTTCTAAACCTAATCTCGTCTAGCGACGATTCTTCAACATAATGTTCAGCACATATTTTTCCATATAATAATATTGAACCGCTAATAACGGGTTCTCATGTGTAGCAGTGATCTCTGGACTAAACAAGCGATAATACGGGCATCCCTTTTCTCTTCTTGAAAGTCACTACATGTTTTGGTTCCAAGATGGCTTCACTCGTGAGCTGTCACTCACGTTTGGATACAGATAATGAATCTGTCCTAAAGTTAGTCATTCATAAAACATTTCATTGCTCTGTAGATTTGATCATGAACAATTGACTGCAATCTACAAGATATAGTGCTGCTAGGAATCGAAGTCGTTTTCATCGAGTCAAATATATTCTCTTAGACATTCAAATCGTAACTATCGAAAATGGTGGCTTCGATCGAGAGTTCATAAGAGTATCTTTGATTACCTTGGTATAGGAAATATGAAACTGCCATTCCTTGGCAATACGACTAAACACTGGGGTAAAGCATACACGATAGGTTTAGACGACTATCACCTTCCCCACAAATACTGAGATCACTTTTTCCCCGGCGACAGGCCGACATGGAAAACACACAGTCCCTATCAGGACGAAGCCAAATCACACCACACTCTAGCGACACATCCGCCGAATAGCCTTCGACCTCTCTAGAGACAACAGAACATATAGTTCGACTTAGATATGTAAAGATATACAGATATAAGACAGACTCGTCCTACTCAGACAAACAATACACATAAATTCAGGCCATAGATATTCTGAAGCAAGAACAATCTATTATTACCCAAACAACGAATAAATCGCAGTAAAATGGATTTATCCGCGGAGTTTTGATCGAAAGAGCCGACACAACATTCAAGGGAAGTAACTCCATAATGACTTTCCCTTAAGCACTATTTTGCCTTCAAAATATTTGCGAAGATAACAAGAATACCAATGTATAATATTGTAAGATATCAAAGACTGCACGTAACACTCTCGTGGTACAGTTATGTCAGGAAATATTGTGTCCTTTTACATAACTTTCGTTCTCTCCTGCATTATCATTTATTTCTTCATTTTCGTCACCTTTCGTCCTATTCTTTGGCATACTACATGCATCAACATTTTGTTGCTCTGACAACTCCCTATATTTATCTACGTTTCACCATGTGAATCGTAGCATGACAAGGCTAATTAGACTGGTCAACGGATACTACTTTTAACACTTACGTCTTCTAGCCATCTTTGAAAGAGACGGTCACTGTTGACACAAGGTGGAAGAGCACGATCAACAGAAAGAAAGTCAGATTGCCAACCTGGGAAAGCCGTCTGAGAGATGTGCGAGGGCCCAGGGGATAATGAGGTAGTACTGCTATCAATAATACAGATTGGGAAGATTATGTTGGGACAAGTATTAGCCAGGAAATAAGTTCACCGATGTGTTTGTGAGTTTGCATAAGTGCAATAGGAAATATTACTGACATATTTGAAAGAGGTCACGAGTTTACATTTTAAAATTGATAATTTTAAAACACGCGAGGGATAGTAATGATTTAACAATCCCACCAATATGGGTCTAAAGAGATTAGATTGGTTTAAATTGAGAGCCGGAGTAAACATTAGTTCTCATTGCAAGTTTGTCGGAAATACCTTATGGGACTTGGAGCGGACAATGAGAGATATAATCTAACAAATTCGGATACAAAAGTCAGACTCACATTCAAGAACGTCAAGTAACAACTCCCGGGAACCAGAGAGAAAAATCGGACAAAGAATTCCAACATTATAAGTGAAAGATCGAAGTATTTGGGCGTCTTTTATGTAACTTAAAAGAGAACCCGCATTTTAAAATACAAAGACTGGATATTTAATGAATCAGAAACACAAGTCATAAGAGGAATAATAATTACCCAGACCAGTGTTCGAAGCATCGCATCAACGTTGCTGTGTCTATACACCTGTGCCAGGAGATTGTGTTTCCAAAAAAGATAGTGTGGGGTAAATGTAAACATTTATTTTAAAATGCGAATTTGACATGTCTGTACTTGCTAAGAGGTGATACAAAGAAGAGGAGGCCGACAACCTCAACATATAAAAATAGTATGTTCATAAACCACTATAGTAAGCGCTGGTATTTGCTTTATTTCAATCCGCCCAGGAAAGCGAAAGCAGAAGCAACCCCAGACGCCGAAGGGAGCAGTGATGAGTGATGATTACATCGCATTTGCAGAAAGTGTATAGTATCATTTTGTGAGAAAAATTTACTTTGTTAGTTGAGGCTAAATCATTGCATTCGCGATGTCCAAGCACATATTTTTTTCCATTTAAGTGACTAGAAGAATAAGAGGATTTTTAATCACATTCATGAGTAACTCAAAAAGTCTAATTATTTAGAGAGCCTAATATTTCTGGGTAGACAGCGAGACACTGCGCCTGATAATTCCGACCACAGTGTAATTAGCAGAGGCATTTGTTCTTTTTATTTTGTCTAAAGTTCGTGATTCAAAGCTACAAGACTGTTTTCAGTACAAGAGACTAGTTTGAAGAAGAGTTTTCGCTACTATCTTGTGATTCACGAGCTGGGTTCGACACCAACTACCTACAGTGGACTGGACACGTTGTGAAGACACCCACCATGACATTAGGAATGAATTTCATTTAGACGCATGTTAAAGGTGTTTTCAGGACTTGAACATACGAACACTGCAACATGTAACGCGAATAATGGACGTTCACTTCGAAGTCATTATATAGATTTATTTTACACAGGACAAACAATGAGCTCCAAGTTTTGATGAATAATGGCGGCATGCATTTTCATATCAGCAAGGAATACAATACATCGACCGGTAGGCAGAATTACCGTCAGTAAAAGTCATAATGTCCACGAATTATCACTGCATATCAAACTTGTCGAAAAGTCATTTAATATTGTACTAAATACTTTCCTTTACACGCCATCCATCACAAGCACACATAGAAATATATTCTTCATAGAATCTGTAACTTATACAGTGGACTTCTACAAACACAGTCCGAGCTCTCCCACTTGCGTCCCAACACCTTCAAGTACACAGGCTACAAGAGGGCGTTACAAGTCTCCAGCAGACGTGCATACCTAATTTTTACTGAAAACTGACGTCACTAATACTTATAATAGAGTGGTTCACTAGTAGTGCGTCTATGTGTTACCTCATCGGTTCACATCAATGCCTTCCCTTAGAGAATGCACTGATGTGCACAAACATACGCGTAACACTATATACCCCGCCCCTCCAGAAAAAAAAAACGAAGTTTTTTTCTTCTTTTTTATGAATCGAGGGACCACCAACCTAACCCGATGTCAAAACGCGTTCAGTCTGAGTCATGTCTCAGTTAAACATGCAAACAAATTATTAGGACTTGAGAAAAAAAAATTTCAAGAGAACATTAATAGTATCTAATGAGCCTATGATCCTGATGATAACGGAGGTGGTGTATGTACCATACGATCATGAAAAGTAATAGGTGACATGAATGTGTAAGTGAAAAAAAAAATCGAATTAAGTGATCATGAGAAAAACATTACACATCATGATAAATAAATGAATTAAGTGACGGTATCATAAATAGTGTGAGTGTCTGTAAGTTATCTCACTAAGTTAAATGATTTCTCTTCATTAAACTTCAAGTGTTCTTGTCATAATAGGTAAATAATAACATTGGCAATGTTTAATCTCGAACCTTGAGCAAGTTTGTTGCACTGAGGTAAGTAACTAGCACTGTCCATAAGTAAGGTTCGATCCAACCTGTATATCTTGAGCGTAAAGGTTCTCATTGCAACTCTGGTATTTATTGAAGGGTATTTATTGTGAAAGAATGTCCATTGCAAGAAAAGATATCGTTTCAGTTATGACAGTGCCGGGGGCTGGTATTAAAAGACTACTGGACATAATTAATAAGTTCGACATTAATCACAAGATAACTAAAACAACACTACACGTAGGAATTAATGATATCATGAATGAGCAGAGCCTTAACCCCTCAGGATTGGTGGCTACAATAAAATAAAAATTTCCCAAAGCCTCCATCTTTATTTCATCAATCATACCACCATGCTATGGGTTTCAGCGTCGCACAGCGGACACTTACAACACAAAACTGCAGAACTATTGTAAACAAAACGGCCTTGGCTTCATCAACAATACTCCATTCTTTACATCTAACTCAGGAGCACCTAAGAAACGACTCTACAGAGATCAAATTCACACATCCACACTGATAAGCAGTATCCTGGCCAAAAACATAAAATATCCAGAAAGGACATAACAAGACAGCTCAACCCATATAGAGAATGCAACGAAATCTACTGAGACATCAACCTATAATTGCAACACATCACAAACCCCACCTACCCCTCAAAGAAGCACACCTATTGCAAGCAGGCAGCCTTCCAGCTATCACAACGCCACTTTCAATCAGGAAGCCGAATCTTATGATACCATGTTTCCCCCATTAGTCACAAGGCAGCCCCACTCAGGTACCTCTACCAACAGTATTCCAATGTCCCAGGCTCAGAATACTCCTACCACCACTACAACAAGGACGGAAGAAATCAGAGATCACCATGCTTCCTCCCCTAGTTCTTATTATCGTCCTCAGTGGAACTCTGAACTTGTCTATCTGATGCAATTCAGCCCTGCGTCACTTAGACAAGCATTAATGATGTCTGCCCAAAGTCACCCCTATTATGTGCCCGGCAGAGACGTCAGTTATTGACGAACAAACACTTTGCTTCACTAAATCTCTGTTACTACAGCCTTCACTCCATTTGAACATTTGTTGATTTTTTAATACAACGGTAATAATCAGAACTTTTAATAGTTTATCGGTTAATATCCTCTAAAAAAATTTTCTTTGATTACTTATTTCGTTACAATTTAAATTTCTTATTATCACGCGTAGCTTCAATTTGTTAGAATTTTTGGTGTTAAGGTGTGAAGTGTTGTATACTTGTCTGACTTGTGACTATTATTAATTTCTTCCATCTCTCGTTTAACTTCACTTTGTTGCGTTGAGCAGTTCTGGTGTGATATGTTGTATGCCTGATTGTTTTGTGACAATTTTCATATACTCAGTTGAAATTGTTTTTTATTAGTTGTATTAATTATTTTAATATTGTATTTTCTGCAATTCCTCATTTCTTGAATTCCACTTCCTTGGTGAAGTATTAATTCGTAAAAATATTTTGCGCTTTTTTGTGTGCATAGCCTAACTGTTTTTTAACTTGTAATTTTTTTTTTTAAAATATATATTTCTTTTTACTATACAAACATGGCTGGTAATTATGTACCGTGGCTTCACAAGGATGGTCTACGACTTGGTCATCTGAATATTTACCATCTTCTAGGTAAACTCCCCGAACTTACATACATTCTAAGTAATAATTTTCACATTTTAGAACTTTCAGAAAGTCGCCTAAATGACAGAATAACAGACGATGACATTGCGTTAAATGGTTTTAAAACTATTCGGCGAGACACAAGCAAAAAACAAGAGACAGGTATAACAGTTTTTATTTCCACTTCCCTTAATTTTCGCCGCAGAAACGACTTAGAGACAGCAGAGATAGAATGTGTATGGTTGGAAATAAAGCTACCGAATCAGGGCCCATTTCTGGTGGGATATCTTTATCGAAATCCTAGTGCAGGACCTATATGGTACGAAGATTTCACCATAATGATGGACAATGTATTTGCCACAGTCAAGGAGGTTGTTCTTCTTGGTGATTTCAACATCGATATACACAATTCAAATCTAACATGGAAAAATATCATATTATCGTACAACTTAAAACAAATAGTTAACCAGCCTACAAGAGTAACACAAGCATCAACCACACTAATAGACCACATCTACGTAACTTGCCCAGAAAACATCATAGAATGCTCTGTCCCTAATATTGCAATGAGTGACCACTATCCAGTATGCTGTACATGGTCAAAGAATAAATGTAAAGTTCCAAAAAATAAACATGTAAGTATCAAATTTAGAAGTTTCAAACATTTCAGTAAGGAATTATTTTTAAATGACTTGCTAACTGCACCTCTCGCCCGTGTTTACCAACTTCCTGATCCGGATGACGCTATTGAATACTGGACAAAAAATTGTTATAATGTTTTTGACACGCACGTACCAGCTAAGGAAATTCGCGTCAAACGACAATTAAAATCTCCGTGGATCACGCAGGAAGTGTTGGAGGCTATGAGGCAGAGAGATCAAGCGCACAAAAAGAAGGACCTCAACACATACAGGGTATACAGGAACAAAGTTCAATATTTAATTCGGAAAGAAAAGAAAAATCATTTTAGAAATATGGTTCAGAACAAATCAAATAGTAAGGAAATATGGAAGGCAATTAACACCTTAGCGAAAAAACGTAATGCACCAGACCCATTCTTTTCCAACACTTCATTTACTTGCACCGACTTCAGCAATCATTTTCAAGCAGAAATAAACAGTCTGAAATCCACAATACCACCTTCCTGTAGTGACTTAGACAAACTTTCAGCATTCTGTAAGAACAAATGTACAAACTCAATTCTATACGACATTCCTTTTATGACAGTTAATGAAGTGTATAACTATCTTATTGGCCTTAAGGATAATAGCTCATCAGGGCTTGACATAATTAGTAATCGAATACTGCGTTACGCCGCACCAGCTATTAGTGATTCACTAACTTTTATATATAATCAATGTATTGCTAAAAGTTATTTTCCTTCGGCCTTTAAGATTGCCAAAGTATATCCTCTCTTCAAACCTCGCTCGTCAGATAACAGTAATCTTGGTAACTATAGACCTATTTCTCTTTTATCATCGCTTTCTAAACCACTAGAAAAACACATACATAAAGCAACACTACATTACCTAGTTAGCAATGACTTGCTAATTGACAGTCAGTCAGGGTTTCGACAAAAGCATGCATGCCACACAGCTCTAACTAAGATGATAGACAACTTGCACCTAAACATAAATAACGATAACATATGTGGAGCAATCTTTGTAGACTTTAGGAAAGCATTTGATATGTTAGATCACGCTGTTTTAATAAGAAAATTAGAAACAATGAAAGTTAACTTTAAACTAGTGACATTACTTAAATCATTCCTGTCCGACAGACAGCAAGTAGTGTGGTACAATAACTCCTTGTCAAGCCCAACTATTATTGACACTGGTGTTCCTCAGGGTTCTATTCTCGGCCCTCTACTTTTTTCCATTTACATAAATGACCTTCCACTACACATCGAGCACTCATCCTGCGACCTATTTGCCGATGACTGTACCATTTATACTAGTGATAAAAGTTGCAACACGCTAGAAATATTATTACAAAGCGACACAGACAATCTTATTAAGTGGAGCAATGAAAACTGCATGCAAATAAATATCACTAAAACAAAATGTATGATAATATCAACTAGACAAAAATTGCAAAACTCGAAGAAAACAACACTTCTGCTCTACATTGGAACCTCTTTAATTGAAAATGTAAATGAATATAAAACACTAGGACTCATAATTGACCAACATTTAAGTTGGAATTCGCATGTACAAGCACTGACCAAACAAACGGCACAAAAAGTTTACCAGTTAGCTAAAATCAAACATTTCCTAGATGAGGAGACACGAAAAATGTTCTATACATCCCAGATACAAACACATCTAGACTATTGTTCCACAATTTGGGATGGCTGCACCATGTCCAACACTAAAAGACTCTTCTCATTACAAAAACGTGCAGTGCGCCTAATTTCAGACAAAAACCTCACACAGTGTGTAGACGCATATACATATCTTAACATATTACCACTAAGAAAGCGCCTTCTCTTCAACAAAGCCAAATTTATTCACAAAATCTTGTCACAGAATGCTCCAACGTATCTGTGGCCTATTTTCAAATACAGCACAAGACGCAGTCAACGCTTAAATAAATTACACATGCCCAAGCCTAGGCTCGACTTATTCAAGAAAAGTTTAGCTTTTTCTGCTGCTCATCTGTGGAATACTCTTCCACACGACTTAAAAAATACTCTTAGTCCATATTCAATCAATCACAGACTTTTCAAATACATCATGAGTGCAGATTATATGCCACCCTAATTTCGTTATTGTAAAATGTATATTGTTGTTGTTTGCTTGACTAGCCACTACTGTAAAAAGTGGAACAATGTCGAATGATACCAGGCATGCTCCAGTCTACCCAGCGGTGCTGTAAATGGGTAACTCACTCTAGTCCTGAGTTAGGGAAGGCAAAGACAGCTGTAAAAAGTGGTGTTAGATGGTGGCATACTCTGATCATCACTGGGCGGAAACTCGCAGGACGTCAATGATGCAGGAACTGGTTTCCTTCAGAGGCTCCAGGAGGAGCAGGCCCTTAACTTGGTCAATTCAACCGACGCAGGATGGTGTAAAGATGGAGTGAGAGTGTAGAGTGTTATTAACGCGAATGATGGAATGTTCGTATCTTGACCAATATAAAGCACTCATTCACTCATGGCTATAAGTCACCAATACAGACTGCTGGAATCTGTTCATACAGTTTATTCAGACGCACATACTGGGACAGAACGAATAGATCATAGGTACATGTTGACACATCAATCTTCAGGCATGAATAGTAGATCCCATGTCATGGAACATTCAAATATAATGGGTGGTACAAAACAGTATTCAATCTTCTGATACACTACGGCCGCATCCCCTATCTGACTGAACGCGTCAGTAAAGGCGGATCGGTAAACAAATGAAGAGTTCGATGGACGAACCTTCTTTCCCTTGCTACGTTCTTAGGTTGCTTATATTCAATGTTTATATCATACTGTGAAACCACGATAAGGGGTTTTCATATAAATGAGATCTCCATGCCACTGTCTGAATAGGAAGATACACGACCCGTTCTCTGGACAGTGATCAAAAATGATGACAGGAATACAAAGATGGCCTCCTTCCCTGAGCTTTCGCTCACTCGCCCAGCAGAAGAATAATCATCAGCCAAAGTTGATTCAAAACTTGAATAAGTATAACTTTCTAGAGTTACCATACAGTCCCTTTGTCAGAAGGTTACTTCATGAAGACATAAGCGCTGATGTAACCTGTCATCTGCAACAATATCTATTTAAACGACCAACGATGCACGAAAATACGTTGCTTCATCTAGGTCTAACCATAAGGAGATCGTCAAAAGGGTCTGGATTTACCTTGAGTCCGAATAGTACATAATACAGTACATGAGGAGAGTCTCTAACACTATAATCTTGTAGAGACACAATCTCCTACTGAAGAAATCACTTCATGAATCATTTTTCACTCTAGAAAGGACCAACCCTTAGGAAATACGTGACCAGCCATTGTAGGCGGCAATATCGGAACTCATCACGACTCGTTAAGACAACCAATACCTCCGCTAGTGCGGCATAAAGAATATAGTCCTGCCTACCAATACAAAATATACAATATAGGACTGAATCTACTTGCACTAATAATATGTAATACATATGAATTCTGGCCATAAACATTCTAAGAACGATCAATCTATTTTCTGGCTATGACAAATGATAAATGCCAAAATATAAGTATTCTTACGCCCGATCAATATCAAGGGAGATTATCCATATAATCAAACGTAAAAATCAAACATGGATTATCTGGCTTTCCAAAAGAAAGCATTTTCGTACCCAATTAAATACAACTATATATTTTCCATATTAAATAGACATATCGTACATTTGTAATCTGTGCGTCAAAAAATATGTTCGCAACAGATTACCACACCCCCCGGGAAAAAATGGTACATTTTTTTTTTTTGAAATACATCCAGGAGCAACATACAATAGGCTCACAACGCACGAATAACAATGCGCAGATGATAAGCATTCCAAACAAATGTAACGCCTAATGTAAATCTAAGTTATCATATAGCACGACCAATTAGAATCTATCTCAGGATTCAGAGAAAATTTTTCTCTGAGTATAAATATCTCCAGAGAGGTGTCACCAACGCATAACACAATACTGGCAATGCCACAATTTGTACAATAGTTCATCTTAGGTATCTTAACATTATGATCACCAAATAAGAAAAATATCAAAAACCTGCGGTGAATATACATCAATGCACCGCTAAGTAGTGATACAGACAATGTATGATATATTACATATAAGTACATACTTTAACATAGGAAAAACTGTAGTAAAGTCAGACATGTTAGAAATCTCAAGATCTGACAGTTAAGTGGAATCATGTGGGCATCTCGATAAGATATCCGCCATCACATTTTCTGAACCACGGATTGCTCGCACCGAAAAATGAAAAGGCTGAAGAGCAATCGCGTATCGCGTTGATCTCGCGCTCTTCAGATTTTTAGTCTGAATAGCTGTAAGAGCTTTCTGGTCAGTCTCCACAATAAAATGCGCGCCAAGAAAAAATCTTTGAAGTTTAAGGATTGACCAAACAATAGCCAATAATTCACGGTCTAGGACCGAGTAATTTCTCTCTGCGGCATTAAGTTTACGAGAAATATACATCACTGGATGCAGAGTTCCAGAGTACTCTTGCATTAGTGCCGCTCCAATCCCAGTGGATGAAGCGTCACTACGAAGAATAAATGTCTTATCTTTAGTAGGTAACACCAAGATAGGTGAAGTGGAAAACATCGTTTTAACCTTATCCAAAGAGGATTGACATTCTTGAGTCCAATTGACTATATTAGGAGACCCTTTCTTTAACAAAGAAGAAAGAGGTGACATAATTGAGGACAGATTCGGAATGAATCGTCCATAAAATTGTATGAGACCTAAGAGACTTCGCACTTGCTTTTTAGTCTTAGGCATAGAAATGTTAAGTATCTTACTTGTATTATGATCTTCTGTTTTTAGAAACCCATGACCAACACGGTGACCTAAGAAAGATATTTCGCTAAAACCAATAAATGCTTTAGATGGTTTCGCTGTCAGGTTATGCTCGCGTAGGATAGACAATAGTTCATTTAACCCGTTATAGTGATCTTTCCAAGTATTACTGAAAAGACAGATGTCATCAAGATATGCAATGACATCTGAGCGATGAGATAGGATTCGACGCATCATGCGTACGAATGTCGCTGGGGCATTCATAAGGCCGAAAGGCACGAAATTCCATTGGAATAGACCCCTAGGCGTCGAAAAAGCAGTAAACGGTTTGGCGTGTTCGGATAGTGGAACTTGCCAATATCCCTTAGACAAATCGAGTTTAGTAAAGAAATGAGAATTCGATAGTCTAGTAAGTAGCTCTTCAAGTAAAGGCGTAGGTTCAGCATCAAATTTCGTCACTTGGTTCAATTTGCGATAATCAACGCAAAGACGTATGTTGTTGTCTTTTTTTCGCACGATAACCATCGGTGAAGAATATGCTGATGTGGATGGTTCAATTATTTTCAACTCTATCATTTCATCCAACTCTTTTTCTACCTGTGCTTGAAAATGTATCGGGATAGGATACGGTCTGACTCTTATAGGATTATGGTCAGTAAGAATAATGTCGTGTTCAATGACACAATTAAATAATTACATAACATCATATGTAGGTTTTAAAGTTAATTTTGTCCTGTTTAGTATAAATTATGATACGCATCTGTAAATCTGTGTAACTGTTATTGTACTGTTACAATGTTGGGATTTTATTTTATTGTACTTTTTTGTTATTTTATTTAAGTAACATTTAGGATACGTGTGAGAATAAATGGATTAACTATGGAAGAAGAGAGAAAGGAAGGGCAGAATGTTAGACGGGCCTGCGTGCCCAATTCTAAACCCTTTGAAAATAAAGTTCGTTCGTTCGTTCGTTCGTTCTGGACTCAAATGTCAAGTGCAGTATTCTAAATACTTGGTTAAAAATCAACAGTAAGTGTCATGTTGTCATCTAATCAATCCAAGGTAGAAAATGTCCATCTTACCATCAAGATGCAAAGGATTTCAATTGAACAAAAGGTGAAATGTCAAATGGTGTCTTTCATTTTAGCCTATCATCTCAGAAAACAAATGTTCAATGCTCAAATTTATGTTCCTGGATCAATGCATAGATGCGTGAAAATAGCCGAAGTTACACTGTTCAGTTAGGCTCTCTCTACAATTCTGGAAAACAGTTCTTTCCTCACATTGAAATGTTAGAAGACTGGTTGGCATCATTTTCTGAACGTGGTAATCTTGAAAGCGTGTCTGCAACGACATTAATGTGTCCTTTTATCGGCCTAATCTCATAGTCGTAAACCTGGAGATTTAGAGAGTATCTTGCTGCTCTTTGATTTTTTGAAGATGGCGTGCTGAAGGTACGATAATGCCTTCTGGTCTGTTTCAATCACGAAACGAGCACCTAGAAGGTAACGTTGCAATTTGGAAACTGACCATATTATGGCCAACAGTTCTCGTTCCACAATGGGATAACATGACACATACAATACTGGATGTAGGACTCCATGGAAGTGTTGCATAAGTGAAGCACCAATGCCGTTCAGGGAAGCGTCTGTTCTGAGGACAAAGACCAAACGAGGATCAGGTAGCTTCAAAATAGGCTCAGTTGAAAAATAATGTTTAATTTGATTAAGTGCTCTATCACAGGCCGAAGACCAAACGATTTTGTTAGCAGAACCTTTTCCTAACAACGTGGACAAAACTGAGGTGACAGTAGAAATGTTCGGCATAAATCTATGATAGAAGTTTATTAGGCCAAGCAGACTACGAACTTGTTTCTTGTTAGTAGGAATAGACAAGTTCAGAATTTTAGATACAGTTGAATCTTCTGGCTTGAGACAACCGTTTTCTACTCTGTGACCTAAGAATGATATTTCTTTAAAGCCAATATGAATTTTAGAAGGCTTAGCAGTCAGATTGTGGGAGCGAAGAGTATCTAACAAAGATTTCAGACCTGAAAAATGTTCGTCCCAAGAGTTGTGGAATAGACAGATATCATCAATAAAAGTTAAAATATTTGATCTATCAGAAAAGAGTTTACGCATCATGCGCACAAATGTGGCGGGCGCATTAACTAGCCCAAAACACATGAAATTCCACTCAAAAAGACCTCGAGGTGTGGAGAAGGCAGTTAAGGGTTTAGATCTTTCTGTTAAAGGCATTTGCCAATAGTCTTTAGACAAGTCAAACTTACTAAAGAATGTGGCCCTAGAAAGTTTAGAAAGTAGATCTTCTAATAGTGGCATAGGTTCAGCATCCGATACGGTGATAGTGTTAAGCTTTCTAAAGTCTATACATAATCTGATGGACTTGTCCTTCTTGCGAATAATAACCATTGGGAAAGAATAGGATGAGGTTTAGGGAGAAATAATGTTAAGACTTAACATCTCATCCAACTCTTTTTCCACCTGTTCCTGGAAATGCATAGGAATAGGATATGGTTTGACACGAATAGCAGCATGATCCTTAAGCTGGATGTCATGAAAAATGACAGAAGTGTGACCTGGAATGTCTGTCAGAACTGTTTGATAAGATTCTAAAAGACAGTGAATTTGATTCTGTTTGCCCATAGAAAGATTTGGAGAAACTGAGACATTTTTCCACGATTCTGTAGCACGATTCGAGCTCTGAACAACGGCTGGAGTTTCCATGTGCCTGTGGTAGGGAATTCTCTACTCAGAGAGGAATGAAAATCCACAGAACGAAAAAGGGGTGTGGGAGGTCATCAGGGGGAGATCAACAGCGCTCTGTCTCGACGGATAAGACGTTAGAAGAACGCAGCCAGGAGTCAATCCACAGTGCTGAGTACATTCAAGTTGATCTGCCTGATGATGATCTCACACACTTCTTGGACGGGAAGAGAGATGCAATCAAGTTTCCACCCGCCAGTGCAAAAGGGCTTTGGGAACAGCTGGACGAAGCCTTGGCAAAAGAGTTGGATAACAACCTGAAGCAGATAACTTTGGAGAAGAAGCTGGAAATCTTCGGCGACATAATATATCTGCACTGTCGCAAAGTGTTCGGAGTGAGGGAGGCAAGAGAAAGTAACCCACCACGAAAAAGCAGAAGACAAATTAAAATAGGAGAAATCAGAAAACAGAAGAAGCATGCCCGAAAACTGTTCAAAAACGCAGTTGCCGCAGAGAAGGAAGGGTTACGACAGGTTTGGGAGCACCTGAAAGGCCAACATAATGCCCTTTGTAGAGCAGAAAGGTTGTGCAGGAAAAAAAGGAAGACTCGAATGGATAGGGAAAGATTCTTCAGGGAGCCCTTCAAGTTTGCCAAAGAACTGTTTGAGCAGCCACGGTCGGGTACGCTAAACATCAGGAAAGAAGACCTGGAAGAACACCTTGGAATGACATATTCAGATGGTCGCAAAGATGAGCCGCTCAGCAGCATGGCAGGCCTTAAATGGCCGAGTAAGCCAGGAGCTGAATTTAACACCAAGCCCCCAACGGTGCAAGAGGTAGAAAGCATTGTCCAGAAAGCTCGATGCAAGTCAGCTCCAGGTCCTAATGGTGTTCCATATGTGGTGTATAAGAGATGCACTGAGGTGCTCAAACGACTGCTTCGTTTACTGAAGAGTGCGTGGAAAACCCAGCTTGTTAGCAAGGAATGGAGAAAGGCGAACGGAGTCTACATCCCGAAGGAGCAAAATTCCACAGACATCAGTCAGTTCAGGCCAATCTCACTACTCAATGTGGAAGGGAAGATATTCTTCTCAGTGATGGCGAAAAGACTCACTACATACCTCCTGGCAAATGGGTACATTGACACTACCATTCAGAAAGGAGGTATCCCAGGTACACCAGGATGTCTAGAGCATGCCACAATGATATGGGAAGCAATCCAAAAGGCAAAGTCTGACAGAACAAACCTCCATGTAATCTGGTTGGATTTAGCGAATGCTTATGGATCCGTTCTACACCAGATGTTGTGGCAGGCCCTAGAAATGTATCATGTTCCACAAGAGATTGCAGCAATGCTGAAGCTGTATTTCGCAGGGTTTGTTGTCAGATTTTCAACCAGAGAGTACACAACGAAGTGGATTGGCCTTGAAGTTGGAATTGCGATGGGATGTACCATCTCTCCGATACTATTCGTGATGGCTATGCAGGTAATCCTCATTGCGGCTGAAGGAATGGCTATAGGTCCAAAGCTCGGTGGAATGTGTCTCATGCCACCGCTCAAAGCATTCATGGATGACACAACAATTCTGACATCAGATGGACATCAGGCCCAGAGGATGTTAGCACGCCTGGATGAACTAGTCAGCTGGTGCAGAATGAGCTTCAAACCCAAGAAGTCGAGAAGCCTATCAGTCAGGAAAGGGAAGATAGCAGAGGTCATATTCACGGTTTCCAACCAAAGAATCCCTACTGTCATTGAGGAACCTGTTAAAAGTCTTGGCAGAGTGTACGATGCCTCATTAAAAGACTCAAAGGCAGTGCAACAGACAATAGAAATGGCGGACAGAGGGCTACAGATCATAGACCAAAGCAGACTCCTGGGGAAGTTCAAACTGTGGTGCCTCCAGTTCATGTTGATACCAAAGTTGCTGTGGCCACTGCTTATATATGAAATAAGCACAAGTACAGTAGAAGCCATAGAGAAGAAGGTCAACAAGTTCATGAGAAAATGGCTAGGAGTACCACCAGGTCTGTCAGATGTAGCACTGTACTGCAAAAAGTCAAAACTTCTGCTTCCTTTCAAGTCAGTTGTTGAAGAGTACAAAGTTGGAAAGGCAAGGCTTGCAATGATGCTACGCGAGTCAGCTGATGACGTGGTTAAGTCCATTCAGCCCACACTGAAAACGGGAAGGAAGTGGAAAGGGGAAGAAGCTGTTGATGCTGCCCAAGAGTCACTCAAACTGAGGGAGGTAATCGGATACACACAAACGAATAGACGGGGATTTGGTCATGGAGACATCCGCTGGTGGTCCAAGGCATCAAACAGGGAGCGCAGAGACATGGTAGTTCAGGAGATACGAGAAGCTGAGAATGATAAGAGGTTGCAAAAAGCAGTGCAGCAGGTCCAACAAGGCCAATGGACTACATGGGAAGGAGCCCTGCAGAGGTCCTTGACATGGAATGATATATGGCATATGGCACCTCTTAGGCTCAGCTTCGTTGTCAGATCACTGTATGACCTGCTGCCGTCGGCCACCAACCTTGTGAAATGGGGAAAGTCGGATGATGAGCAGTGCCCCCTGTGCCAGGGGAGGCAGACACTTGAACACGTGCTCTCAGCGTGTAAGGTGTCATTAGGGCAAGGGCGATACACTTGGCGCCATAACAAAGTGCTAAATGAGCTTGCTGCGACAATAGATCTGGCAAGAATGAAGACGAATAGCAAAGTCCGGCCAGACACCGCAAACACATACTTTCTGAGGGCAGGAAAGTCAGCACACCCCAAACCGAATAAACCTGGTAGCAGTTTACCATCTCTTCTTGATTGTGCAAATGATTGGGAGATGGCGGTAGACCTACCTGGACGAGGGGCATATCCAGAGAGTATCAGAAAATCGCGGAGACGGCCGGATATAGTGCTTCATTCTGCAGCAACGCTTTAGGTCATACTGATTGAACTGACAGTGCCATTTGAATCCAGATTAGATGAGCAACATTCGTTCAAAGCGGCCAAGTATAGTGATCTGGCCGCGGATCTGAGACACGATGGGTTCACTGCAAGGGTCATGGCTGTTGAAGTGGGCGCAAGAGGGCTTGTGGCTGCATCAGTGTATGATCTATTGAAACTGTTGGGGCTGAGGGGACAGTCGAGAACAAGGGCCCTGAAGAGGCTTAGTGAAACTGCCGAAAAGGCATCAGGCTGGCTGTGGAACAACCGCAATGGGGAATGGAGATCGTAACAATAAACGCTGTGGTACAGAAAACACCAGGAATTTTTCTAAGTCCACAATACGCTGAGGTTTGTGGTGGACTAGTGAACGGGCTGCGACTCAGGGGCGACAAGCGGTGTATACTATAAGGGGTGTCAGTATCAAAAGTCCAGTGGGGAACACGCAGTGGCGACTCGTTGACTTCGCGTTGGTGTCTCAGTGTGTGCGACGGAACGAACGGAATAATGTGTCTTCTCCTTGTTACTTTCACAATTGCCTCCACGGCTGGCGGAGTTGTGGAATTTAAAGTTGCAACCATAAGTGAAATGGGTTCATTTTCGATGCAAGACAACAGGAAGCTGAGACGCTTGGGAGTCATGACCCAAGTGGGCCCGCCCCCCTTAGAGTGTAAAGGAGTATATAGGGCCGAAACACTTGTCGGACGGGGGGACTTCTTCTGATGATCAGATTGCTTCCTGTTGTATCGCTCTGTAAAGAGTTTCCTATCATGAAGAGGAACAACAGGAAGAGGTAAAGAAAGGTTAGGGAAGGAAGACTGTTCTTCCTGAATGACTGATAGAGAAGCGTGACGATCACTAGACTCATCAACAGCTTCAACGACCTTTTTGCAAGTAGTCAGGCCGAGTGTGAAATTTTTGTAACATATTGATGTGGAATGTTTTGTTTTTACCATTCACATCTACAATGTAGTCAACATCTGTTATTTTGGCAACAATTTTAAATGGGCCTCTCCAAGATATCAGTAAACGATTCTCTTTTCTGGGTAACAAAACAAATGCTTCATCACCAGGTGCTAATAGTCTCAGTCGTTTGTGTTTGTTCTGAAATATACGAGCTTTTGCTTTGGCTGTTTCTGATGAATCAACAGCTATCTGACACGCACTAATAATATTTTCTCTGAGTTTAACCACATACTCATAGGATGATTGAACCTCAGGAGATAACTCTGACCCTGTGAGTAGTTGTTTGATGATGGACATAGGTCCACGTGGTTTAGCCCTAAAGATGAGCTCAAAAGGTGCAAAGCCTGTATGTTCGTTTGGGATTTCCCGGTATGCAAACAATACAGCTGGGAGTAACCTATCCCAATCCTGAGGATATTTATCAGTCACCTTACCTACTAGTTGTGTTAATGATCTATTTAAACGTTCTACTTTTCCATTTGTCATGGCATGATATACTGAACTGAGAGATCTATCAATGTTGAACAACCTCATAACATGTGACATGACATCTGAAACAAACTGTGTTCTCCTATCAGATAACAATTTGTCTGGGAAACCCAATCTGCTGAAAATCAACCTCAATGCATCAGCCACGTCAGTAGTAGCGATATTCTTCAGAGGTATTGCCTCAGGTCACCTTGTGCACATGTCAATGCAGGTTAATACATATTTATGACCTCTGGATGAAATAACTGACAATTGACCAATGATATCCATAGCCATTTTAGTAAATGGACGGAGTGAAATATCAGAGGAATGAATAGGAGCCATGTGATATGATCATTTTGTAGCCACTTGTTAGCATGTACGACATGATTTGCAAAATAAATTTGTGTCTCTGGCCACTCCAGGTCAATAAAATGAAGATAAAACTCTATATTTTGTCCCCACAGCCCCATGTGATCCGCACAGTTTGATTCATGAGCATGCCTCAGAATATAGGTTCTAAACATAGATGGAACCTTAATTTTTTTGCGGATGGAGTTAAATTCTCTAAAGTTCCGAATAAGTATGTCATTCTTGAGAGTGAACCATTGGTGAGCTTTGTCTACACCATCATCATCATTTGATTTCACTAATCTAAAAAATGTCTTAAGTGAGTCATCAGATTTTTGGCATTCACCAAATGACCCTTTGCTGATAAATGAAGTATGTTGTACATCATCAGCGTCATCATTACCCACCACAATATTTTCCTGAGCTTGTGCATGTGACTGTGCTCTAGTGGTTACTGCATTCACAGGCATAATATGTTGACTTTCCCATTCTTCAATTTCCTGTGCAGAACAATCCTTAATTCCATGTAAGTTTCCCAAAATCAAATCTGTCACTGGTGCTGGTAGCATACACACTTTAGTTTCACCTGAGAAAAAAGGTGTGTCGATGTCTATTATAGCTGTGGGGTAGTACTCTACCGTGCCTCCAAAAGTGATACACTTTACTTTTTCTCCCGTATAACATGATGGATCATCTAGAGAAGCACGCACACCCACAGTAGTGCATCCCGTGTCACGCAATACTGAAACAGAATGACTATTAACATAACCCTTATATAAGGTCAATGACCCCCGTCCATCATGCGATGCCAACACAGGCAAAGGACCGGAAGTTAATGCAGGCAAGGGATGACCACAGCTGAGCCTGGACACCACATCTGGTTGGAACAGAGTGCTGCACTCTGTACACTTTGAAACATTTGACAAATCAACAAAACAAGCATTGGCATGATTACTGTTATCATTTTGATTCATTACCCCTGTATTGTTATCATGTACAGAACCAGAGTTTGCACGTTCCACACTACGTGAACGATAACCATTATTGTTCTGGTAACCTACGTTGTGATTACTAAAGTTATTGTTATTGCCATAATAAGCTCTATTGCCTCTGTTTGGGTATGAATTTCTAGCTCCATGCCAACTTCTGTCTGAGCGAGGGTAGTGTTGATATGATGGGTTTTCCTCATGATATGGACGGACATTCCTTTGCTTTGAAGTTGAATTATTGTTAAAATTGTACCTTCCACGGTATGATCCAGTGTTTTGCTCCCTGTTCCATCTAAAATTTCTGTCACCACTATTTGATCTGTATTTAGGTGAGATAAAGTGTACAGATTTTGCTGACGCCACAGGCAAAGATTCTTTTACATTGGAATTACTGACTACTTTCCCGGGATGTGCGGTCATGAATTGGCGCCCTAGTGATTCCATAGATTCCAAGGATTCAGGCTTCCTTTCATGCAAGTACGCCAAAAACTCATGACTTATGGAGGATAACACCTTATCTCTCAGCATAAGATCCATAAGTCGTTCAAACGAGTGTTCGATTTTTGACAACTCAATCCATCGGTTAAAGCACAACTTAATGGACGAGATGTATTCTGAAAAATCTTTTTGGAATCTGGAGTTAATGTTTTAAATCGAAGGCGATACCCATTCTCATCTAACTGATATTTTCTCAACAGCAAAGCCTTGATTGCATCATAGTTCTTACGACTGCTATCATCCATGGCACCTACAGCTAACAAAGCATCTCCTGTCAATAATGACATCAATCGAGTACGCCATGATGGTTTTTCTAATTTGTGTTCTTCACACACAGTTTGGAATCTGTTTAAGAAAACCGATATGTCGTCTATGATTTGATTGAATTTTGGTAAATTCAGCTTAAAAGAAGCAATATGCTCTTTTCTAGAGGAGCCTTAAACCTCATTACCATTTTGTTTAATTGTATTTTGCAATTTAAGTTTTTCAAGCTCTATTGTAGCCATCTTTTCTGCATGTTCATATTGTGCTTTCTGGGCTGCTAATTCTCTTTCTTGTTCTTCTTGTCTTCTTCTTTGTTCTATGTCTTCTTCTATCCTCTTTTGTTCTCTTTCCTTTACTCTCTCTTCTTTGTCCCTAGCCACTTGTTCCGTGGCAAAATCTTTAAGGGCTGACCCTTCTAAACCAAACTCCTTTCCAAGCTGGACAAAATGTTCTAAAGTCGACATGTTGTAAACTTATATTGTAACTTATTTAATCCTTACTTAGTCTATACTCGACTTTAAGTCTTGCTGAGCACCCCCAGCACACTTGCCAATATTAAGGATTCTCAAGTTCACTCAAAATTAAATTATTATATCATCAAAGAATAACAATGGAGCATACA
The DNA here is from genome assembly GCA_024509875.1 of Oreohelix idahoensis. NCBI lineage: Eukaryota > Metazoa > Mollusca > Gastropoda > Stylommatophora > Oreohelicidae > Oreohelix > Oreohelix idahoensis. The sequence continues at coordinate 105,250 of JAMPIV010012325.1, read as the reverse complement.
ATACGATATAGACTGAAAAGACAACAGTGTAAGTAACAGACAAAAAAAAAAATACTAAGAAAGGAGAAAAAAAAAAGAATTTACAGCTTCATAAATGACATCCCCACAACAAAGACAATAAATATACGTAAATCAAATAAATGATAGAAAGGTTAGACCTACAAAATACAAACAATAATGCATAAAAAATAACGAAACATTCGACAACCACGAACTACAAGAAACATAACAGCACTTCTAAACAATGATGAATGTAATGAACTCGTATAGCATGCTAAACATACAGCATTTTTAAGCTGAGCTGCTCCACGAGAAGATTACGTTCAGACCCTATAGACACCTTGATTCTTGGCTCAGCCGCAGCGAGATGCTCCAAAAAATCAAGTCCCTACCAACTGAAACCCGCTTACAACACAAAAATACACACAGCACATAAATGGAGAAGAGCTCTGCTACCAAATCGTAAATAGCCTTAGACCACATAAATATAAGAGCACTTATCTTCAAAACAATCCTCCTCTCAGAAACGCCTCTGAAAAGTACGGTATCAGTGCTACCCTGCAGCACATAAAACAGAACAACTTCATCCCCAGTGGTCTTCAGTGACATATCTTGCCGTTTCGCCATTTTAAACAGCCGGTTGCTTTGGAACCGAAGCACTTGATTGACGGGGGGACCTCTTCTGATGATCAGATTGCCTCCTGTTGTATAGCTCTGTAATAGAGTTTCCTATCACAGAACGAGCTGGCTGGTTACAATCTTCCGCTGATTACTTGAAATACTTCTGCCTTTCTGCCTCAAAAACTACGACAATCGACAGTACTTTGGCTGAAATTGCCGTTGTAAATAATGTTTCTTTGATATTTTTCATTAAAAACTTCTGTAGCGGAGAAAAATCTTTGCTGGCTTCTCATGACCCGATTTCAGCTGACCTCAAGACGAGCTGAACTCTCCCTGGCTAACCTGTGCGCTGGAATGTCGCGCGTAAAAGTATGGTTGGCCGTAAGCGTACTTTCTTCACTTTTTATAATAATAAGTAAATAGTTCCTGCAGTGTCTTTATTTAACACCCATCCCCATACTTTCCACCAGAAATGTTAAAGGTGTTTTCAGGACTTGAACATACGAACACTGCAACATGTAACGCGAATAATGGACGTTCACTTCGAAGTCATTTATATAGATTTATTTTACACAGGACAAACGATGAGCTCCAAGTTTTGATGAATAATGGCGGCATGCATTTTCATATCAGCAAGGAATACAATACAACGCCCGGTAGGCAGAATTACCGTCAGTAAAAGTCATAATGTCCACGAATTATCACTGCATATCAAACTTGTCGAAAAGTCATTTAATATTGTACTAAATACTTTCCTTTACACGCCATCCATCCCAAGCGCACATAGAAATATATTCTTCATAGAATCTGTAACTTATACAGTGGACTTCTACAAACACAGTCCGAGCTCTCCCACTTGCGTCCCAACACCTTCAAGTACACAGGCCACAAGAGGGCGTTACAAGTCTCCCGCAGACGTGCATACCTAATTTTTACTGAAAACTGACGTCACTAATACTTATAATAGAGTGGTTCACTAGTAGTGCGTCTATGTGTTACCTCATCGGTTCACATCAATGCCTTCCCTTAGAGAATGCGCTGATGTGTACAAACATACGCGTAACAACGCCTCTTGAGAAGAGTCCTAATCAGAAACGACTTGACAAACAATCATTGCACTTCTCAACAAGTTAAATTTTTTTGGTAAAGGCGAAAGTGTAGCGTGAGGTTTTTATGGCTCTAGAATCAGTATAGTACTGACAATTACAGAAATATAATTTCTGCAGAAAATGGTGAAGTCCCAGTGTCTGAGAGAACTACTGGTATCACAAATTAGTTACGGCTGTGAATGAGCTGATCTCGAAAATTAGTAGAGTGGAGACAGTCATACAATGCCACCCCCGCTGTGTAACTAACTGTGATATTAAAACAAGGAAACAGATAAAATTGACAAGTCGTTCAAATACAATTTCCTTATTATTTATTTAGTATATACACTATCTACTCTTTGTGCTGAATGGTGGATGTTGAAAAGTGGAATGCAATGGATTTGTAAGTTTACATATGATTTACAAATAAATAAATATATATATATATATATATATATATATATATATATATATATATATATATATATATATATATATTACAACAAGTTTTCCAATTATAGGAACCAAATAATTATATCAGCTGCGCTGTTACTCAATTATAGTAAATGTATCAGCTGTGCTGTTAATTAAATGTAAAAAAAATTATCAGCTATGCTGTTTGTCTCTTACTATGCTAATTCACGTTTTCTTCATAGACCGTTAATAGCTTACAATTGCCGACGGAAATGGTACTAATGTGTACTCATCTCTCAAAAGTTATGTCCTTCTTAGTTTGATTCACACAACACCTGCTGATAGTTATATGTGTCCTAACAAGGACTGTTTTGGTTATATTTCAGTTGGTTTTCGTCTTCATCAATCATATCAGGAAATACAATCATTATACCTAATTTCCCAAGATACAATCAGTAACCTGATACATTCATGGTGAAACAATTTATATTAAATATATACAGGTGTAGGTAGTATAAATGACACACAACAAATACAAACATTATATATCTGCTGTGGGCCTATTTTCCTACACGTTTATAGTAAATATATTTACCCTCTAAGATTTAAACAGGCTAGTCGACGACTTTAGTGAAGCAAGAGTTCCCGGTCAATGCAGGTAAGCAATAAATCAGTCTGACAGCTTCTCTTCTTTAGTCGGTCGTCTAGCTGGCTTCGTTATGTGTGTGCGTGATTTTAAATAAAATCTCACCCGTATATATAGTTAGATGAGGTTACTTTTACTGCTTAAGGAATGGTTTTGATTGGGTCTTGGCGTTGCAAGCTGATTGGTTATATGCGATTTAGTACCATCCGCCGTACAATCCGTGACCGAGACGAGTCCCGAAAAAACAGGGCTTATGCCTGATTTTATTCTGTTTTCCGCCATATTGGGAGACAAGATGGCCTTGCCCGAGTACAGAAAAACAGGGCTTATGCCTAATTTTATTCTGTCTCAGAGAATGGTGAACGGTGGTCGTTGATTGGCTGAGGGATATTTGTATCTCGACATAGTGATTTAACTAAGAAGTGGGTTTACACACACGTTTTACGACAGAAAGCAACGGACAATAATCATAATTCCCCAATTAAGTCCCAGTGAAGACATTTTAAAAACCCTCTAATGTCACTATCATCCATATTTATTTACATTTTTTAAAAGCTAATTGATTATTAAATTTGTTATATATCTTCTTTTTTATTTGTATTCCCTTGAGATAGAAGCATCATTATCCTTCTATCTACAACTCTGCCAAGAGTAATCCCGCGCAAATGTAGACACCTTTGAAGACCCATATTAGATACTTGAGTGTTGGTCACTGGTGGACTACTACTGCAGGTCTAAGGGGAGGCATTCCGTGACAAGATATCGGGTTCCGGGATGGAAACCTAGCAGCGTCTCGCTCCAGTCTCTCCAGCTGTAAATATCTACCAGGCTCTGCTTTTGAGTTAAGCAATGAGGAAGGGAACTCGCCACACCCACCTCGTGAAATACTGGAGCCAATATTGTTAAGTCTTTAACACTTTACTCCCCTACGGATAAATCTGCCCCTGGGCTACTTTTTCATTTATTTGTAAAGGGATGGAAAGTACATGCCTATACAACTACGTATCTTTAACTTCTAATACATGTCTATACAACTACATGTCGTTAACTTCTAGTACATGTCTATACAACTAGGTATCTTTAACTTCTAGTACATGTATATACAACTACATATCTTTAACTTTTAGTACATGTCTATAAAACTACATATCTTCTAACGACTTCTAACTGAGCCCCGAAACAAATTATTTTTTATAAGTCGCTTCTACATTACACATTTATTTATTTCAGTTTCTGTGACGTACACACCTTCATCAATCAATTTATGCTTAGCCTTCCTGTCCTGGGTTATTTGTTTAAAGTGTTTATATGTTGACCCTTTCTCTTGTGTGCGTGAGTGTGTGTGTGTGCGCGCGTGTGTGTGTGTGTGTGAGTGTGTGTGTGTGTGTGTGTGTGTGTGTGTGTGTGTGTGTGTGTGTGTTGTGTGTCCTATTTCTTTCTTAATGTGGTTTTAGTTTTCCTTCCATATCTAATAATGGGAGGTTTCAGAACAAGCACTGCCTTGTAATGTACGAGTATATGTAACCGGGATGACTCTAATGTTTTGGGATAGTAAAGGTAATCGAATCAGTTTCTAATCAAGGGGAAGTAACGCAGAGAAACATAGATGGGTATCTAAAGGAGACATGAGTTTTATCCCTTTAGAGCACTAAGTGCGTGTTATTGTCACTATAGATAGAAAGTCGCTGAGTAAGGTGATGTTCTTCGTGAAGTGAGTGAACTGTTTGCCAGCAGGGAAAAACTGAGTTCTAGATAGCTCGGAAACGGTTGTACTTGTAAAGCAGAAGTTTAGATTAAATCAGTTGGTTCTCAGATGTGATAGAGTGAGCATTGTCTGAAGAGAGTTAGCACTCGGGTTTTGGTAAGACCAGCCTTGTTTGGTTGCTCGTCTGTGGTTGCAGATTAATTATCTACCACCCGTAATTGCTCTCATACTTCTCTTGTGTGTGACAGATATTTTCGTAAGGAACGAGATGTCAGTTATTTCGATATTTTGGAGGACTGTGATTTTTCGTAACAACAAGTACGTGAGAAATTTAACCTGTAGATGAAGTGTAGAATAAAAGTAGACAAGTGATAAACACAACAGTAGTACAAGTAGAAATAGAACTTTGATAAACTTTTCCATCCCTGGCGGTCAGGTCAGTTTCATATTGATATACCAAGGCGACAGCACATGCAGTAACAGTGTTAGAAGAGATGCTGAAAGAAAAGAAAGAAGAAAAACAGTAGTGAAGAAATAAGAGCAGTGGTTCTCAACATGGAACCAAACCACCTCAAGAGTATAACAGTGAAAGAGTGTGAGGCAGCATATACGAGTTTTGAACGTTACCAAATAGCCAGCCAGTGTATTGGAAGGCTGGATTTTTATGAAGTTTTGCTTAATCGTCCTGTTTTCTTTCCCTGTAAATAAAGTTCAACATATACAATTTTGAGAAGCCTGCTGTTAGCGTTTTACATCAGTCAATTTTGAGTGAACACGTCTTGTTTGGAAATCATGTGATACTAGAGTTAGATATGCTGAAGGGTAGAGATACGAACCCAATTATATGATCATTCAACTAGAAGTATAGCAGTATAATAGAATGTCTTCTCACATGTTTTATTAGATGTGTGTCATATCTCACGTCATGTCTTCTTACATGTTTTTATTAGATGTGTCATATCTCACGTCATGTCTTCTTACACGTATTTTTAGATGTGTGTCATACCTCACGCCATATCTTCTTACATGTTTTCATATCTCACGTTGTCTTCTTACAGATGTGTGATGTGTGTCATATCTCACGTCATGTCTTCTTACATGTTTTATTAGATGTGTGTCATATCTCACGTCATGTCTTCTTACATGTTTTTTTAGATGTGTGTCATATCTCACGTCATGTCTTCTTACATGTTTTATTAGATGTGTGTCATATCTCACGTCATGTCTTCTTACATGTTTTGTTAGATGTGTGTCATATCTCACGTCATGTCTTCTTACATGTTTTGTTAGATGTGTGTCATATCTCACGTCATGTCTTCTTACATGTTTTATTAGATGTGTGTTATATCTCACGTCATGTCTTCTTACATGTTTTATTAGATGTGTGTCATATCTCACGTCATGTCTTCTTACATGTTTTTTTAGATGTGTGTCATATCTCACGTCATGTCTTCTTACATGTTTTGTTAGATGTGTGTCATATCTCACGTCATGTCTTCTTACATGTTTTGTTAGATGTGTGTCATATCTCACGTCATGTCTTCTTACATGTTTTTTTAGATGTGTCATATCTCACGTCATGTCTTCTTACATGTTGTTTTAGATGTGTCATATCTCACGTCATGTCTTCTTACATGTTTTCTTAGATGTGTGTCATATCTCACGTCATGTCTTCTTACATGTTTTTTAGATGTGTGTCATATCTCACGTCATGTCTTCTTACATGTTTTGTTAGATGTGTGTCATATCTCACGTCATGTCTTCTTACATGTTTTGTTAGATGTGTGTCATATCTCACGTCATGTCTTCTTACATGTTTTGTTAGATGTGTGTCATATCTCACGTCATGTCTTCTTACATGTTTTATTAGATGTGTGTCATATCTCACGTCATGTCTTCTTACATGTTTTGTTAGATGTGTGTCATATCTCACGTCATGTCTTCTTACATGTTTTGTTAGATGTGTTCCATATCTCACGTCATGTCTTCTTACATGTTTTGTTAGATGTGTGTCATATCTCACGTCATGTCTTCTTACACGTTTTTTTTTAGATGTGTGTCATATCTCACGTCATGTCTTCTTACATGTTTTGTTAGATGTGTGTCATATCTCACGTCATGTCTTCTTACATGTTTTGTTAGATGTGTGTCATATCTCACGTCATGTCTTCTTACATGTTTTGTTAGATGTATGTTTATATCCTGACCGTGCTGGAAGGAAAGTCCTCAGGTTCCCCAGCCTCGCAATGACATGTCATTGGTCATGTCTTCGTTTTGTTAAGGTGTCATATCTCATGTCATGTCTTCTTACATGTTTTCTTAGATGTGTGTCATATCTCACGTCATGTCTTCTTACATGTTTTCTTAGATGTGTTCCATATCTCACGCCATGTTTTCTTACATGTTTTATTAGATGTGTGTCATATCTCACGTCATGTCTTCTTACATGTTTGCAAGGTAGTACCAACGGACTTGTGTGTTCGGGGAGGGGGGGGGGGGGGGGGGACAAATTGTTCTAATATAAGATTATTTATTTTAGTTACAGTATCATAAGGTATCAAAATAGCGCGTTCCTTAAACCATGATGGAGATTTACTACTTAAGTTTATTATATCCGGATAAACAGAATCGATGAACGCTTGGATATCGTAAACAAGTCTACATAGCTGTGTATTATTCAAACTAATTTTTCCTCCCTGTACAGGCAAGTCTCCTGTTCCTACTTTCAACAACAAATCTGCAAAGAGAGACAGACTGAAGTTCCCGAAAATTTGAGTGAGCATATTCTTAGAGAGAGACAGATTTTCAACGTCCGGCCAAATTAAAGATCTTTTTAAACACGCATTCACTTCGTCGACGCGTGCGCCTCTTGGGATAATGGGTAAAGTTTGCCTAATATCGCCTGTAAATAATACGGACATACCACCCATGAGCTGATTGACTGCACTTATATCTTTCAAAGTCATATCTAGGGCTTTGATAGAACTTGTATACAACATTGTGCTCTCATCCCACACAATGAGCGAACACTTTCTTTTTGTTCTTACACTCTTTAAATTATATAAAAGTCGTGAGCGTTTAGTCTTTGCCCAAACTGTACGACGCTGAAATATAGCGCACATCTTTTTTCCAACCAAATGTTTAGTTGTAATTTAAATAATGAATAGAAAACTCATAGTAAAGTGTCAAGTATACAATATATCTTGTTGTTGTTGTTTTTTTTTTAAATTTGTGGCTTAACTGTTTTCCTTCGATAGAAAATAAATTATGTTCCCGAAAAAAAAAAGCCAGCAATAACTTTTCCTCATGAAAGTTGCGATGAGAAAATTACGTAAAAGTGGTGTGCTTATGACCATTGTACTAAAATGCACTACCCCTGAAATTGTGCGTTGTTCTTGCTAATGTTCTTCGGTATGTATTACATAAATAGTACACGCCTCTTAAATCACATATCCAGGTCACAGTCTAACAGGGCAAGATTTTAAAAGATACATGAACATTTACGAGAAATGTTGTAAAAGAACTATTTGTTATTTAGTCACGTTCCGTTCCATTAGATCATTATCACTTTTCTCCATGTCATGTATGAAAGTTGCCCAATGGCTTCATATTTAATGCATCCATATAATTTTAACTACAAAGATCTAATAACGGTGACTTGTAATAAAATGACCAAAGTAGAAATTATGCCGTCTTTAGGACAAGTAACAGAAAGAGTACGGGATTTTCACTATTTCGCTTATAAATATTGTTTTCCCAAAACTAAAATCCAGTGTAAGTTTAGTAACCTTTAATAAAAATGTATAAAGCAATGTTATAAAAGCATTAAACAATTTTTACAAAAATATTTGCACATGAAAGCAAGCTACATGTTTTACTTATTCCTAAATAAATAAATTGGAATACTGTAAAGAACGGAATTTAAATGTTGTAATTATGTTTCCCTTGGCAAAGCAAATCATTTCCCTTAGAAATAAAACTTAAATACTATCTACCGGTGCGTAGCGGGGACACATATTGCGATGTCTACCTCTGGTGCTCATTTTAAACTGGAGAAACTTATTATTATAAATATCATTAGTATGTACGTTTTTGAGGTATAAACTTGCAGAAGCTTTATTAATTTGTTAAAAGCGAAACAGATAATGTTATTTCCTTCAAACAAACACAATTATTCAGTGCTGTTAAAATGTTTTTAAAAACAAGTCGAAACGAAATGAACTCTTACTGGTGCAACATCGTTTACTACTTCTTCTATACCAGCTAACATCGGTACTGCAACGACTAACTATTGGTAAGTTTTGTAGAAACATATTCAAGAGCTTTGACGACGAGAAACACATAACTGAAGGGATATAAACAACACAGTGGCTGATTAGAATTTCAAAACTAGAGACTACTAAAAGTCAAGCTAACGAGCATCGTCGCCATCAACACTACCATCAACACTATCATCAACACAGACCTCTATTTTCATTATTTATCAATCAAGTATTATATATTAATACAGGCATACCTCGGAGATATTGCGGGTTCGGTTCCAGACCACTGCAATAAAGCGAATATCGCAATAAAGAGGGTCAAACCCATGTTTCTGGCCTCCCAGTGCTTATAAAAGCCTAAAATCGTGTTTACTATTAAGTGTGCAATAGCGCCAGGCATAAAAATACAATGTACTGTAAAATTAAAATTACTTTGTTGCAAAAATAAAATGCTAATCTTCATCATCTGAGCCTTCAGCAAATAGTAATCGTTTCTTCCAAAATCTATCAGAAGAAGAAGGCACGTTCTAATATAAAAAAAGACATGAATAATTTGAAAAAAAGAGAAATATCTGCGCAGCACAATAAAGCGAAGAGCAATAATGCCAGGTATTACTCTATTGAAGTTTTTGTGGTTTAAATATTTACAGAATTGAGTAACCATCTAACACTTCTCATTTGCTTTTTACGAGTTGATGGTAGGTCAGTGTTACTATTTTTTGGTCCCTTTCCGGGTATCGAGTAAATACTAGAATGGAACTTAGCTCTTAACAGTGGATTTATGAAGTATAAAAAGACATTTGACAGTGTAGGTAAAGAATCCCTTTGCAAATTGATGAAGCATTATGGAGTCCCAGCGAATATCATTAACTTAACAATGAAAACGTATGAAGAAGTGAGATTCAGATTTCTCCATAAATACATCTTAACTACAACTTATACAACCGTTTGGGATAAGAACTGGAGTGCGAAACGGATGCCTCTTGGCACAATTTCTCATCATATTGGTTATACATTGGGGTAAGAAAACATCGAGAAACAAAGGGAAACATCACAGAGATTGTATGATAGTCACCATTGTGGAGCTACAGACAAGAACCGAACAATATGTCCATTAGTTAAGAGGTCAGAAATTTAGCTCTTTCTTTCGACTTGCACTAGGTGCTGGTAAGCACACGAATACTGAAGTCACCGTCTCTTCTCACTACACCACACATCTTGAGATCACGGACCGCTGATGATTTTGAGCCACCAACGTTCACATAATGCAACATAGGATAGATTAATTTTACATACATATACTAGCCGCCATTAAAAACGCATCGAAATCGTGACATGTTTTCACTGTTGAAATGTTTATGCAAGTGAGCGATTTTCAAACCCCGATAGTGTGCAAGTGTTGAAGTTCATGTATTCCCACTGTACTGTCGATGTGATGTTTACTTCAAATTTTGCGTGCTTCGTGCAAAACAAGGTTTTTGATAAATTCTGGCTTTATTAAAAGTCGAATCACATTGAAATTTGGCACACGCATTAGTCAATTTTCAGCGAGTAAAAAGCCATTATCTGTTTTCATCGAAAGAAAGTCTGTAAATGTTTTTGTCATGCCTCGACTGTCGTCACAAGAGCGATGGCAAGCTGTTGGTATGCTCAGCAGTGGAATGGCGACCAGAGAAGTTGCCAGACATTTCAATTGTGACCAGTCCACTATAGTGAGGCTGAACCAGCGATTTCCGTCGGCACACTAGGGGTGATGTGGTCAGCATCACTCCGGCCGCCTTAACCTTCCCAGAGATGCTCTGGTACCCATTTGGGGCTGAGTCGACCCAATGACCGTCCTAGGCTTGGTCAACCTCGTGTAACAACACTAGCTCAAGATCGCCAAATTCAGACAGCAGCTCACACACCTGGCACTCGGAGACTTGTCAGCGCAAACACTGTGCGACGGAGACGCCGATGCTAAGCCTGTATTAATGCTGTAGGGGGTCATACACGGTATTAATGATGGCTGTGACTGAATGACAGTGAGTGCGACTTTTGTTTTTACACCTAGGGTTGACAACTGCTTAGGAGCCGGTTCTGAATTGTCTTTTGTTTAATAATACAGCAAATTTGGGTTAGTAAATGGATCAGAAATGTAAAATCAGTGGTTTCATGTATTTTAAATTTAGCACAACGGTTCATAAACTAATTCGATGCGTTTTTAATGGCGGCTAGTACTCGTATATACAACATTGTGTGTAACTCGGGGCAAGATTTTTTTTATTTGATTACCAAGGGACGCTATTTATATTGGAACATGAAAAAAAGGCAGCACCGAATATTCGAATCGTATTCGATTCGGTGTCAAATAGTGCATTCAATGAACTATTCGTATTCTGCCGAGAAGATTGCTGCAATCGAATGCGAATTGTCGGCAAGTGAACGTCCGTTTACCAATGCTAGCAACACGTTTTCGGATAACAGATGTTGTCTTTTCGCAGAGAATGTTGAGAGACTCGTTTTTTATTAAAGCCAATGCATGTTCCATACAGTAATTTAAAAACTGATTAACGTCTAACAAGGAGGGATAGAGCACTATTTTTCAGGTCAGATCACAACATATCCGTGGTAGAATAGTGGTTAGTGCACTGGCTTCCTAGCTCAGTGGTCTATGGATCGATCCTCAGATGAGGTGGGACTTGTTTAGGCCGCAAACGGCTGCTGGGTCGACCCAGCCCCAAATGGGTACCAGAGCATCTCTGGGAAGGTTAAGGCGGCCGGAGTGATGCTGACCACATCACCCCTAGTGTGCCGACGGTCAAGAAAATATGGGCCTAACACCATATTCCCAAAATGCCTCAATGGGCATGTAACGGGATTTTTTACCTTTACATTTTTTAACTCAACAGTCACTTGAACAGAACACAACATGTACCTCGCACTACTCAACAGTTACTTGAACAGAACACAACATATACCTCGCACTACTCAACAGTCACTTGAACAGAACACAACATATACCTCGTACTACTCAACAGTCACTTGAACAGAACACAACATATACCTCGCACTACTCAACAGCTACTTGAACAGAACACAACATATACCTCGTACTACTCAACAGTCACTTGAACAGAACACAACATATACCTCGTACTACTCAACAGTCACTTGAACAGAACACAACATATACCTCGTACTACTCAACAGTCACTTGAACAGAACACAACATATACCTCGTACTACTCAACAGTCACTTGAACAGAACACAACATATACCTCGTACTACTCAACAGTCACTTGAACAGAACACAACATATACATCGTACTACTCAACAGTCACTTGAACAGAACACAACATATACCTCGTACTACTCAACAGTCACTTGAACAGATAACAACATATACCTTGTACTACTCAACAGTCACTTGAACAGAACACAACATATACCTCGTACTACTCAACAGTCACTTGAACAGAACACAACATGTACCTCGTACTACTCAACAGTCACTTGAACAGAACACAACACTCTCCAGAGGGCCAGCTATGTAACTACCCCTACGAAACTGTTGACCACCACTTCTATTAGTACCCAGCACTCGATGACGTTAGGAAAATGTTTCTTCTTCCTAGGCCAAATAAGTGGAACACCTTGTACGGGGAAACAAAACAACATGGGGAAAACATGCAGATATCACTACATGGCTGTGGACCGAAGGACGAGGGCTCAAGAGCTGCTACGTCATCAACAACAACAACAACAACAACAACTGATTAATGGCTAGTTAGTTGCATTAAATAGTTCCAAGATGCCTTGCCTTATATTTTTGTAACGTTTGTAGCGAGAGGAAAGATATAACGATGGTGATATTATCCAGGACAAATAGATGTATCAGATGATACAAGGATAGTGCCAGATAAGAGACTGGTCTTACAAGAAATACCCCATTCTCTGAAAAGAGTAATGATGTATCGACATCAAAGGTATAGTCAAGCTGTACAAGTTCCTAGATGAGATGGTAATGTACTATCTTAAGTTCCTATGGAACTAACCTTAGACAATGACTCTGCTAGGGGTAATTAGCTACACAACAAGGACTTTTAACCAAATTTAAATAATTCACTGAAGACTCTGGGTACAATTTATAATATATTTATATGCAGGATCGTTTTTTCTTTGTACTTTGTTAATTTTCAAATAAAATCCAAATGATTGCAAAATAAAATATGTTTCACTTTCATTTATATATATATATATATATATATATATATATATATATATATATATATATATATATATCTATATATATATATATATATATATATATATATATATATATATATATATATATATATATATATATATATATATATATATATATATATAACACATTTACAGTTAATTTGGTAACTAATATAGTTCGTATTTAACTGTTTTCTTGCTTCCTGATAGAATATGTCTCTCTTGTGTGCATTCTTGTATAGAAGAATTTCAATGTTACTTTATGATAAAGCCATCATGACTCATATGACTGTCAAATGTCTTCTATCTACACCACAGGGTTTATCTCATCATAACATAGTCTATTCGTAGGTGGGCATATGGTATTTGAAAGCTGAAGTAGCCTAACACTGAGCTACTTATCTGAAACAAAGTCCTTCCTAGGCCTCGTGCAGCACTGCGGGTCCTCCACTCGTCAAGATGATACAGTTAATACTGGCAAAAGCTGTCACAAACTTGGACATCTATTTGATGACTTGGTCACTATAGGTATTGTATGACACTCAGGGCAGGATATAACCTGAAACATAATATACAACCTACGTAATATGTCTCATTGTCTCCTTAGCCAGTCAGGAGGTATAATGAGACAGTTTAGACAAGCTGTGGTTAATCACAAGAGATAGTAAGTCATGAATAACACAATTCGTTCCAGTTCTAGCACAATAGTTCAGTAATTCACACAGTTCTGTCCATGATTTGCTTCTATAAAATCATATTTTGGTAATCATTGTGAAATGTATCAAATAATACAGAAAATCAATCTGTTATAGTCATTCCTTCTTCCAGTTTGGATAGTCCTTTCCAGTAAGCATAATATCTTTAAAACGCTTTCCATAACCAACTAGCTCAATCCATTTGTTCTACTTGTTTATTACAAATTAAACTAAACCTAAACACTTGGGTTTTCCTCCAGAAATAGCACAATGATTCTATACATACCAATATTACTCTAAGCACACATTGATAATATATATATATATATATATATATATATATATATATATATATATATATATATATATATATATATATATATATATATATATATATACTAAACATCTCGCTTACCCTCAATCACATATAGGATTTCAATGGCTACACTATCTGCTCACACTTCTGCAGATGGCAACGGAGGTGATATAAATGCTGTGCTATGTGTCTGTTGTTTGAATTAGGCGGCGAGTGTGTCAGTGTCATTTGTTCTCTCCCCCTCCTTTTATATAGCGGACTTGCGGATGTACGAGGTGACAACTAGACCAAAGTACGTTTGCATGCATCCAAAATCGGGTAGGCAGGGCAAATTGTGCTTAGATAACAAATCTAAAATAATTCTGGAATCCGTATTTCTGCACCGATTTTCTACATCGTAGGCTTCTTTTACTCACATAAATGAGCTCTATCACTATGCTTATCCACTTTATCCTATAATTTTTCCGCCTATTCACTGGAGCAGCCGAAACATGTAAAAACACAATATGGTTCATGCTCCACTGTCTTCTTTTCATAATAACTTCGGGTCTACAACACATCCAGTGAATCTATTGCTATTTACCTAAGGCTAATCATCCCTATTATCGAATCGGGTCCTTCTTTAACGGGTAGGTACGCCATGATTATTTGCACACTGACTTCTGAAATATCATCAACATCTATACTTTCGTTGTCCTCCATGCCAAGGGTATCTTCCGACACTATTTGTACCAAGTTGGCGTTTGATTGGTCAGTTACATCCACGGGGTTTGTGTGGTGATACATTTTTTAATGATGCCGATATATGATTCAGACCTCATCATAACGTTGTAACACTTTAAAACTTCACATGTTTGTTGTTGATTACTTTATAATTAATAAAATTGTTAGTAGACCTACTAAACACAACGTTTTATGCCAAACATTCATTCACTTTTCTGTTTCGTATTCAGTCGAATAGTTACAGGCATCTATTTGCATTATTTTTACCACAAAATATAAATCAACGCAGCCACCCAAGACAGAAGAAGGTCCTCTGGAAAGGAGGCGCATGAAGCAACCTAGAGAAAGCCGAAAGGAGTTTTGGTTGCCGACTAACCTTTTTTCGTCTAGGAAAATCTCCAGGATTAGCACCTGGAATGTTCGCACTCTACGTGAACAAGGGAAAGCTCCACAGCTAGGAGCAGAAATGAAAAATTACAGGAATGTTATCCTGGGTCTCTGCGAGACACGGTGGAAGGGCGAAGAGAGGAGTAGATTGACCACAGGAGAAATGGTGTTGTCCTCAGGGCATGAGGAGGAAAGAGCCCACCACAGTGAAGAGGTGGCTCTAATGCTGTCTAGGCAAGCACAGAAGGCACTTATAGAATTGGAAGCAATGGGACCCCGAATTATAACAGCAAAAAATCAGCCAAAAAGAAAGTAAATATAAACATCATCCAATGTTATGCACCTACAAGTGATAAAGAAGAATCTGAGAAAGAAGATTTTTACACCAGATTACAAAATGTCTTGTACAAAAAGAAAAGAAAGGACATCAAAATTTTGACAGGGGACCTAAACGCAAAAATAGGTACAGTCAACACCGGCTTTGAAGAAATCATGGGAAAGCATACATTAGGTATGATGAACGTGAATGTGGAACTATTAGCAAACTTCTGTGCTTCAAATCAGCTAGCTATAAGAGGAAGCACATTTCCACACAAAAGAATACATAAAGTAACATGGATATCACCAGACCACAGAACTGAGAATCAGATTGATCACATTTGCATAAGTAAGAAGTTTAAGTCATCATTGCATGATGTAAAAGTATGTAGAGGAGCAGATGTGGTTTCAGACCACCATCTTCTGTTGGCTAAAACATAATTAAAACGCAAGAAATTTACAACAGTATATAGCTATAGACAACAGTATAATGTGGGATGTCTAAGAAATCAGGAAATAAGAGAAAAGTTTTCTATCTCAGTATCCAACAAATACCAAGTACTCCAACAACTGGAAGATGAAACAGATGCGGAAGCCCACTGGCAACAAGTAACAAATATATGGAACGAGAAATGTGAAGAAGTACTGGGAAAAAGATAAAATCGGCATAAAGCATGGGTAACCACATAAACCGTTATCAAGATAGATGACAGGAAAAACAAGAAAGCAGATGTAAACAGAAGCAAACCCAGAAGCTACAAAACTAAAGGCTCATGATGCGTAAATAGAAGCAAACAAAGAAGT
Organism: Oreohelix idahoensis; assembly: GCA_024509875.1. Classification (NCBI taxonomy): domain Eukaryota; kingdom Metazoa; phylum Mollusca; class Gastropoda; order Stylommatophora; family Oreohelicidae; genus Oreohelix; species Oreohelix idahoensis. The sequence continues at coordinate 89,042 of JAMPIV010012325.1, read as the reverse complement.
AAGAAGAAAAAAGAGACAAGAGGAAATATATTAAGCAGAGGAAGCTGCAGCCAAAGGAAATATGAGGGACTTGTACAACAACACAAAGAAGCTAACAGGGAGATATAAGCAAGCAAATGGCCTCATAAAAGATGAGAATGGATAATTGCTTAGTCTCGTACAAGAACAAACGAAGAGACGGACAGAACATTTTGAGGAACTTCTTAGTAGACCAGCTCCAACTAGTCCCCCAGACAGCAGAAGAGGAGCTAAAAATCAGCTGTGAACGACCAAGTAGAGAAGAAATAAAGTAAGACATACAGCTTCTGAATAATGGAAAAGCAACTGGTCCAGATGGCATTCCAGCAGAGGCCATCAAAACAGATATTTATACCTCTACAGAGATATTATACAAACTACTTGGCAAAGTCTGGGAGAGAGAGGAAATACCAGCAGAACAGAAGGTAAGTTATCTGGTCAAGTTGCCTAAGAAAGGAAATTTACAAGCGTGCACAAATTATAGAGGAATAATGTTACTATCAGGGCCAGGAACAGTATTAAACAGAATCATCCTTGAGAGATTAAGAGAGTCCAAAGACAAGCAACTGGGAGATGAACAAGCAGGTTTTCGATAAAACAGATCCTGTACAGACCAGATAGCCACATTGAGAATAATAGTTGAACAAAGTCTGGAATGGAATTCACCTCTTTACATCGGATTCGTGGACTATGAAAAGGCATTTGACAGTGTAGACTGAGAATCACTTTGGAAACTGATGAGGCATTATGAAGTTCAAATGAAAATCATTAACTTAATAAGGAAGACCTATGAAGACATGACATGCAGAGTTCTTCATGAAGGACATCTTACAGAACCGTTTAGGATAAGAACGGGAGTGAGACAGGGATGCCTCTTGTCTCTATTTCTTTTCTTACTAGCAATAGATTGGGTTATGAAAACATCGACATCACACAACAGAAATGGAATCCAGTGGAATCTGACTTTACAGTTTGTTGATCTGGTATTTGCAGATGACTTGGCTCTTCTGTCCCATTATGATAATCAGATGCAAGAGAAAATGAAAATTCTCGATGAGAGGTCACAACAAGTGGCCTGAAAATACACAGGGAAAAGACAAAGATTATGAGAATAAATGCAAGAAATAATAACAAGATCGAACTTGTAGACACACCACTAAAGGATGTAGAATCGTACACATATCCTGGTAGTATATAGATAAAGTTTGAGGGACAGACAATGATATCAAAATAAGAATACAAAAAGCAAGAGGCGCTTTCATTGCATTGGGAAACATATGGAGGTCAAGAGAAATCAAGTCCAACACGAAAATAAGAATCTTCAACTCAAATGTCAAGTCAGCCCTATATGACAGTCACAAATGTGGAATTGATGACAAGAACCAGACAAGCGCCAGTGGAACAAGAGTTGAGAAGAAGACGCTGGCGATGGATAGGACACACATTGAGGAAACCTGTTGATAGCATTACAAGGCAGTCCTTGTTCTGGAATCCACAGGAAAAGAGAGGCAGAGGTAGACCAAAAAACACACGGAGAAGAGAACTGGAAACCGAGGTGAAAATGATGAGGAAAATATGAAAAGAACTTGAGCGGATGGCACAGGACCGGAAGACTTGTCATGTGTTTGTTGAAGGCCTTTGCTCCTCGGGGAGCTAAAGGTTATTGATTGATTCGCATTCCGCCGACCAGTAAAAACCACTATTCTGTGTAGCCCTAGAAATAACATGAATTGCATAAATTTTCTAATTTTTCAATTGTTTTTTTATGTTATTAATTAAAAGAAACTAAATTTTTGGCTGATGCGCAATGTTTTGCATATATTTACCAATTAAATACAAAAGTTATATACATAAACGTGAATAAGATAAAATTATACAGCAAACATTAGTTCTATGTAGTAAATATTTATATTCTTATGTTTTATCGTGGTGGTAGCTTTAAATAATTGATAAATGCTTTATTTTTGACCGGCACAGAGTGTCGCTAAAGTTGATGTTGTGATACATCAGTATAATATCTTCCTAATGTGCTACGGTGCTGTTGGTAAATACTGGCTGTTACTCTTTCCTCCCCAACATCTGGTCCATGCAATAGCTTATTATCCATTCTTTAGATGCATACAAGATCTTTGATAGTGTTTCGTAACACCACACAATGTAGGCTACCGCTTATGCTATCATCTAGCTTCAATTGTTTATTGTCCATGATTTGCTTGCACATAACACACTCACTTAAAAAAAATATTTAGTTAAACCTGTTATATTGACAGCTCTCGCCATCCTGGATTCAGTGTACGTGAAGAGAAAATGTCACATATAATGCCATCTCTAGAAGACAAGACTAATGGAGTTGTCATTTGTTTCTGTCTTTCTGTGATCTGTCACGTTCATATGACGCAGACCCAACACCAAATAATTGCTGTATTCATATGTCCAACCCGTTTTATGGGTTGACATGTACTTTTACAGCACTAGTTTTCTAATAATGTGCAGGATCACGGACTCTATACTGTCTAGAATAAAATATAGTTCACTCAGAAATAAACGTCTAGATAATGTTTTAACCACAACACTGACGCCGTCCACTCCATATACAATAATCGTTATATACTCCACATCAATGTTTTAACCACAACACTGACGCCGTCCTCTCCATATACAATAATCGTTATATACTCGACATGAATGTTTTAACCACAACACTGACGCCGTCCATTCCATATACAATAATCGTTATATACTCGACATCAACGTTTTAACCACAACACTGACGCCGTCCATTCCATATACAATAATCGTTATATACTGGACGTCAATGATTTAACCACAACACTGACGCCGTCCACTTCATATACAATAATCGTTATGTACTCGACATCAATGTTTTAAACACAACACTGACGCCGTCCACTCCATATACAATAATCGTTATATACAGGACGTCAATGATTTAACCACAATACTGACGCCGTCCACTTCATATACAATAATCGTTATGTACTCGACATCAATGTTTTAAACACAACACTGACGCCTGTAGTGGTTTTTGATGTTATTGTATGGTTGTTATGTTACCTAGTGTACTGGATGAGTCAGCTGTGAAGGCTCCTGAGATAAAAGTTTATGTGAATTACAGAAGGCCCTTCTGCTACCACTTACGACCTCAAACAGACCTATTCTACTATAATGAGTGTTAGCTACGTTAAAAGTCTAGGGTACTGAAATGTAATGTGTAGGTAATAAAATACACAGACACACACATGTAAATAATAAGTCTTATAATATTAATAATAACTCTATGATACACTGAACTAACACTGGCTGTTAAAGTTTAAGTTTGAAATCTTTTAAATTTATTAGTCCTGAACCAATTGTTTCTTTTGGTCAGAACTTATGAAATGATACGTAATTTTCAATGCAATGCATATATCTATTGCATAATCAAATGTAATTTTTGTACGTAGGTATATTATTACAATGGTTAATATTAATAATATCTACAATGCCTTGGGAAAATTAGCACTGAATGGTTAGTTGGGGTGGCGTCATCATGCCCAATCTATGGCTACAAAGTTCATTGTCCTTGACATATGGACTGATGTTAATGTTTATATAACAAGATTTATTTCTTTATTGATGGTGGAAATAGTTTATGAATCTCCAGCAGGCCAGGTTTGCACTTTACTGGCCTGTAACGATGTAGTACAGAATTCTTGTGGCCCACTCCTCTTAGTAGCTGGAGTAAAATGTTAGGCTGCACAGACACCCGCTTTTGTATTTCTACAAAAGCATCTGGCACAATCGTAGTGCCAGATCAGAAACTCTGAAATAAAATTTGTGCCATGTGTCAGTACTCTATTTACTGCGCCACTCTTACACACAACACCACAAAACCACATTACACAGATTGAGTCAGATCTCTCTGACCAACGTAACACATCTCACCCAGTTGTTATCAATTAGTACCAGTTTCCCAAGACTGCATTGCATCCGAAATATGTTCAATAGTTTCCTCTTCCATTCAATAAGGTGGGTGATAGGTTCCCACTGATGTCAATAATAGATCCGCCTTCCATAGTCTTACATAGGTTTTCATATATTATTAGTTTGTCTCTAGGCCCTGGACTGCGGCTGGGGACCTAGAGCAAGCACTTACTTGTCGTAATCATTTTTCATGATATGGCAGTATCAATCACTCAAAATATTAAAATAAACAAGATAAATGCTTTTTTCCTTACCACAATTCAGAATTGAGAACACAGTTACTTAGTACTAGCAAAACTCAGCTGAGCTGCTAGCTAGATTAGGGCGTCTCACTGATTTTTATTTTATAATTCCTGGAAATCACCTCTAGCAGTCAAGAACTGTGTTAATGAACAGTCTTCTATAAAATGGCACAAGCGAGCGTCTGTCCGTCAGTAATATAAAATCTTCCGTCCAATCAACGGACTCCCCCTCTCCTTTTTTTCAAGTATTCAAACTAAAAGTCAAATTTCAGTCCAGTCTCAGTCTAGTATGTAGTATTTTTCTATCGGTCCGTCTGTCTCAACTTGGCTTTTCACAAAAATACACTTGTTTTTTGGACTAACTACATGCAAAATCTACACAAACCTGCCCCACTAAGTTATTTTTAGCTACTATCCTCCGACTTTGCCCCCTAGTTCATTTCAGTTTGATTTTATGCGTTCGGCTCAAGGACGCCAAAATGTAACTTTAGTGAAAGTATGCACAAAAAACTGTTCGCTAGTCTGATTGGAACAATACGGTCTTTCGTCAATATCTTCCGTGTTATCTGTCCGTCTGTATAATTAAAAGTATATTATTTCTCTGCTCAAGATGGGCTATCATACTAGCTACGTTTTATTTTCATAACTTTATTATTAAAGAAAACCCTACTTTTCTCAAGGTTAGTTTTTTGAAATTCGTTTTTGAACCTTCGTCCACAGCGTTTGCCGCTGTATTCAAACAAAACAACTAATTACGGTAAAACGTCTAAGATACGACTGTTTCTAACAAGATCTAAGGTCGTTTTCCTACCAATTCCTTACATTGTGTCAACTAGTGTCGTGATTTTTCCTTTAAACTACAAATTGCGTCTTTTTGTTTTTTAGATTCAAACACGTGTTCAGACCGTCACAATAATTTTTTTCTTTTATCTCCGTTTCCCTCCCGTCTAAAAGGGTAAACCGTTTCGTCTGCATGTTCCAACTAGTTAGTTTAAATGGCGCTAGGAAACGCTGGCGTAGGCGAGAATGTATCATCGTATCTTACGTATAATTTTATCCCTACATGTTATCTTACCCGTTATCTTTATAATTGGAGATATTTTAACGTTGTATCACTGTATTTCACCACAACGCCGTCCACTCCATATACAATAATCGTTATATAATCGACATGAATGTTTTAACCACAACACTGACGCCGTCCACTCCATATACAATAATCGTTATATACTCGACATCAATGATTTAGCCACAACACTGACGCCGTCCACTTCATATACAATAATCGTTTTGTACTCGACATGAATGTTTTAACCACAACACTGACCCCGTCCACTCCATATACAATAATCGTTAAATACTCGACATCAATGATTCAATCACAACACTGACGCCGTCCACTCCATATACAATAATCGTTATTTACTCGACATCAATGTTTTAACCACAACACTGACTCCATCCACTCGACATCATCACCATTTATTTTGCACTTCTTATGAGGCATGGATTAACTACTACAACAAGTCCCACAGTCAAGCTTGCACGAAACAGTTACAAGCTCTGGTAGGTAGTAGTGGTCCTTATAGAAATGTATTTTACATGATGAGGTTGTCTGGTAGTAGTAGTCCTTGTAGAAATGTGTTTTACATGATGAGGTTGTCTGGTAGTAGTGGTCCTTGTAGAAATATGTTTTACATGATGGAGTTGTCTGGTAGTAGTGGTCCTTGTAGAAATGTGTTTTATATGATTGTCGTAAATTTATTTTGAGAGAAAAGAGTCTAGAAATAGTAGTCCGGTTTAGAGTGTAGAATGATGATGAAAACTCAGTGATAGAAATGTATAGATTAAATATTATGCTCCACAGAGTGCTGGAGGAGAGTAAAGACAGACTTATTTACGACAAATCGCTTCTCTCAATCTTCTCTTCCACTCTCCTGGTCAAACAATTATTTGCCAGTTTTCCAGACACACGTCTGCGCTCACACCGATTTGTTGCTTCAAACACTCAGACGACGTGGATACAGCTATATTAAACAAATAGGGAATTTGGGGCTTTTGGGTATTCCAACACAGTCCGATATAAGTTTATGATGTTTATTTACCTTAAAAATCAAATCACAAAAAACCAATATCAAGTGTTACATAAAATTATCATAAGTACAGAAAAATGCAAATATCAAGGTAGGGAGGTGGTGAAGAAGATTGGTATCGACTAAGCCCTTCCCGCTTGTATTAGACAAAGATAAACCCAGTCTCAAGATAGATAGTTATCAGGAGCATAGGAAAGTTAACCCAACAGTGAATTTAATTACTCTGAAAGAGGTGTTACAATATTAGTTATGGTGGTAGACAAAAAAATACTGTTATCCCAACTGGTGTCTTCCCTTTACTAAGCAAAGAAAAAAAAAAGGGGGGGGGATGAAACAGAGTTAACAAATTATCCCACTAAAGGAACAATGCCGGGTATACAGAAAACGTATTACCCGGTAGGCAAGTTAACAAATGGTTTGTTGCAAAAAAATTAAATCTCCTGTCATTCATGCACACTGTGCGGATCCACACTCATGTACACCACACACTTACCGATTTCAGCATCAGACAATCCATAGCATGATATACACAGTACTTAAACTCTTTACGTGTGACAACTGCCCAGTCCTTCTATGTCCCGCCCCAGATAATGCGAGGTTTCACTGAGAGCAAATATTCCCGCTTATCGCCGGACTTGAAGTTCTAAGAGTTCTTGTGTTTTATTATATAAAAGGAGTCTATGGGATGGCACTGACGCAATTCAACACAGAGGTGAAAATGAGGTGATGGCAATATTCCTTCACTGCGTAATGACAGGAACTGACCGGTAAAGTTTTTTTAATCCAGTGAGGAAAAACTAGGCTCAGTCACAGTCAGGTAAATCGGTAATCTCTCACAATAGTGCAGTATATAAATTATCGCTACTGGCACTGTTCATCTTCCAGTTTATCTTACAGATTTTAATTTAATTTGATGATAATAATCAAATGATCTTGGGTAGGCTTTCTTTCATGTAATTATGTTAGCTAGGCCGCACCGGACCACCACAAGATTTACTTTTAAAAAATGTCTCATCAAACTGTCTGGAAGTTTAAGAACCGAGTATGGAAACTCTGAAAGATTTCGTTATTGCTGGGATTGCAAAAGGTGATCAATCTAGAGAAAAAAGATAGAAAACCCATAACAACATAATCATACTTTAAAAATCAAATAATCTTCTAAGCGCGCGATAAATTTCCCGTTAAGACTATTATATATATGCTTGCGTATTTAATTATGTATTTAATAAACACTGCGCGAGTTCGAGTGGTTAAATCTCACATATATAAATATAGGACTTAACTAAATTTATTAATTATAAATTCCTTCGTGACTTTAAAAGTTAATTTAAGCATTAAACATCTATTATCTTTTTGGAAATAGTATAGCAGGTATATCATTACATTTACAACTGGAACTATTGAGACTGTTTTAATTTAATAGGTTTAAATTAACACAAAATCCAATGAAATATAATGAATGAACTCGACCACTGATCACTTTACACAATATACATATTACCGCTTTGCACAGAAATAGAATTCACTGCAAATATAAATGAAAATCCATGGGATAATCTAGCAAGATTTCAAATATCGCTAGTGCTTCTATCAAGTTCTGGCCAGCGAATGATGAAGTGTATTTCTACGTGATCTGTATATCTACAACTGGAATGCAAGATGAGTGGGACATGAGAAACTTGACAGCCTATTTGATCTCGGACGGATTTTGGTGATATGACCGTCAGACCAAAGAGAGAAGCCGCCCCTGGCCTCTCGTATCTTCGCTCGCTGCTTGCGTCAGCTTTCCCCGTTCGCTCTGGCTGAGATCGGTTCCGTGCTAAACACCGAGATGCGAAATCGTTTCAGGGACCACTACCGTCTTTGATAGCATGCCGCCCGTCCTTCCTGAGATCTCCACCAGTGTCTTTCTTCCGATTGCTCTGGTCCATCTTGCGAGCGGTTGAGTTCGAGCGGAGATGATAAATACCTGCGAGAACACTAGCTTCTCTGCTCGGGGATCGTCTCAGTGTCTTTGATCTCGTGCCGCATACTAAGTGAGTCCCGGTGGAAACGGTTCGCTCTGGCGAAACGAAAAGTTACAACAAATGTTCAGGGGTTCTAATGTTATGAAAAGCTAAAAGTCCCTTTAAATCATCCATCATATCAGGGAAAATTCACTTGTCGAACTAGACGTACGTCACAATGATGAGGTTGTCTGGTAGTAGTGGTCCTTGTAGAAATGTGTTTTATAGGATGAGGTTGTCTGGTAGTAGTGGTCCTTGTAGAAATGTGTTTTACATGATCGGGTTGTCTGGTAGTAGTGGTCCTTGTAGAAATGTGTTTTACATGATGAGGTTGTCTGGTAGTTGTGGTCCTTGTAGAAATGTGTTTTACATGATGAGGTTGTCTGGTAGTTGTGGTCCTTGTAGAAATGTGTTTTACATGATGAGGTTGTCTGGTAGTTGTGGTCCTTGTAGAAATGTGCTTTACATGATGAGGTTGTCTGGTAGTAGTGGTCCTTGTAGAAATGTGTTTTACATGATGAGGTTGTCTGGTAGTAGTGGTTCTTGTAGAAATGTGTTTTACATAATGAGGGTAAGACCCCCATCCACGACCTTGACCTTGTATTAGTGACCTTCAACGACATGTCTGTATGTGTAGTTGTCCTATTTCGTCTTTACTACTTCAAAGACATCCGGGAACTTTACGTCACGTGACCTAGATTATTGATAACAAATATGGAGTCTACACAAATCACGTGATTATACAGGATCATTGTAAAGTCACTTGTTATTTCTAATTTGTAAATTCTATATGTTATACGATAACTTTATATGAATCAAACGTCACAATACAGCGACTTACTTGTTATTTTTAATTTGTTAGTTCTTCATGTTATCCAATAACTTTATATGAAACAAACGTCACAATACAGCGACGTGCATGGTTATTTTATGACATAAAATGGTGTGTCGCGTTAACATCACAGCACAAGGGTAGATAAGATCACGTGACATCGTGGCAAGCAATAATATTTACTCCCTCTTGTAACGTTGAGTTTATTGTTCATTTTATAATATTGTTTCTTTTGTTTTGTTTCTGGGAAAATAAAATACAACTTATGTGTCAAATGGCCTTTCTTATTTCCTTGTTTTGACACGTGGTTTAGGAATATCCAATAGATACACGTGCTGATAATATAATTAAAAAATAAGGCTTGTCAATCATCCTGTAGAAATATCATATCCCATACTGTGATCACATATTCGTCCTTGACATTTTATGGCCGCAGTCCCGCTTGGGTCATGGCTCTCACGTGGTATACCTCTTTGAAATGAACCCATTTTGTTAAGGGGGCATCACTAAAATGGTTATTTTCACCGGATGTTGTAAGAGTCTCTTTTCGCATATTCTTTGAAGGCATCTCCTCTTGCTGCGATCAGCATCTCCGTCCTTCCCGAATCCTGGACTTATCTCTTCATGTCTCTCTATCACACATCTTTCAAACCTGAATTGTGGTTGCCTTTCTTTTGATTAGGGGGAGGGAGGGAGAGGCACGCCACAAGCTTGGGTTCACTATTAAGTTTATTCCAGTTGAGGGATATTTACCTATTTCTAGCAACACTTACAAGCTTTTTTATTATGGCAGTCACGGAAATGATTGTTAGTTACCTCCCTTGGAGTGCCCTGCTGGTTATATATAAGTATATGAGGAGAACTGACGTAAGACGGGGGTAAAACAGTAGAATGGGAAACAAAAAACAAAAAAAACAAAAAACACACAAATAGTAATACGTCTTACAAGGAGAAAGGACAAGAAAAACCTACGTTGCGGCCACAAGGCCTTCGTCAGGGACAGACAAACAAGAGACAGGAGGGAAAGAAAGAAAATGAGAATTAAGTAGAGAACATGAAACTATAAAAATAAGAGAAAAACAACTCCCTTATGTCCAGTCACATGTCCAGTCACAGAAGCAAGATGGCTGCCACTAAACCGGAAAGCGGAAGTCGATAATACATTAAAAACGAAAAATAAGAAATAATGAAAATAAGAACCGGAAAAGAGTGAGGAGAAGAAGAAGAAAAAAAATATATATATATATATATATATATATATATATATATATATATATATATATATATATATATATATATAAAGTGAGGGAAAAGCGATTTAAAAAATAAATAAATAAACACAATTAAAAAAAAAAAAATAAAAAAATAAAAAAAATATAAATAAATAAATAAATTTAAAATAAATAAATAAAAAAAAATAAAAAAAAATAAAAAAAAATAAATAAATAAATAAAAATAAAAAAAATAAAATAAAATAAATAAAAAAAATATAAAATATAAAAAATTAAAAAAAAAAAAAAAATGGGTGATCACATCAAAGTAGACAGTCATAATACAATAGGGACTAGATAGAGAAAGGCGTTCAGACAAAAGAATGTTGGGTATTCAAGCCGTGTGGTTTAATTATATCAATCCACCAAAAGATTCTACACTGTCAACCAAATACGTTATTGTTATCTCTAGACAAAGAACATATTAATTCTTTGACTCCAGACCAACGCTCTGAGCATTGCAAAATTCAACGCTCCATGCCAGAGCAAAGCTCAGAGCGTGGTTTTTAGTTTATCACAAATAAACCCTAAAGGCAACCCATAAGATGGATGAGGCGTTGTTCCTGGCGAAACCGACTGTTGGCGTCCGAGGAACAGGATCTGATGGCTGTCACCTGGATGTCAGTGGCACCGTGGTGGTCCGGGCCATTGAAGTGGATGGCCACAGGTGTGGATTTAAACTGAGATATGTCGTAGAGGTGTCTGGAGAATCGGTCGAACAGTCGTGTGCCCGTTTGGCCGATGTAAGTAATGGTGCAACGTTTGCATATAATAGCATAGATGATGTTGCGTGAATCACATGTGAAGCCATGGGTGATGGTGAACTTGGCGTTAGGGAACGAGACTGAACGTGTTTCGATAACATACTGACATGTCTTACATCGTGTTCGGTTACATGGCTTGGTCCCAAAGTGGCCATCGTTGACGGTTTTCAAACGGCTGTGGACTATAAGGTCCCTCAAATTTGTATCCCGTCTATATGCCAGCAAGGGTGGCTCACTAAACACTTTCCGCGCCTCTGGGTCAGCTTGGAGGAGAGGAAGGTGACGATACAGGATCCTTTTGACAGGAGTGTTGTGAGGGTGATAGGTCATTATTAACTTGACTCTATCAGAGGAGGTGTTTTGGCGGGGTTTGAGGGCCTCTAGACGTGAGATAGGGAGAACACGCTCTAAGGTTATATATACAAACTCGGCAAGTATCGTTTCCATTCGCATTGGAAAAAAAGAAAGGCTGGGGAGGTTGGAGGTTGAGGACAAAAGTTATTACCCACATACACCATAAGCATGTAAAGACACTGACGTTTAACTAACTTTCTGTATTCGCTACACAACCAGACATTGACGTTGGGAACTCATCAATTTTCCACTACCATCGCATTGGTATTTCCCTCATACTGAAACGTTCAGATGCATTAATGCTTTTGTTTTTTGTTTTCTTTATCTAAGGGACGTAATATGCGCAAGGAAACTGGTTATAACTTTTACATTATTAAATAGTTAGTTGATAAAAATGTGTTTGCCCTTCTGTAGTAAAAAGGTAAATAATAATATATTTCAAACACCGAAGAGAATTTTTCTGCAGTTTGTTACTGTTATATATATATATTTATTTATATTTTATATAGAATAAATAAATGCACGCCAGGCTCAAAACACGTCAGTAGATATGTATAACACGAATTTTTGTCAATAAAACTCTACTTTTATTGACATGTTTTGTATTTTTGACCGGCACATAGTGCTGCCTAAACAAAAGTTGAGACGGTGAGTTTGACAAGTCCCCTTGTCAGCCTGGAAATGATTACAATTCTCTACCAACGTTCTCCACCAAACATAAAAACACGAGGTGACAAGAGGAGCTTTAATGGCATAGTGACTTGAATTGATATTAAAATACATCGAGTTCAACTCAAATATAACAGTTTCTCAGCCCACACATTTAGTCTCATTGTATGGCTCTGAAACATAGAGAACAACGAAGACGTTAAACTCCGCAGTGATTGAATCACACGAAAAACAGAGCCAAACTGCAACAGATCAAAAATACATTGCAACAAAATACATAGAGAAACATTACCCACGCAACACTTGGTCCCATGCATACACAGAAGGATCAGCAACAAATGCAACAGAAAATGGAGGTGGGGGTGTCTTTAAGAACTTAAGCACTGGTGCGAAAAAACGGCTGTCAGTGGCAACTGGACAAATCTCAAGTAACTTTAGAGCAGAGACAGAGGCCTTGAAAACTGCAGCAGAGGTTATATTGACAGAAGAAAGCACAGAGAGACAAGTTGCTTTCTTTACTGATGCACAGTCAGTAATTCCAAAATAATACAGACTTGGATGCTCTCAGAATAGTGCTCCACAAACTTTGTCAACGATTCAAAAGTGTTGTGATCCAATGGATTCCATCTCATTGTAACATCGCCGGCAATGAAGAGGCTGACAGAATGGCAAAAGAAGAGTTTTTTAGAATCAGATACAGAAAAAAATGGAATGTAGAACATCCAGGTCACACACATAATGATGCTTACTACCAGCTCAATAGAAGAGAACAAGTGGTAATCTTCATAATCCGCACTGGCCACAACAGATTGAGATACCATCTAAAGATAGGAACTGTAGCACTAATAAAATGACTGCTGAACATCTGCTTCAAAGTTGCCCCTTATATGCGGTGAAGAGAAAGCGCATATGGCCGACGCCAGTTCCTTTCGACAAAAGCTTTACGGGGATTCAAATAGCTCCAAACTCACTACTGCTTTCTCTGAGAACATTCAAGTGGGCGTCTGAGAGTGTACACAGAAGAAGAATCACACGTAATCGAACGTTTCCATTGATAAGTCGTCTTTACTGCATCGTGATAGTCTAACCATAAATTCTAACGCATTGTCCCTATCCGTTATCATGGTCAAGTTGTGTGTAATGGTGTTTAAATAATATCAGTTCTATCAATACTCTACAGCTCTAACAGGAGAGCTAGTGACTTGAGTCCACATAGCCTGGAAACGAGTTAACAGCGTTACAAGACATTCATTCTATGAAATAAAGTAAATAGAGGCAGATCCAAATCTCAAAGTCTAAATCTTAATATCTAAAACAAATCTCAAGGAAAAAAAAATTAGGATGCCAAGTGTAACCTTATCTCATTACAATTGCCAAAACTTAGTTTGAGGTATATTATCAATAGTCAACCTCATCCAATACAACAAAAAAAAAAGCAACCATAACTCTATATTTATAATATTTAGGTATATACATGTTTTCGACATGGTAACTGCTTCTGGACACAGAGGTTTGTCAGGACCTTTTTATGTCTTAAAATATCCGCCGTTAATGTCGTTGATACACTATATCGGACAGATAAGCAGAATTAATCTAAGTAGTAGAGCAAAATATGTATAAACAAATGTCCCAATGCGATAGTGAAAGACATGTCAATAAGTCAGAGTTTGATGTGCTCGGCTGATTCTAGCCTTGGTTGCACCAGTCAAATCGTCAACTCTGTCTGAAGCTATATGTTATACCCATGTATATCAGACCTAGCAAAATACCCAACCTCATTGTCTGAAATTAATGTAGACCTGATTATATAAGTGTCATTACCATCATTTCTCAAGTAAGCATTACCTACATCATCTTGATCCTCTGGTGTGCTGAATCTTGTACCTTGGGAAGAACACTGTGAGGCTTCATGAGATTCTACGTAGTTATTCTACTTTATCACACTCGTGAGATTACATGTATTTAATCTACTTTGTCACACTCATGAGATTATATGTAATATGTTTATTTTCTGTATCTTTCTGTTTCAAAGTTCTATACTCTCTCTTTAAAAAGGTTAGTGATAAGGGCACACTGGCCACCACAATGATAAGGTTGGAATTAACTGACTACTGGCCACTACGATGATAGTCAGCAGCCCAGTAGAGTACCACCCCTACAGACACCAGGGATGTAATAGGTTGCAGTGTGAGGTGTCTGGTCTGTTGTTGGTTGCTGTAAGTGTGGGTGATGTCGTTCACAAGTTCACAACATATGAGCATGACATGGAAAGGCATATAAAGGTGTAACTGCTGTTGACGTTTCCAATGTTTATTATCTGACGCCACAAGACAGGTAACGGTACATCCAGTTCACAATAAACCATAGTCATGACATTCACGAAAATCAGCATACGTTATGTTCATCAATGTATCTGGCATATACTCAAAATGATATGGCGCCAAGGGATTATACTGTTGGCTCCAATATTACAAAAGTGCATCAAATACTCCTCTCACTGTTCAGATGTGCTAAATGAGTCTAATCATAAGTCGCACGAGGATGGTGTTCCAGGAGTGTAGGTCAAGCTGACCTTTACAGGCATTCCTAAGTCTAACCTTGACGGAGGTGCAATCGCTGACGTAGCGAAGTTCATAGAACATAGAACTGTCCTTCGGGCTAAGTATGACCCGTGTACATATTAATCTCAGGTATGAAGATACCTGGGGCGTGACTTCTAGTAGAAGAACCTCTATTTCTGTAATTCGTAAGTGAGCAGAGATCGACCATTGTCAAACATAAAGTTAGATTACAGATTTGAAACGTAAATGAGGTATTACCTTGTTTCGAAATCAACACCAAAAAAACACACGCCTCCAAGCGTTTTGAATAATCAAGGGAAGGACCTTGTAAGCTAAACTAACTCACAATAAGGCTCCTAATTCCCTATCAAAGAATCAAAGAGACGCAAGAAGCGTCCTCACTGCTTCACAACTTTTCATCGACTCCCCAACAGGAAAGCTTCCCAGACACACCTAACGTCCGGACATGCGCAGAACGCATACACCTGAGCAAGAATCAAACGAGACGATGTAGGGAACATTCCAGATAAAGATTTGTAATAAATCGCGCCTTATATGGACAGAAATAGAAACCTCAACACAGGTTTCAATCATTCCAAGAAACAGTTGACCACTACTACCATACAAGGAGAATGACCACACATCGTCAAAAAAATGGACCGACGCGTCCCGTCACAAGAGAAGGTAACCATCATTGAAAAATGGTAATCAGTCAAACAAGAGTTATCTAGCTTTGACCGTAAAAAATTAAAGTGTACAATTCAGACAAGCTAATTATACAATGTCTTTAGAAAAATGATTATACAATGTCTTTTGAAAAATGATTATACAATGTCTTTAGAAAAATGATTATACAATGTCTTTAGAAAAACATCTGTGCGTAACAGATTACCGCACCCCCCGGGAAAAAAAAGAAACTTTTTTTTTTATTCCTAGAGCTAGAAAAAACAGGCTCCTAACGCACGTATGATGCGCGGATATAATGCCTAATATGAGGCTAGCTCGACGCATGGAGCGAAACTGAGATTATATCTCAGATCCTTAGAGAAAATATTTCCCTAAGTGTACACGTATATTCCAGGGAGGTGCCACCAACATACGCCACAGGGTTGGTATCATGATAATGCAAGCCAAATCATACTCATACAAATCTATGAAATTAAATATATTATCATAGTATTACACAATGAAGTGTTGTGCAAACAGCGGTGTAATATACTAATATACCGCACTATAAAATTACACATATTCAAACAAAAAGTACATTATACAATGCATTATTAATCAATACTAATAAATCAGCTGTTCCTCGTAGACATGGATATAATCGTTACTAGAAGATTTGGACATAATCCGCTCCAACTTAGGATAGGACTTGATATACTTCATGGTTCCACAATGTACATAATCTCGCAGACGTCAATGATGTGCTGCAAAAATATCAATAACACAAATCTTTAAGACAAATGTTAAATCTCTTAATACAGTCATCAAAATACAATATATAAATGTGGCCATGTGAGCTTTTGGCTCGTATATTGCTAACTAAGCCTTCTTCCGTTATGATCAAATCGGTAACAGAAAAAAGGAAATTATATGGTACAATGTTATAAATTCACAAAACTGAGAAAATATGTGCTGATATGTCATTATAGTAGTAGACTGTATATCAGGAAATATATATGACAGAAAAATTAAGTGGAATCGTGTGGGCATCTGGACAGAATGTCTGTCATCACATTATCCGACCCACGGATAGCTCGCACCGTGAAATGAAATGGTTGAAGAGCTATGGCATATCAAGTGGACCTCGAGCTCTTCAAGTTTTTGCTCTGAATAGCAGTAAGAGCTTTCTGGTCGGCTTCCACAATGAAATGTGCGCCTAGAAGGAATCTTTGCAACTTCAGAATTGACCATACCATAGCCAATAATTCACGGTCTAAAACGGAGTAATTCCTGTCTGCGGCATTTAATTTCCTAGAGATATACATCACCGGATGGAGAGTATCAGAATACTCCTGCATAAGTGCTGCCCCAATTCCATTAGACGAGGTGTCACTTCGAAGAACAAAAGTCTTCTCAATAGTAGGTAACCTAAGGATAGGTGGAGATGAAAATATAGTGTTAATCTGGTCCAATGAGAATTGACATTCTTGAGACCAGCGGATCAGATTAGGCGATCCTTTCTTCAATAAAGTAGAAAGCGGTGCCATAATGGAGGACAGATTAGGAATGAATCGTCCGTAAAATTGTATCAAACCTAAGAGACTACGCACTTGTTTCTTCGTCTTAGGGACAGAAATGTTAAGTATTTTTGAAACATTGTGGTTCTCTGTCTTTAAAAGACCATGACCAACACGATGACCCAGGAAAGAAATCTCACTAAATCCTATAAAGGCTTTAGAGGGTTTTGCAGTCAAGTTATACTCGCGAAGAGTAGACAGCAATTCGTATAAACCCAAATTGTGATCTTCCCAGGAATCACTGAACAGACAGATATCGTCTAAGTATGCTATGACATCTGTACGATATGCGAGAATTTGACGCATCATGCGTACGAATGTAGCAGGGGCGTTCATAAGACCGAAAGGCATGAAATTCCATTGGAATAAACCCCTAGGTGTAGAAAAAGCAGTAAAAGGTTTGGCTCGTTCAGTTAAAGGAACTTGCCAATAACCTTTCGATAAGTCGAGTTTGGTAAAGAATTAAGAATTGGAAAGTTTGTTTAGTAGCTTTTCCAATGAAGGCGTAGGTTCAGCATCGAACTTCGTAAGTTGGTTAAATTTGCGATAATCTCCGCAAATGCGAATGTTATTATCCTTCTTTCGAACAATAACCATAGACGAAGAGTAAGCTGAAGTGGATGGTTCAATGATTTCCAATCGTATCATTTCATCCAATTCTTTTTCGACTTGTGACTGAAAATGGATAGGTATCGGATAGGGTCTGATTCTGATAGGATTATGGTCAGTTAGTATTATGTCATGTTCAATGACATGTGTGTGTTCCGGGATGCCTGTAAGAACATCCTGAAATGTTTGTAACATCGAAGAAACTTGTCGATGTTCCTCAGCGGAAAGATTAGGAGAAGCGGAAACGTTTTTCCAAGATTCCGTTGAATAAAGTGGGATCACAGAAAGAGGGAGATTGACATCAGAAAAAAGTAGTTTCCTCATCCTGTATAACTGACAGGGATGAGTAATGACCATGAGGTACTGGAGAATTGTCCGTTCCCTGGAAAATAGGCTTCAAATAGTCAGGTCTTTCATGAAATTCCGTGAGCATATTTATGTGGAAAGTTTTATGCTTTCCATCAATATCGACCACATAGTCAACATCGGAAATCCGAGAGACTATTGCATACGGACCTTTCCATGCAATAAGAAGTCTATTTTCCCTACTGGGGAGTAGGACGAATGCTTTGTCACCTGGACGAAGTTGTCGTAGACATCTATTCTTGTTAGCAAACTGCCTTGCCTTCTCTTTAGCAATTTCTGATGAAGAAGTTGCTAGTTTGCATGCCTCGATGATCTTTTGCCTAAGAGCAATGACATACTCGTAAGAAGATTGAGTCTCATCGCTAATATTATCGGCAGTGATAAGATCGTGGATTAAAGACATAGGGCCGCGCGGTCGCGCGCCAAAGACAAGTTCAAAAGGAGAAAACACTGTGTGTTCATTGGGGACCTCTCTATAAGCAAAGAGAGCCACGGGTAAAACCCTGTCCCAATCCTGAGGATGATCCTCAGTTATCTTCCCAAGTAAAGTTTTTAGTGTCCTATTCAAAAGCTCAACTAACCCATTAGACATTGGGTGATAGATACTGCTGAGAGACTTTTAATATGTAGCATAGACATTACCTGTGACATAGTGTCGGATACAAGTTGAGTGCCATGGTCTGACAATATTTCTCCGGGGAATCCCAAGCGAGAAAATATTAGCCAAAGAGCGTCTGCGATATCGGCAGTGGAGATGCTCTTGAGAGGTATAGCCTCTGGCCAACGTGTGCACATATCGACACATGTAAGGATAAATTGGTGTCCTCTGGCCGACTTGATCCTAAAAGGACCGATACTATCTATTGTCATTTTTTGAAAAGGGCGAATAGGAATGTCAGCAGCCTGGATAGGCGCAGCATGTCGTGGTCCTTTAGATTTGACCTCCTGACATACTTTGCAAGAACGACAGTAAATTCGTATGTCCTTGCTCACAAATGGCCAAAAGAAAGCCGCAAGAACTCTCGACTTTGTACGGATAAAACCCATATGTCCAGCCCATTGCGAGTCATGAGCATGTTGCAATATTTGCAATCTCATACTCTTAGGCACAAGAATTTGAGAATGAGTGGACGTAATCGAGTCTTGTACCATACGCACAAGTACGCCGTTCTTCATAGAAATCAAAGACTTTCTATTAGTATTCTGATTTGGATCACCTTTTTTTGCTAGAATGAAGAATTTTTGTAAAGAAGGATCTTCTTCTTGCAATTTTATAAATGAGTCACGTGAAATAATCAAGTGACTATTTTGGCTATCTACTTCATTTTTATTAGTTAATGAAGTTTGAGGTGGATCCAGAGAAGTGCTCTTGTGACCACCGCATTGGTAGCTTCAATGTTTTTCTCCTCCCAAACAGCAATCTGCTGTGGGGTACATTCCCTAACTCCGTGAATACGACCAATAATAAGGTCCGCAATAGGGCTTGGAAGGAGACACGCGTGGACATTTCCCGTAAACAAGGGAGTAGCAATATGTATTATGGCAGTAGGATACTTTTCCAAAGTGCCACCAAATGTTACACATTTGATGACCTTTCCTGTAGCACAGGATGGATTTACAAGAGATTGCCTAACACCAATAGTAGTACATCCAGAATTAAATAAAACTGAGACTGGATTACTATTTACAAGACCCTTATGTAGTATAAGAGAACCTCTCCCGTCATGCGCAACAGCAGCAGAAAGAGCGGGAAGAGAATGACCACAGCTTAAAGTAGTTACGGTAGTCGGTTCGAACAAAGTACTGCATTGTGGACATTTAGTTGTCCTACTAAAGTCAAAGGCAGAACACGTGATAGCACTAGAGTTTTTATTATTATCAACCTGTTTACATGCTCCCTGAGACTCTTGCTGCACAGAGTTTGTCTGTTGATATCTCTTTCTTTTATGTTGAGATCTACCGCGACCATTATTGCCTCTGAAATTATTATTATACTCTCTACTGTAATTGTTATCCTGGTTTGAATCCCAGTTTTCATAATTGTCATTATCATTTCTATATTGATGAGGTCTCCGCGAAAAATAGTTATGATTGCCTCTATATTGACTACCTCTGCGGAAATGTCTAAAATTATTGGGTGTAGTATACCGAGGACTATCAGCTTGTCTCCAGTTCTTCGAAGAAGAATCACCATGTGATTGATTGCCATGATTCTGAGCATAATTACGGTTACTCTTTCTATTAAAATTTTGTTGAGTACCTTGAAATTTGCGCATGAAGTTTGGGCCATATGGTGCTGCCGAAGCAACCGGCACACCTTCTTTTACTCTAGAGTTGCTAATGGTTACGTGAGGATGCCCAGTGACATACTGACAACAGTATTCTTCCATTTCTTTTCTGTTTTTAGGCTTACGCTCATGAAGAAAAGAAAGAAAAGATTCATTGACAGAAGACATAACCTTGTCTCTAAGTAGTAAGTCCATAAGTGCTTCATATGTATGTTCTGTCTTAGACAGCTCAACCCATCGTGAAAAAGTAAGACGTATCTTTGAAATGAATTCAGAGAATTCAACTCCAGTATCTGGCAACATATTTTTAAATTGAAGACGATAGCCGTCTTCGTTAAGTTGGTACTTCTTTAACAAGACTGCTCTGATAACCTCATAATTGTTCTTGTCAGGCTCATCTACCATACTTAACATACTCAAAGTATCACCTCTAAGTAAATTGGACAACTGATAAACATACAGTGATTTATCTATGTTATGTGTTTTACATGCACGTTCGAATCTATCCAGATAAAACGTTATATCGTCACTGGAAGCATTGAATACAGGTAGTTTAATCTTAAAAGTACTAGCTTTATCAGAAGATGACCCCTTATTTGGATCATTAGCATTACCCATGTTCATCAACTTTAACTTCTCTAACTCCAAAGCTAAGAGTTTTTCTTCATGCTCCATTTTTGCTTTTCTCTCATCAGCCTCTCTTTGTAACCTTCTTTCTTCAGCCTCGGCTTGTAATCTTTTATCCTGAGCTTCAGATTCTCTTTTCTGTTTTTCCATTTCCATCTGGAATTTTCTTTCATCTGCCTGCATCTGCAGTCTCAGATTCTCAGTATCTATCTTCTTTTGCTCAGCTTCTCTGTCTAATCTTTTATTTTCCTCTTTTTGTCTTTTCTCCTCAGACTTCAGTGCTTTAGTCCATTGAGTATTTGCATACTCTTCTAATATATCACCAGTCTTACCAAGGGCTTTCCCTTGCTCAATAAAGTACTCAAGTGTAGACATGATGTCTAATATTATGAGTCCAAAACCTGAAATAATTAATTATCTTATTTTAACCTTAATGGTAACAAGACTTAAATAAAGTACTTGTATAATCACAATGTTTACCCCAATCTCTGTGGGAAACAAGTCTTTGATAAAGAACTTGTATTATCAAATGTATAATAATATCACAAGTCACTTCTTAATCATAAGGGCACTACACATCTAATAGTGCATAACCACATATTCATCAGTTATTTATCATAACTGCACTACACAGTGAATAGTGCATAAGCAAAAACCACCAGTTAGTTATGATAAGTGCACTGCACAGCTAATAGTGCATAAGCAAAAATTTTAACAATAGTGAAGGCTAACTAAGAACTATGTAAACAATAACAAAGATCCAAGACAATGTAAACAATAACAAAGATCAAAGACAATACGAAAACATTCGCAGAAGTCAACTAAATAAACAGCGAAAAATATAAAAAAAATATCACAAAGAATGTGATGACAAATGCGAAAAGGTAAACAACAAATGACGTCACAGTGTATAAACGAAAATGGTGTATAGAACTGAATAATAGGAAAGAGGAGACCTACAAAAACAAACAAATAAAATCAAAACTAAAGAACTGAAAAATGTTACAAAAAATACGAAGAAAAAACACACCTCATCACAACTAACAAAAATAGCAACAGATGTTGCATGCAAATTTTCAATTAAGAAAATTGCTCCTACTGAACGCTATTATAAGACCTTTATGACGTGGTATACCTTATAATAGTCACCTACCCAACCGACCCGCTAAAATATAAACATATAAATATAACAAACAACATATAACATGTAAACATGTAACATGTAACAAAAAATAGCAAGAATGTGAAAGTATAGAATGCTCAGTTAGAGTATAAGGGCACAGTTCACAAACAAAACAGGCCACTTAACTTCTATATGTCCAAACGTCAGCACGGTGCAGAACAGGTGATGATCAGCATTCTAAGGATGGTGATCCAACGTTGATCGACCTCTGAACTTGCTTCGATAAACAGTAATGACGCATGAAAACGAGCTTCTGATACTGGAAATGTTGTTTCGGAACTTGTCCTTCTTCCTTACAATGCTCGGCACTTGACCCTCTAACTGCAGTATGAGTAAATCGCTTCAATCAGCACTTGACCTTCTGAAAGCTATGAAATCGATAAACTGTCGGGCAGCGCCGGGTACTTTCACAATATAGCGGACATGCTATACGTCATTGTAGATGTTGTATCTTGCAGGAAGTATCGTTCACGAACTTGCATCTTGTAGAATGAATGGGTTTGTTGACCCCCGTGAGTGCTGGTAAAAGACGAACCAGTTATTGGCCACTACAATGATATGGGCCCACTGGCCACCACAATGATAAGGGTGGATTTTAGCTGACTACTGGCCACTACGATGATATTCAGCAGCCCAGTAGAGTACCACCCCTACAGACACCAGGGATGTAATAGGTTGCAGTGTGAGGTGTCTGGTCTGTTGTTGGTTGCTGTAAGTGTGGGTGATGTCGTTCACAAGTTCACAACATATGAGCATGACATGGAAAGGCATATAAAGGTGTAACTGCTGTTGACGTTTCCAATGTTTATTATCTGACGCCACAAGACAGGTAACGGTACATCCAGTTCACAATAAACCATAGTCATGACATTCACGAAAATCAGCATACGTTATGTTCATCAATGTATCTGGCATATACTCAAAATGATATGGCGTCAAAAGATTATACTGTTGGCTCCAATATTACAAAAGTGCATCAAATACTCCTCTCACTGTTCAGATGTGCTAAATGAGTCTAATCATAAGTCGCACGAGGATGGTGTTCCAGGAGTGTAGGTCAAGCTGACCTTTACAGGCATTCCTAAGTCTAACCTCGACGTAGGTGCAATCGCTGACGTAGCGACGTTCATAGAACATAGAACTGTCCTTCGGGCTAAGTATGACCCGTGTACATATTAATCTCAGGTAAGAAGATACCTGGGGCGTGACTTCTAGTAGAAGAACCTCTATTTCTGTAATTCGTAAGTGAGCAGAGATCGACCATTGTCAAACATAAAGTTAGATTACAGATTTGAAACGTAAATGAGGTATTACCTTGTTTCGAAATCAACACCACAAAAACACACGCCTCCAGGGTTTTGAATAATCAAGGGAAGGACCTTGTAAGCTAAACTAACTCACAATAAGGCTCCTAATTCCCTATCAAAGAATCAAAGAGACGCAAGAAGCGTCCTCACTGCTTCACAACTTTTCATCGACTCCCCGACCGGAAAGCTTCCCAGACACACCTAACGTCCGGACATGCGCAGAACGCATACACCTGAGCAAAAATCAAACGAGACGATGTAGGGAAAATTCCAGATAAAGATTTGTAATAAATCGCGCCTTATATGGACAGGAATAGAAACCTCAACACAGGTTTCAATCATTCCAAGAAACAGTTGACCGCTACTACCATACAAGGAGAATGACCACACATCGTCAAAAAAATGGACCGACGCGTCCCGTCACAAGAGAAGGTAACCATCATTGAAAAATGGTAATCAGTCAAACAAGAGTTATCTAGCTTTGACCGCAAAGAATTAAAGTGTACAATTCAGACAAGCTAATTATACAATGTCTTTAGAAAAATGATTATACAATGTCTTTAGAAAAATGATTATACAATGTCTTTAGAAAAATGATTATACAATGTCTTTAGAAAAAAATCTGTGCGTAACAGTTAGTAAGTAATGTGATTGTCTAAGTGTGCTCCGGAATATCAATATCCACTAAATTAACCACAGAGAAACTTAATTAATTAACTTAACGTTGGGTACTATGCCGATTGGAGTACCTCTTAAGCACTATTGCTGGGTGAGTGCTGCGAATTAGTACTATAGCTGGTTGAGTACTTTACGACGATTACACTAAGTTGGAGATTTGTTTTGCAAGTTCCAACAGTGTAATTTCTCTACCGGAGAGGCGACTGTCGTACTGTGACGAAGTTTGTATTGACTGCTCTATCGTATTTATAGTCACTCTGCAGGAGAAAGGGGGCGAACGAATATTTGTATGCTGTTGTAAACCTAGAGACGGTATGTGTACTTGACGATTATTTCTTTTGAATCTGGCTCGTACATGTTCTTGTGGTAGGCGTAACAACTTCGCTCTTGGTGGTGTATCTGGTGACGAAGGTTGGTAAGGGCGCTTGGTAGCTATACGTATCTCGGTGTTGGTAGTGTCATCCATGCAATCGATGTCATTTTCTTCTCGCTCCGTTATGTCAAGTTCTGATTCAACAGGTACCACAGGTGTATCAATGATATTCTTGTTACTGTTTATATGTTCTGCTGGAGGGCTCCGACTATGATGTGTTGTGTTGCTTCTCGTTGCTTGTAAAGGTCTCTCATCATCACTGTCCCAGCTAGAGTGTATAGGCTGGTGTTAACTTGAAGTTGACGGTGGTAACTGTCAACTCGTATGTTCTTCCGTAAGGCTCCTACTATAGGGGGTTATGTTGTTTCTCGTTGCTGGTTGCAAAGGCCTCTCGTCTTCGCTGTCCCAACTAAAATGTGTAGGCTGGTGTTGACTGGAAGTTGACGGTGGTAACTGTCGACTCGTATGTTCTTCTGTAAGGCTCCTACTTTGGCGGTTATGTTGTTTCTCGTTGCTGGTTGCAAAGGCCTCTCGTCCTCGCTGTCACAACTGGAATGTGTAGGTGTTACCGTCATTTTCGACGGTGAGAAAAACACCAACCTAATGTATGTTTGGTTTAATGTAATCAAAGAGAGATAAACGTTTATTATCTTTCGGTGACAAGTTTGACTGGTGATTATCTTCTCCTGTCTTATGTTGTCCTGTCTAAGACATGTCTTAGAGTTGACATGTCTTAATTCTATTTATAAGATCATATACGGTGTATTTTATCACCCGTTTGGTCGGAAACGCCTGGTCTGGGTTTGCCTCGATCTGGTCCATGCTCTTTGGTCATGCGCGGAGTCTTAGCGGCAAAAGCCGGGAGACCGATATTCAGAGAGTGCGTACCTGTGGCTTAGAACGGATGTCCCGATCCATAGATTCCTCTCTGTCAAGTTTTCGATAGGGAGTGGAAATTCTGGAAATGGCCGTTTGGCATTCTTCCGTCCCTGAGTGTTTTCTTTATGCCAGTATTGGCTGTATTGTGTTACTTAAGAGTGTCAGGATTCTTTAAAAAGGTAACTGAAAACGCTGTTCGATCTTTTCGTCTCGTTTAGATCTTACAGGTACATTTATCGCTGATGGCGACATAGTGAGCGAAGCTCACAAGAAGTTATTATACTGCACTCCAGTATGACTTCATATCTACAAGACTAGGTCTAGTTGACCTGTTACTCACATAAGCCTAGAAATCATCTTTATGGATCCGCAATGCAGACGGAATATGATTTGGCAGAAAACATATATTCAATCTCAAGAGCCTGTATGAACTGAGAGTGACCTGTTTATCGAGGCCCGCGACCTGCGGCCTGATTTCGTTGTCACCATATCTATTCTTCACCAGAATGAAGTATCTGGCATGTGAGGCCAGTCTGAAGTCTTTTTGCTAATTGTAGGACAATGGCATTGACTTTCTTTATATAGATGATATCGCCCGTACTACGCAATATATTTGCTAGGGCTTACCTGACGGGGCTCAGCCAGGGGTTAGAGCTATTGCATAAACTGTAAACACTGATAAAGACATTTTTACATGTCTAGGATCTGTGATGGTTGAAGCTGACCTTGGTAACTACACATATTATGTACCCGATTGTATACTATTGACTGTTTCGTTCATCATCATCGTATTATCGTACGTCACAAATAAATATTGTAAACGTCAGCAGCATTCCCTACTTCACTGACTTCTACTTGTGGTTGTGTGAGTTAATGTGAAGACGTCCAAGAGCCTATACGGCCTTCGTGTTATCAGCACTGTGATCTACACACTTACACCATCAACCACATTGTCATACAAGTATTACACGTCTGAATCTGCAGGAATACTGACATTATGTATGTGTCTACTAAACCCTGGCGACACCTCACGCTAGTGACCTAGATTTCTTGCTACTACTTGGTACTGCCCAGGACAACATGACACGCTCAACGTACTACCATCCATAACACAGAAAAACAGTACGTTACATCAGTACTTTTACACTGAGCAACCTTATACATCTCCAGTCTCCGTGCAATCCAACTTTACTTCTACTGTCAAACAGACTTCAACAGTAGGCTAGTGTTGACTTTAAGTAACGGTGGTAACTGTCGACTGCCATAGTATGTTTGACTTGTTATAAATGTATGGGGCTCTTCAACATGTACCGATAGTGGTGTACTACTATCCTTTTCGTGTAGACGATTATCTCTGTATATCAATCTCTCTCTTAGTTATGCTGGTGGAATATCATCTTCGTCTTCTGAGTTTTCTCTGCAGCGAGTCAGGCGATGTATAGCATCTTGTAGCGGATCTGGAGTATTACGTTGTTCTTCGTTAGTGTTTTGCTCACCATCTGTGTCGTGTTCACTATGTGAAGTGCTTGACAAGTCTGTAAAATCATAGTAACTCAACGTGCCTTTTCGTACTGGTCTGCTACTCTGTAAAGCTGGCGGTGCTGTGGGACGATGATTATCTTTCTTTATCTGTGCTGCGTGTGCTTTGGTGACTATGTTCTTTTCTTCATTCCATAATATATAATTTATAGGTGTTGTCTGTTCCAACACTTTATATCCGTCAAGCCATCGTGCATCAAATTTATTATCTCGAACGTTCTTCTTGTAATAAACTTTATCACCAACTTTAAATTGTTCTAATTGAGCTCTTTTATCATGCTGCTTCTGCCATTTCTTAAAAGCTTTCTGGGAGTTTCGATTAGCTATCTGGTGTGCTCTATACTTTTCTTGTAGTATAACTTCAATGGGATCCTCACCTTGATACTTCCTTTGGAGTTGCAGGAGATTGTTTAATGGGAAGGTAGGTTCACGTCCATATTTGTCTAATGGGAAGGTAGGTTCACGTCCATATAGCATGTAGAACGGAGACAGTCCTGTCGTTTCGTTTATATTTACTCTTATCGCTTCCAGAGCTTGATTGATATATATATATATATATATATATATCCCAATATTGTGCATTTCCTTGTATATATTTAGCAAGGATATCATGCAATGTAGCATGCATTCTCTCATTTCTTCCATTTGCCTGCGGTCTATAGAAACTGCTAGTCGTATGTTGAATATGCAGAGTCTGGAGTGTCTTCTTAAAAGGATTACCGACAAATTGTTTCCCGTTATCAGTGATTATTCTCTTAGGACAACCATGTCTTGGTACTAATTCTTGTAGTAAAAACTCCGTCACTGTCGCTGACGTTATGTTCTTGAGAGGATAACATTCAGGCCATACCGAATATTGATCGACAATGTGTAAGACGTATGTATTTCCAAACTGCGTAACAGGATATTGACCAGAAATGTCCATACTTATAACTTCCATAGGGAAATGAGATGGTTTCATTTCTTGTAAAGGAACTTTAGTTGGTCGCATGTTTTTCATTCTGCATATTCTGCAAGTACTAACATATTCAACTATGTCCTTGTACATTGACATCCATTAGTATCTTTTCTTGATAATGTCAATGGTTTTATCTCTTCCAACATGTCCATTATTGTCATGGAACTTCTCTAGTAATTGAGGTATTACTGACTGTGGAATTACTTCCTGTAGTCTCCCTTCTTGTTTCTCATCAATATAATTGTTGCACACAGATTTTGCTGAGTTGAATAATCTGCTTTTAAGTTATCTGTCTAGTTGTATACATTAATTTTGTACATTTCTGATCTAAGGTGCATGACCCATGTTTCTCTGAAGTTGTATTGAATAGTGGTTGTTACCCCCTCTTGGTTCTTATCCAGGCGGTCTAATTTTATAAACAGTGTTCGGTTGCCTGTCCATATATGTCCATGAATGGTTAGTATTTCTTGGAATGTTGGCAACTAGAGATGATGTTTATTCCCTGACCATATATGGCTAGTTGGTCAGTCTTGTTCTTGGTATTGGTTCACAACGCCCTATCTGAGTTGTCGCTCAGAGGGTCGTGCGCTTTCTGCGCATGCGTCTAGTTTTTGGGTTGGTAGAGAAGACTTCCGCCTCTGGAGTTGAGCGTAAAACTGTGCAGGGTCAAGACGTGTTTCGTCGACCCGACTTTTTCATCATGGGAATTGAAGTCCTCTGTGCGTTTGACTGTGATGTCTACATGATAATTTCCCGTGGTGTATTTCTAAACGTCTGGAGACGGTTGTGAGTTGTGGTGCATTTCGAATGTAAAGGTAATTGCTCTCATGTTACTTCGATCTATTGCCAGCTTTAGGTCTGACATTTGTGTCCCCTTCTTGTTGACTTTCCTCTGGTCGATAAGAGCCTTTATTATTATTAGAAGTGCACCTCAAGTATCATCATGCCATTTATGCCTAGATCGGGTTGTTCTATGCCCGGAGAACATTAGCTATGTATTTTGAACTCCGCCATGTCGGCGGTATCACTTTGTGCAAGGTTTGATAGAGATATGTCCACGGAGGCTATTTCGAACTGTACTCAAAGGCTCGCCAGGGTGTGCGACCTGTGTATACTTAAAGGAATGTATCTGACTTGCTGTATTTTTGCTGTAGCTGACGAAGGTGGAATCGTACGAGATCAGCTTTATTATATATATGCACAGCTTGCTGATGAACTGAATTCATACATGCTATGTCCTGAATTGTCAATGATTATTTTATGTTGTTGTTGGCGTACCTGTCGTTGTGATGTAATAAAGCCAATCAAACGTCAGAGGTGTTCCAAGAACTATATGAATTACTGCATGTAGTTACTACAACAAGTGTGATGTCCTTTGATGCCTGTCTTCCACGAACTTTGATACACGCATTCGCATTCATTGAGGTCTACTCACACTCTATATTGTATACACCTCAACACTTTCAAGTCATGCAAACGAATGCCAACATTGTTGCGGCCAACCAGGGCCTGTATGTAATAATGTCCGCCTGTGTGGCTTGAATCGTTTCAAACATTGACACTGGACATTCTTCAATATTCACTCTACATTTGTGGTGGCCGTTACCTACAAAAGAGTCTGTTACATTTATGGTATCCAGTATGAGCCTTCTACAATCCTACCTCAACATTTAGACGGCAACAATGATATAGTATTTGATCATGTGGCAAGATTATAAACTGTTTACATAATGTAGGTTTCGTTTCTATTTGTTTGATGATTTTGAGAATTTCGGGATCTTTTCTCTGCTCAGCGTGTACATCAAATATGTCTACAACCGTTGTTTGCTGTGTGCCGGTATCTGTTGTGGCGGTGGTGTTTTCATCATCTATCCTATTGGAACTTATAATGTTGATCTCCTTTGCATTGTCATTGATATCAGTGAACGCATGTGGATCATCTTCATGTATAACACATGGCTGAGGCGTTCGAGAAAGGAGGTCTGCACATGTATTTTGAGTACCCGGAATGTATTCAATTTTTGTGTCATAGATTGTAAGTTCATAGACCATATTTGTAACTTCTTTGGCTGCTCCTGCGTCTTAGTGAGCCAATTCACTAATGGTTGGTGGTCTGTTCTAATAGTAAGTTTGGTACCTCTGATATAAAAATCAAGTTTTTGTATCACGTAATGTATGAAAAACGCTTCTTTCTCTGTTGTCGACCAACGCTTCTGTGTTTTAGAGAAGGCATGAGACACAAATGCAATAGGCATCTCATTAGGAATTTCTGGTATAATAGGTGTCTCATTTTCTTCTCTGTGTTGGACCAAACAAGCGCCTATTGCTGTATTTGAAGCATCCGTATACAAGATCATTGGGCGAAATATATCTGGATGTGCGAGCAGTGGTATCTTTGTAAGTGCTTCCTTAAGGTAATCGAAGGATTCTTGGCATTCTTTTGTCCACTTAAATCTGGAATATTTCTTGGTAAGGGCGATGAGTGGTTCAGCGGAATTTGAAAAGTTAATAACGTGGCGTCTGTAATATCCACAACAACCGATATACGCTCGTACCTGCTTCACTGTTGTGGGGGCAGGCATTTTTCTAATTGCTTCTACTTTATGAGTGGTTCAGCGGCCTTTGAAAAGTTAATAACGTGGCGTCTGTAATAAAAATATCCAAACAACCGATATACTGTGTCTGGGCGAATACCATCTTTGTTGACTATAAACCCTAAATATTTGGTTTCTGATTTTAGGAACTCGCATTTACTTAGTTTGAGTTTAACTTGGTGGTGTCGGAGGCGATCAAAAACCTGTTCAACCTTCTTTAGATGGTCATCCACAGTACCCGATGTGTGAATAAGTATATCGTCTATGTAAGCTAATGCAAAAGAATGCATCCCTTGTAGAACTTCGTCCATCAATGCCATATATGTCGCGGGACTTCCTTTCAAACAAAAAGGCATAACGTTCCATTTGTAACTACCCATGTGTGTACAAAATGTTGACTTTTCTTTCGCTGCTGGTGTCATAGAAATACACCAAAATCCTGAGCGTGCGTCCAATGTAGTGAAGTGTGTAGAATATCCAAGTGTCGCTAAAATATCATCAATGCGTGGCAATGGATATGAAATCGTTTTTGTAATTCTGTTCAATGCTCGATAATAGCAACAGAATCTACTCGTTCCGTCTTTCTTTGAGACAATCACTATTGGCGACGACCATGCTGATCTCGATCTCTCTATAACTCCTGCATTCAACATGTCATTTATGGCTTTTTCCACTATTTCACGGTTTTTCAATAAAGTGTGGTATGGTTTCAAACTAATGGGTTCTTCTGTTGTTGTTTGAATGTCCATATGTACTGTGTTAGTTCTGCCTAACTCCATATATGTTAGTGCAAACACATCCTGGTGTTTAGTAACGAACGTGATGAGTTTGGATTTATGTTGATCATCCACTTTCAATGTGGCCAATAACGGTAACAACCGATCAGGTGTGTCATTTCGTCTGTAAGACTCATTATTTGTCCAAGGTATTTTAACATACGTATTAAGTTCTTCAGTTCTGTAGAAGTTCCTTCTTCTGTCTTGTTCTCTCTTAGAATAATCAAAAGGTTTAAACCATCTGGGCTCTTCTTCCTGACAAAATGATTTATTTGTATATCTCGCAGTGGGTTTCCGCCATGGAGTATGCTTTTCATATGTTCTATATACATTGCGTCTGCTCTGTCGTTTACTACGACCATATTTAAAGTGATTTGAATATCTGAACAAGTATCCTTGATACAGTGGTTTGTTTGAGTATCTCGTATTAGGTTTCCGCCATGGAGTATGCTCTTCCTCTGTATTATAAATATGACGTCTACTTTGTCGTCGACTACGACAGTATTCAAAGAGCTTTGCTGAAGTTGGTGGTATATGGTGGGTAACAAGATTGACAAAATTAACTTGTCCTGTGCTATCATCTGGTCTTCTATATATTCCATCCTGTGCTCTTCTTTGGATCCCTTGATTCACTCTCCGTGCATAACTATAATATTCATCTTTCTTCGCACCTGCATTTATGTGTTCAGGTTCATTTCTGCAAGTTTTTTATACAGTGTATCATCTTGCTTATTATGTTTCCTCTCTCCGTGTGTGAGCGTAACATGATTATTAGGTATATGTTTTGCGTCAATCATCATATACCTATGCAATGTTTGTTGACATCTTCTTCCCTTATTATTCCGCTGGTCATCAATTATGTATCTGTTCACTATTCTATTTGATTGGCTCATCTTCCTTGTTGCTCGGGTGTAACGCCTAACTCCATATCTGTTAGTGAAGTGGTTAACATCTGTACTCTGCCAATGACTTTTTCTGCCAGAGTCGGTAGGGTAACCTGGGGTATGACTTTGGGATATGCGTGGAACGGGGGAATAATGGTTTTGACTCTGACTAACTTCAGGTATCTTACTGTTCTTGGTAGCAGTTAAGGACGATCTTTGTACTTTAGCAACTATTGTACCTCTGTGTATCGTTGTAGCCTGTCCCGACGTGTTTATAATCATGACCGGGAAATCACGTGAGGATGAAACTTGTGCGATACCTTCTGTGACAAACATGAGGGGTTCATCCTTGTTGAGGCTGCTTCATGGTGCGATTTTTATCAGAATGAATTCTCACTTCTTCAATAATACAAATAAACTCTAGACAACCAAAGAATTCGGGCAATTCCTGCATCCCTTAACAATCCTTTATATCCACATTCTCCAAATGTTCAATTTGTACTGTCTGTCCTGGTTCAATATAATTAGAACACTTGATTCGTCCTCTGGCTATCACAAGTGTGTTAGGCTTTACTGTGACTGGAGTCGTCAACCGCACCAACGATGCCATGTGTATATCGTCTTGTAATTGTATGTACTCCCCATTAATATTGATCTTGTTCAGGTCGAAATATATCCTAGCGTTGTGAGAGTTAAAAAAATCTCTACCTAAAATGAAATTTCTGGACATCCCACGTGTAATTATAAAGGGATGTGTAATCTGTTGTTGTCCTTTGTGGAACTTGATATATGCTGTACCACAAGACTTCAGAAATTCTTCTGTCACTGATGCCATAAACGTGTTTAAGGGTCGAAAAGTTACAAGGTGTTTGATTTGTTTGTATAACTGTTCTCTAATCAAACTTACTGAAGCGCCAGTGTCCACAAGTGCGCGATAATTTTTGTTATGAATCTTGATCAGGCATGAACTACGATCTGGGGTGATATTTATGGAATGTATTTGTTGTTGCGGTGTCCTTTGAGGAAAAGGTGTTAGATGTGACACCATATTGTTGTTGTTTATGTTTCTGGACCTCCGATGAAGGTAGTTGTCTTCTTCATGTCCTTTACAGTCATCAATAACGGTCCTGCTTAGTGACTGACTGTTCCGTTTCCCTGGTTGTACATTCGTGCTCGTCTGGTACTAAAGTTGGATGGTGTGTGCGCTCCTCGGAAATTTTGACTATGCCCACGAGTGTTACTATAACCACTCTATTGTGAATTGTTGTAATCCTGCTGGCGTAGGCGAGGCTATGTGTCCTCTAAAACCACAATTGTTATTAACCTGTTGTCGGCATTCAATGGCTATGTGTCCTCTAAATCGAAGCAATGACCACGCATGTGCCGTATTAGTAATGTCACTATAGCGTTTCGTTAACTCTTTCTTTAATGACTCATATGTCTCAGTTGGATATGTATTATCACGTCTCCTTAGGAAGTCAGTAACGAGAGAGTCAGATGAAAAATATAGTATATTCTTTCGTTCCGTATCTGTGCTTGCGTTTATCATAGTAGCAAATCTGTCTGCGTCTTTCACCAATCTTCTGAATTCTTTCGAGTCTCCTTTAAATGGGATTATCACTGATCTGATCTGATTGTATTTTGCGTATAAGTCAACATTATATAACGTCTCAGTAATACTCTTGAGTACAGTCATTGTCGGTTCTTGCTCCTATGGTGGGAAAGCAAATATCGGCTGTTGTTGTTGTCGCTGTTGTTGTTGGTACACTATATCGCCTTGTGATGTAGCCATGTCACTCGAGAAAGGCTGGTCACGGCGCCAATTATACCATGTAACCGTCAGCGAGGACTGGTTACGGTATCAATTATACCACGTGTAACAGGTTGTGGTGGTGTTCTAATGACTGGTCCTAAGGCACCAATTATCCTATGTGTAACCGTGCTGAGTCGTGTATTATTAGGTGACAGATGGCAGGCCTAGTTGTGTGACTCACACCAGTTTCCTTGTATATCTTCCAAGTTTTAAGTTAGTAGTGTTTGGTACTGGCCCTCTCCGCCAGAGTTGACAATTCTTGGATAAACTACTTTCCTTCTTACTTTCTACCCTTGACTCGTTCGACCCTTCTTTGTTGTTATTTCGTGAATGATCGTACAGTGATTTTATTATAGTGATTGATGATCAGGCATTCAACAACAATCCTTCATGGATCAACTCAAGCATTTGTTTGTTCTCTTACAAAGTCCAATTTATTTACATGTGATATAAATATATTTCAAAGATGCAGGTAATTCTTCATATAGAGCACACCTGCAGTCATATCATAGTTACCTTAAGTATACATTCATTATCTCCAAAAGTATGTAGGCATTTAATCCCCTTTGTGCTTATACCATCTCAAAGTACTTATTTAGCTTCCTCATTTTTCCCAATCTGCCTCAAAACTCCTGATCAACTTTATGCAAAGTACTTTGTATTTCTATTCCTCTGGTACATCCTGGGCTTTCCATTGCTTCTCTTCTTTAAACTTCTCGCCCAGTACCATTTCGTTTACTCATTTTTCTAACATATCGTCTTGTGATTTCTCTGCGGTGAGTTAGGAAAATGTTCATCAAAGTGCATAATAATTCATAAAAGGTCAATACTTACAGGTGATTCCCTGAATCTCTCCTGTGAATACACTCACTAGTGACATTATAAAACAAATTCTCTTAAGTAGCATTTTTCTCTGACTATGAAACTTCTTAGTTTACTCATTCTGTTCTGACTAATCTTAATTACATCCTCCGAATTTCCTAGGACTAGCATCTCCTAACTTATCTATATACCTTATGAGTTTACTTTGTCACTCCTAATCTATCTGTGATAACTTCTACAGATCTTATCAAACTTGTGGCAACCGCACAACATTCTTGTTTCTTCATCTTCAGAAATACACGACCGCACACTTGCGAGCCGTAAACTGTTCTGCCCTTGACTTCTAGTCAATCGTCAGCTGATCTGTCCCTAAAACGATTGGTCGGCCTTATTTCCTCTCACTGGAAAAAATTGCTCACGCTTTTGCGACGTAAGCAAATTCAGTGACCTATCGTCTGTTATTTTTAGACTTCTCTCACTCTGTTCCCGTGTGTATTTTTATCTCAACTCACTAAAACCTACAAGGGGCTTAATTCTACGTTATCTCCCTTTGACGTTTTAACTGAACACTATATTCTCTTCTTTAAAGCTTACTACAAAATCGTTACATGCTAATTTTCTCAAACACAATTGAGAACCCACTAAATCTGCTTAACCCTAATGCATGACTTTTATCCACTAACCGTAATATGCGGAGTTTCCTCCCTTCTCTCAAAGCATCCCTTCACTCATTTTATCTCCCTTCAACTAAGACTGTATCCAAATCCATTCATATTTCCTAAACATTTTTCTACACTCTTTTACTTGACTAGAACCAAATCACCGTTCATATAAACCTTGCTTGAAGCACAAATAATGCTTCGGGCAAACCCAACCGTGACATTAAAACATTGATGTGATTACATAACGATTATTTTATATGGAGTTAATAGGGTCAGGGTTATTGTTAAAACATTCATGTGATTATATAACAATTATTTTATATGGAGTTAATAGGGTCAGTGTTATTGTTAAAACATTGATGTGATTATATAACGATTATTTTATATGCAGTTAATAGGGTCAGTGTTATTGTAAAAAACATTGATGTGATTATATAACTATTATTTTATATGGAGTTAATGTAGTCAGTGTTATTGTTAAAACATTGATGTGATTATATAACGATTATTTTATATGCAGTTAATAGGGTTAGTGTTATTGTAAAAAACATTGATGTGATTATATAACGATTATTTTATATGGAGTTAATAGAGTCAGACATTTTCTCTTACCGTACACTTATTGTATCCAGGCTGGGAGAGGGTTGACAGTGTAGAGGGTGTAACTGATTATTTTAAGTTCGTGTGTTATGTGGAAGCAAGTCATGGACAATAAAGAACAAAGTTAGATGATAGGATAAACGGGAGCATACATGGTGTTGTTTTACAGTGCACTATCACAGAACGTTTGGGCATCTAGAGAATGGATTATAAACTTTTGTCATTTCCAAATGTTGGGGAGGAAAGAGTAACAGCATGGATCTACCGACAGCATCGTAGCACACTAGGAAGATACTGTACTGATGTATCACAACATCCTAGCACACTTGGAAGATATGGTACTAATGTATCACAACATCGTAGCACACTAGGATGATATTGTATTGATGTATCACAGCATCGTAGCACACTAGGAAGATATTGTACTGATGTATCACAACATCGTAGCACACTAGGAAGATATTGTACTGATGTATCACAGCATCGTAGCACACTAGGAAGATATTGTACTGATGTATCACAACATCGTAGCACACTAGGAAGATATTGTACTGATGTATCACAACATCGTAGCACACTAGGAAGATATTGTACTGATGTATCTCAACATCGTAGCACACTGAGGTAATATAGGAAGATATTGTACTGATGTATCACAACATCGTAGCACACTAGGAAGATATTGTACTGATGTATCACAACATAGAACACATCGTAGCACACAACATAGGAAGATATTGTACTGATGTATCACAACATCGTAGCACACTAGGAAGATATTGTGTCACTGATGTAAATCCCTTTGTTTTACAAATTTGTAACAAATCGTAGCACACTAGGAAGAAAAACATTGTAGAGGCACAACTGATAATGACCTAAATTAATCCTAGCATTAATTATACTGCGTTACCAAAACGAACGAACAGATGGACTCAAATAGAAAGAGAAGGGAACTAACTTTTTTTCAGACGGACAGTGATAAAAACACTAACCTTCCCAGAGTTAGGTTTTAAAATCCTGAAAAACGCTTATTAGAAAAGATAACATTAGATGGGTTTACGTTTGAAAACATTACAGTACCCAGACAGCACATCTTCGAAACAGGAGGTAGAAGAAATTGCATATTTTGAACGCAGCCACTTAGCTCTTTTAAATTTGTATATTTGGGTTCCTTAGGGCTTGGTGACAAAGAATATGTAAAACGTTACGCAAATAGTCTAGGAATTAACAAGTTATAGCCAAAATAAAATGATGGTGCTGTCAGACAACACCCAAAATCAGAATCGCTCAGTGGTAGATTTTTAAAACCACCATTGTACGGGAAATGGGCCACAAGTTACATTTGAACTGATTGGCTGGAATGATATGTAAGGCTAAACACGATTAGTCGGACTATAAATGCTATCCTTGGTTGTTAGGGGAGACGTAGGAAGGTAAAATTTTTTTCAAACACTTGTCGAAACGTGGCTCCATTGGCCAGACTCGCTGATATAATCACTTAGGAGCGTTAGTTCGAGACCACTAGTTCAAATAAGCTTGATAAAGCAACAGTGCGTTGAAGCCAGCTCATATTTTTGCTAAATAAAAGCCTGGAACATAAGCAGATGGGAATTTGTGCCAGTATTTGTGCCAGAATTCATTGCTAGTCAACGTATCTGTGTTTATTTCCATGAATTGTGGTAAGCTTGAAACATTCAGTATCTTTTAATGAAAATTGAATGTGAATTGTTAATTTATGCCTGTATATATGTGTAGTTCAGTAGCAAACATGATGTAAAGCCTATAATGCTCCAGCCTGAACAGAAGGTGTCGGAGGAAAGTAAAACGGCATGGAATGGCCAAACAGTACACTGACACCTAGATGATTGACTAGAGGGAAATAATGCTGGAAGTGCAGGGGCGTAGTAACCATTAAGGACATTAATACTGGTATAAAGTATTTCAGATGAAGCTGACAGTTGGCCTAACGCTCTGAACTCAGTGTTTGTGATGTATTGTGCTCAGTGTGGAACTGGAGTATCAATTAGTTATGAAGTAGAAGGTGCATCCTTCTTGTTTTCAGGGACCGTGGTCTTGATGGTATTGAGCAGCACCTGGTCAGAGCTTTGCTGAATCCAGAGTCGGACAGCATACTCCTTGGTCCATTTAGCTATCAGTGAGGTGTCTCCAGAGCCCAGGGGAGAAATCGAGCAGAGGAGTCTTTTCCTGCCGCCATCACGCAAGATAAGCTGATGTGGCCAGCTGAGCTCAACATTATGTACCCCCATCTTAAAATGACAGTGTAAAATACAATTAAGAGGGGAATTTAATTGTTTTAATATCAGGAACTGAGAACATCTCCAATACTAGTTCCAATAAAGACAAACTATTGAAGTCATGATGACAAATACCAACAGAGCTTGAACAAAACAAAACCAGTATTACCTCATATTACTACTACACAACTGACACACATAGGATACTTTTAATAATATATGTCACTACAATATTCATATTGATAAATTCTGTACATATAACTTGTAATTAAAATTGATTGTGATTCCTGGTTCCCTTTGTATTTGAATCAGGACACATATACATTCATGACAGCAATGAATACATATTGTTATTTGAACAGTTATCAGTGACTCCTTTAAGATATCCTTGTAGAGTGTTTTATGTATGTGAGTGTCACAGTGTTGTCAAGTGTAGTGGAATAAATTAAATTGTTTATCTGTCTGTTGTTGTTATGACTTACACTTCATCATACACATACCCTAGACACATAACGTAGTCATCACACTATTCCAGAATAATTCTGACTGAGGTATACATATGTGGCAGCAAGTAAGGTTATATATAATACACTACTCTTATTAGATATATATATACCTTCACAGCTGATCTCAGTCAGTACACTAAGTCCCCTATAAATATTTATAACATCCCACTTCACCACATATATTGGGATCTCGCTCTTGGGATTTTGAATCTTTACCTATTAAAAATAGTGGGGGTAATTCACTTCAGGGAATATAAGAATTAAAAGGTATCCTTGGGTGGAATTAAATAAGGTTGAGCTGACGGTGCCTGTGTTGTCCATTAGATATATATTTAGAGATTGAATTGTTGGTTAGACATTGTATAAATTTACCTGATAGACAATGGCGGACCTGGCCAAATTTCGATCTGCTGCTGTTCAGACTGCAAAAGAGTTAGGATTAGATGGGCAAGTTATGGTTGCCTATGTCACTACGAAATGTGACAAATTTATTGAACGCGAAGAAAGAAGGTTTGAAGCCGAAAGAAAGTTAGAGGCTGAAAAAGAAATTAAGAGGTTGCAGATTGAGGCTGAGGCTAAGAAATTGGAAGCAGAAGAAAGAAGATTGACTGCAGAAAGGGAAGAGAAGAAATTAGCTGCAGAAAGAGAAGAGAAGAAATTAGCTGCAGAAAGAGAAGACAAGAAATTAGCTGCAGAAAGGGAAGCAGAAGATAAAAGATTACAAAGGGAACATGAGTTACGACTTAGGGAGTTTGAGTTTCAGGGCCATGCTCCTGAAAATGGTGCCAGTCCCTTTGCCTCTGATGCCACTGCTAGCCAAGGAGCCTCAACCTCAGCTATGAATTTTCATTTAGATCATTTTGTTGAGAAAGACGATGATATAGAGAGCTACCTAAATAGGTATGAACTATTAGCTACCACGTATGGGTTAGAGAGAGAAAGGTGGAGCTTAAAGTTATCTCAAGGACTTCGTGGGGCAGCTTATGAAGTTTTTGCAAAAATGAGCAGAGGTGATCAGGAAAATTATGACATGCTAAAGCAGGCTCTTTTGTTAAGATATGAAAAGAATGCAGAATTTTATAGAAAAAAATTTAGGAATGCTAAACTACTGTCAGGTGAAACCTATCACCAGTTCTCTGCACGAATAGAGACATACTTGGAGAAATGGACTTCTCTGGGGAAAACCCAAGATCTTAAGGAAATGGTCCTTATAGAGCAATTAAGAGAGTCCATGGCTCCAGACCTGAGAAAGTTTCTCATGGAACAAGGTGCAGAGAGGCAAGGTGAGTTGCTAAATGTTGCTGAAAGGTATCAAGCAGCTCAAGCAGAGGTAACAGGTAATAAAAAGAAACAAGTGGATAACTTTAGGGCACCACAGAACTTTAATAAATTTGATCCTAGGGATCAAAACAAAGGTAAGCACCAATTTGATAGGCCACGGTATGAAAATAAAAATAAATTCCCACAATTCGATGAAAGGAAATATGATGAAAGAAAATCTTTCAACCAAGGAAAAAGGTGGTGTAAGAATTGTCAGATGGACAATCATGACACTGACCGTTGTAGAAGGAAACCTGTGTATATGGCAACCCTTCAGGTCAGGTCGACCTCAAGACTGGAGGAGGATATTATGTTGGATACCACTCCAGAAGAGATGAGGAAGGCACAGGCTGGGGATAAAACACTCAAGCCTTGTTTCAGAAAATTGTCAACTTGTCATACAACTCCAGGCAAGGGAGATTTTTACATGAAAAACAAGTTGATGTATAGGAAGGCTGGAGCTAGATCCAAAGGTCAGGGACAGCTGGTACTTCCTAAAAGATATAGGGCAGATTTAATAAGGAGCCTACATGTGAAACCAGATGGGGAATATGAGAAGATAGGTACCATCATTCAAAAGGTGGCTCACAATTATTATTGGCCCAAAGCAAGATGGGACATTGAGAATTTTGTAGAAAGGTGTAGCATAGCACATGAGGGAACCCCCACAAGTGGGAACATGGATCAGGACCTGGACACGCCACGGGGCAAAATTAGGCCTGATAATAAAAAGAAAAATAGATTTGATAAAGTGGACCAAATGGAATGGGAAGCCCCTTTTCACGGACAAGCTTCACTTAACTGTTTTACAATGGCCACTATGCGGAGAGTGCAAACAGAGGTCTTACCCCAGGATAAGCCGAAAATCCCTCAATCGGACTTAAACAAACTGGAGGAAGAGGATGTAGAGAGGAAATCTCTCATCAAGAATTTTAAGTGGGTAGAAAGCCCCAAAAGAAAAATTGGTAGCGGTCGTTTTGTGAATGATAATTCTGGGAGGAAAAATCATCACTATAAAGCTTCGAGTGGAAGAGACCATACCGGTGCATGGACAAATAGGTCCACACAATTAAAGGTCCACATGTAACTTTGTTAAGAACATGGACTGATGAAAAGGCCGAGGAAAACATTACATCTTTATACCAATATGTGAATGAGCTGACCACTCGTTTAAAAACTGGCTGGAAACTTGCCAATGAAAATTTGAAACAAGCCAGGAAGAAACATGCTGCCTATTATAACAGGAAGGCGAAAGACAGAGATTTGGCTGTGGGAGAGAAGGTACTGCTTCTTCTCCCCGGGAGTCAGAATAAGTTACAAATTGGATGGCAGGGTCCATATACAGTTCTAGAGAAGGTGTCTAGAACAAATTATAATATAGATAAGAAAGGGAAAGAAAAAATCTATCATGTGAATCTCCTGAAGAAATATTTGGAAAGAGAACATCAGGAAGAGACCCACTTGTTGACCTTGTCCATCGCCATGGAGATGAAAAAGGAACCACTTTCATCATTTGAATATCCATTACACCCCTGTGAGACAGCAGCACAGGTGAAAATCAGTACACATTTAACGAAAACTCAGAAAGAGAGAGTGCAACAGGTTCTAAATAATCATGCAGAGGTGTTAACAGACCGACCAGGGCATACAAACCTATTGGAATATGATATGAAACTGATAGACCCCACACCTGTCTGTATGAAAACATATTCGATTCCGTTTGCTAAGGAGAAAGCTTTGAAGGAAGAGATAGACTATCTGTTGAAGGAAGGAATTATTTCGCACAGTGAATCTTCGTATAGTTCCGGGGTTGTACTCTTAAGGAAGCCCTCTGGAGAACATAGACTCTGTATAGATTACAGGAGACTGAATGCTATTACAGAAGGACAGGTGGATCCATTGCCGGATACAAATCAGCTGTTTGCCAGACTAAATAAAGCTAAATATTTCTCAAAAGTGGATCTGAGTAAAGGATACTATCAGATTCCAGTAAAGCCTGAGGTTAGACCATACTAGCTTTTAGTACCTCAGAAGGACACTATGAGTTTAATAGATTGCCATTTGGATTGAAGAATGCGCCTAGTGTCTTCTCTAGAATGATGAGAAAATTGTTGGATGTAAACATTTCGGAGGAACGTAATGAATCCCTGAGTTGCCTCTTTGA
This sequence comes from Oreohelix idahoensis, assembly GCA_024509875.1. NCBI lineage: Eukaryota > Metazoa > Mollusca > Gastropoda > Stylommatophora > Oreohelicidae > Oreohelix > Oreohelix idahoensis. Next base: position 46,802 of record JAMPIV010012325.1, on the reverse strand, counting down.
TTGAGGATATTCCGAATGTTTCATACAGGATAATAAGAAGATTATGGAATCCACTACGAAAACTCTGCTATCACCAGGTATATGTTAGCTCCTCATAACGTACATTTTGAGGGAAATATAATGTTCTCTGGACATGTCAGTGCGCAGACTCAGAGAAGAGAAATGGTGAATACGGGTTGCGAAGCAGCATTAAGACAAGCACTCACACTTGCGGCTGTTCAGTAACATAACCAAAATATATTATTGGTTGTAGAAGTCTGAGGCAGATTTCATGAGTAGTGCCTACTCTGAATGGACCCAACTACATAAAACCATGATAGCACCACAGCAGAGTAAAGTCAAGTTGACTTACATTTATCTATGTGTATATAGAATAAAGGACTGACATATAATGTCTGTTTTAAGAGGGGAGGTGTCGTGAAATATTCTAATCCACATATATAAATTATCAAGTAAATATAAAGCCTAATAAATACATATAATAAAGAAAAGAGAAATGGTAAAAGAAACAGTGCTGTCACAAAGAATGTACTCGAAATCCCCTTTGTTTTATGCTTCGTCTGCAAATTGTAACGTTTCCACGTTAAATATAAGCCACTGCATAAATACAAGCGTTTCCACAACACATTAAAACGGGTATTGCATTTCTAAGAAAAACATTGTAGAATTCTCAGAATTCATCTCAAAAGCACGAATTACACTTTCACGATGGATTGAATTATCCAAAATAGAGAAAATATTTGATGGTCTTACGGATTTATTGCTAAGAGACAAGGTCATGTCTTCGGTAAATAAAGCATTCCTAGAGTTCTTACATGAGCGTAAACCTAGTACATTAAAGCAAATGGAAGAATATTGTGACCAGTATGCCACGGCACACCCTGACATGATTCTTAGTAACTCTAACATTAAAAAGAGTATGCCAGTTGCTTCGGCAACAGAATATAATCAGAATTACTCACACAAATTCCAAGGAGCTAAAAATAAATTTGATAAAAAGGTTAATTGGAATAAGTATCAAAACCAAGATAACCACTCAAATCAGGGTTCTTCTTCGAAGAACTGGAATCGGGCTGATAGTCCTCGACACGCGAGGGGTACCCATAATTTTAGAAATTCTCGAAAAGGGAGTAGCTATAGGAACTACCCAAGTGCTTCATGGAGACAAAAAAAAAACAATATTACAGGAATGCTCAGTATAATGAGCGTGATGATTATGATCATGAATATTATGATTCAAACCCAAATAGGGGTTATAACAGAGGAAATAATAATTATAGAGACAATTACAACCGAGGTAGATCACAACACAAAAGACATGGTAAATCTTATTACCAGGCTAACTCTGCACAACAGGAGTTCCACGACGCCGGTAATCAGAATAATGATAAAAAAGACTCAAATAGTGTAGCAAATTCCGCTTTCGATTTTGCTAGAGCATCTCAGTGTTCGCAATGCAAAACATTATTCGATCCAACCACAGTTTCTACTTTAAGCTGCGGTCACCCGCTTCCCGCTCTCCCTGCGTCAATCGCGCATAATGGAAGGGGTGCTCTTGTCTTCAATAGGGGCCTAATAGATGGTACTCCGGTATTAATTCTTTTCGATTCGGGGTGCACTACCATCGGAGTGAGGCAATCACTCGTAAATCCTTCTCGAGCTACAGGCAATGTAGTCAAATGTGTAACATTTGGTGGCACATTGGAGAAGTACTCCACTGCCATTATCAATATTGCTACGCCTTTCTTTACAGGAGAGGTGCAAGCATGTCTCTTGCCGAATCCGATCGCTGATCTTATCATCGGTCGCATTCATGGAGTGAAAGAATGCACTCCACAGCAAATTTCTAATTGGGAAAATGTTAATATGCAATCTGCTAATGCAGTAATTACTAGGGCTCAAGCTCTTAATAGTCCGCAATCTTCACATTCTGAAGATAATGATGCGCAGATCCAAGATGATCCCTTGGAGATTTCCCATGATTCCTTTATAAAAACAGCAGGAAGATGATCCTACTCTAAAGAAATTCTTTACTCTGGCAACAAAAGGTGATCCGAATAAGGATACAAATCGTAAATCTTGGATTACGATGAAGAATGGCGTACTTGTACGTATGGTACAAGACTCCGCTAAGTCCATTCATTCTCAAATCCTTGTGCCTAAAAATATGAGAGTTAAAATCTTCCAGCACGCTCATGATTCGCAGTGTGCTGGACATATGGGTTTTTCCCGTACTAAAACTAGAGTTCTTGAATCTTTCTTTTGGCCTGCTGTGAATAAGGACATACGAATCTATTGTCGATCTTGTAAAGTATGTCAAGAGATTAAATCCAGAGGTCCACGCCATGATGCACCTATTCAGGCTGCAGACATTCCCATTCGGCCACTTCAAAAAATGGCGATAGACATCATTGGTCCATTTAAGATAAAGTCTGCTAGAGGACACCAATTTATTTTGACGTGTGTTGATATGTGCACACGTTGGCCGGAGGCTGTTCCTCTAAAGAGCATAACTACTGCTGATGTCGCAGATGCTCTTTGGTTAATATTTTCTCGTCTGGGATTTCCAGCAGAAATATTATCCGACCATGGTACCCAACTCATATCGGATACCATGTCTCAAGTAATGTCGACTCTTAAGATAGAGAGATCGCTGAGTAGTATTTAACATCCTATGTCCAATGGGATGGTGGAACGTCTGAATAGAACTCTGAAAAACCTACTAGGTAAGATAACAGAAGATCATCCTCAGGATTGGGATAGGGTTTTACCCGCGGCTCTCTTTGCATATAGAGAGGTCGCCAACGAACATACAGGATTTTCTCCCTTTGAACTTGTCTTTGGCGCGAAACCGCGAGGTCCTATGTCCTTACTTCATGATCTTATAACTGCTGATAATATTGTCGATGACACAAAATCCTCTTATGAATATGTCATCGCACTTAGACACAAGATTATTGAAGCATGCAAATTGGCAACTGCTTCTTCTGAATTTGCGAAACAGAAGGCAAGGGAATTTGCCAATAAAAAGAGATGCTTGCGACAACTTTGTCCAGGTGACAAAGCATTTGTCTTGCTACCTTGTAGGGAAAATAGACTTCTTATTTCTTGGAAAGGTCCGTACGATATAATATCAAAAGTTTCCGATGTTGACTATATCGTCGATATTGACGGGAAGCGTAAAACCTTCCACATCAACATGCTCACGGAATTCCATGAACGTCCGGATTATTTACAACCTGTTTTCCAGGCAACGGACGATTTTCCAGTCCAACATGGACAGTACTCATCTCTGTCAGTAATACAGGATGAGGAAACGAGTTTCTCGGATGTAAATCTACCTTTTCCAATGATTCCTCTTCACTCTAATGAATCATGGAAAGATGTTGCAATTTCTCCCGAATTATCTCCAGGAGAGCAGAAACAAGTTTCTACTATGTTAGATCAATTTCAGGATGTCCTTACTGACATTCCTGGTCAAACTGATGTCATTCAACATGACATTATTCTTACTGACCATAGTCCTATAAGAGTCAGACCGTATTCTATCCCGATACATTTTCAAGCACAGGTAGAGAAAGAGTTGGATGAGATGATAGAGTTAAAAAATTATTGAACCATCCACATCAGCATATTCTTCGCCGATGGTTATTGTACGAAAAAAAAGACAATAACATACGTCTTTGCGTGGATTATCGCAAATTGAACCAAGTGACGAAATTTGATGCTGAACCTATGCCTTTACTAGAAGAGCTACTTACGAGACTATCGAATTCTCATTTCTTTACTAAACTCGATTTGTCTAAGGGATATTGGCAAGTTCCATTATCCGAACACGCCAAAACGTTTACTGCTTTTTCGACGCCTAGGGGTCTATTCCAATGGAATTTCATGCCTTTCGGTCTTATGAACGCCCCTGCAACATTCGTACGCATGATGCGTCGAATCCTATCTCATCGCTCAGATGTCATTGCGTATCTTGATGACATCTGTCTTTTCAGTGATACTTGGAACGATCACTATAATGGGATAAATGAACTATTGTCTATCTTACGCGAGCATAACCTGACAGCGAAACCATCGAAAACGTGTATTGGTTTTAGCGAAATATCTTTCTTAGGACACCGTGTTGGTCATGGGTTCCTAAAAAACAGAAGACCATAATACAAGTAAGATACTTAACATTTCTATTCCTAAGACTAAAAAGCAAGTGCGAAGTCTCTTAGGTCTAATACAATTTTATGGACGATTCATTCCGAATCTGTCCTCCATTATGTCACCTCTTTCTTCCTTGCTAAAGAAAGGGTCTCCTAATGTAGTCCATTGGACTCAAGAATGTCAATCCTCTTTGGATAAGGTTAAAACTATGTTTTCTACTTCACCTATCCTAGTATTGCCTTCTAAGGATAAGACATTTATTCTTCGTAGTGACGCTTCATCCACCGGGATTGGAGCAGCACTAATGCAAGAGTACTCTGGAACTCTGCATCCAGTGATGTATATTTCTCGGAAATTAAATGCCGCAGAGAAGAATTACTCGGTCCTAGACCGTGAATTATTGGCTATGGTTTGGTCAATCCTTAAACTGCAAAGATTTCTTCTTGGCGCGCATTTCATCGTGGAAACTGACCAGAAAGCTCTTACGGCTATTCAGAGTAAAAATCTGAAGAGCGCGAGATCACCGAGATACGCGATTGCTCTGCAGCCATTTTATTTTTCGGTGCGAGCTATCCGTGGGTCAGAAAATGTGATGGCAGATATTTTGTCTAGATGCCCACATGATTCATAACTGTTATACAACTTTGATACAGTTGTTCCTATGTTGAAATGTGTACGCATATGTAATATATCATATATTGATTGTAACACTACTTAGCGGTTCATTGATGTTTATTCACCGCTGATCTTTCAATGTTTTTTCGTCTTTGATGATCATGATGTTAAGATATCTTAGATGAAATGTATGTATAAACTAATGTAGAAATTGTGTCATTGCTAATAATGTAGTATGCGTTGGTGACACCTCTCTGGAAATATTTATACTTAGAGAAGTATTTTCTCTAAGGTCATAAAACTTATGCTTATCATCTGCGCATTGTTATTGGTGTGTTGTGAGCCTATTGTATGTTGCTCCTAGATTTATTTCAAAAAAAAAGTACCATTTTTTTTCCCCGAGGGGTGTGGTAATCTGTTGCGTGCATATTTTGACGCACATATTACAAAAATCGATATGGCTATTTAATATGGAAAAGATATAGACATTCATTCATTTGTGTATGAAAATGCTGTCTATGGTAAAGCTAGATAATTCATGATCGATTTACACTTTTGATTATAGGAGTAATCGTTCTTGATATTGATTCGGCGCATGGATATTGCACTCATGTCCGTACTTATTTGTTCGGGCCAGAAAATAAATTAATTTGCTTATTATGTTTATGGCCTGAATTCATATGTATTACATATTATTAGTACAAGTAGAATCAGTCCTATATTGTATATTTTGGATGGGTAGGCAGGACTATATTCTTGTTATGCCGCTCTAGCGGAAGTATGAGTTGTCTTGACAAGTCGTGAGGAGTTCCGATGTACCGTTTACAATGGCGGGTTACGCATTTTCAAGGGCTGGTACATTCTTAAGTAAAAATGATTTATGAAGTGGTTTTTCTTCTGTAGGAGATTGTGTCTCTACTAGAGTTTGTGTTAGAGACTCTCCTAATGTACGGTATCATGTATGATTCGGACTCCAGGTAATGCCAGACCCTATTTTTGATGATCTCATGTCGGTTAGACCTAGCTGGAATATTATGCTTCGCAACGCTAGGGTCATGTTTGTATCGACGAAGATGACGGGCTTCCATACAGCAGTTATGTCTACGTGAAGTAACTGGATTACTGTAGAACTGTATGGAGAAACTTTAGGAAATTATTCATATGCATTTCAAATTAACTTTGGCTTATATATACCCTCCTATGAGTGAGTGAGCGACAACTCAGGAAGGCGGCCATGTTACATTCCTGTCATCATATTTTTGAATCACTGTCCAGAGAACGGGGCATGTATCTTACTATTCGGACAGTGGCAAGGAGATCTCAATTTTGATAGAAACCCCTTATCGTGGTTTCATAATATGATATAAACTGTGAACATAAAGCAACTTTAGTTACTTACCGATCCGCCTTCACTGACGCGTTTAGTCAGATAGGGGATGCGGCCATAATGTATGATAACATTGGAAGCTATTGATGTACTACCCATGATATATGAATGTGTCATGACATGGGATCTACTATGTATGCCTGCAAATTGATGTGTCAACATGTACCCATGATTTACTCGTTATGTCCCAGTGTGTGCGTCTAAATAAACTGTGTAAAAAAAGATTCCAGCAGTCTGCATTGGTGCCTTGTAGACACAAGTGAATGAGTGCTTAGATTGGTCAGAACACGAACAGTCCACCATTCGCGTTAATCACATTCTACACTTCCACTCCATATATACACCATCCTGCGTCGGTTGAATTGAGCAAGTTTAGGGCCTGCTCCCCTGGAGCCTTAGAGGGAAACTACTGCTTACAGCTGCCTTTGCCTTCCCTAACTCAGGACTAGGGTGAGTTACCCATTTACAGCTGGGTAGACTGGAGCATGCATGATCTCAACAACTCGGTACACTACAATGGACATATACAGTGGCTGGTGACAGGAAACCTGCTGAGTGGTTATAAACGCCAACCAGTCTCCAACCAGACTTATATGCTGTCGACTATCCATTAGGAGCTTTAGCGAGTGTTGAGCTTGAAATTTCTGCAACTACCCATTGAATTATCTTACAACAAGGACTCCCAGGTGAAGAGTTAAACATCTGGGACATCTCTGACATTTTCTTGTGTTTCAAAATATTACACAGGAATTTTATGGGGGTAGGATGAACTACAGCCCTCATATACAGTGACTCTCCCGTTAGATAAATAAAGTGAACTCTGTAATATTTCATACAGGAAGGACATTTATAAATACATAATAACTTTTAGTTATTGGGCAGATTGTCCCAACATTTTTAATTGTTCTTTTCTGTAAACTATCTTGTCCTTATTTTCAAAGACCTGTCCACAAGCTATGAATGGACAGGCAAAATAAATTGTAAATATTTGTTCAAAGAAAAATTTAACTGCTAGTTATTATCTTCTTTAATAGAAACTTAAAGTGTTTGATTGTTGTATACCATCATTTATTTCTCCGCATAGACACTAGGTACACCATACACTATACACTAGAGCCATAAGAGTGACCGTGTGAGACATAGGGAGGTAGCTGTAGGTTCTCTGCACATAATTCATCATCATCATTTATAGAGTCAGAGGCCTACTTTTGCTTGACCTCACACGGTTATAGCAGACACCTTTTCATTCTTTTAGGATACCATCATAACCTCCCCAGCAAAATCAACATTGCTACAGCTGGGACGGGATTATAAATCCTTGAAAGAACCTAGGCTTGGTGAGGGGGGAAGTGAAGGGGTGGATTTACAGTCACAGTCATGACACACAAAGTAAGACATTTACATGATTATCACCACATCAATTTAGCGGCATTTAGTACCGGTCAAAAATATATAGCTTATTTTAGGAGCAATAAATTCTATAGAAAGTATAAAAGTTATATTTGTATCAATTTTACAGCACTAGTGTCCAGTGTGTAATTTAATATTTGTTAGGAAATTATACATTCTTTTACTAAATGTCAAGACATGAGTACACATATTGTGCATGAAGGAAAAAGATTATTCCTTTTATATAGTTTGTTAATAAGTTGCAAATATTCTAAATATGTAAAGTTTTGGGCATTAAATATTTTTTGTTTTATTCTTTGTTTTATTCTGTCCCCTGGTATTGACAATGAATTACTTTTCTCAAATTATTTCCCTTATTTTTAATTGTAACAATTCTGTAATTCGCATTGTTTGAAGTATGACCTTTCAGATTTCTTAAAAAAGGTTTAACGCGAAATAAATTCTACTTTAACGAGCAAACTAGACATGTTTTAAAATTAATGTGCAGTCACAAAGTAAGAGCCAATTTCTGCCTATATCCATGTCCTTTAAGGCAAACATGTTTTGACGCTTCGTGAAAAATTTCTTTATACGTGGTTTATTGTCATCTGTTGCGTTTAAGGTTTCGAGTAGCTGGGACATTCTATCCTGATATTTGTAGTTCGCTGTCTTATTTAATATGTGATGTGTGCTCTCTGTTCCTCTTCGGCAGTACTGGGGTGAGTTTCTTATGTCTTGTGATAATCTCTGATCACTGGTTCGAGTATATCCTGGAGAATTTCTTATTGGGGTGACGGACTGTATTCTTCTGGGGTGTGAACTGGATATAGGATGGACTGGGTACTGTTGTCTTTGCCATCCTCTACGTGGGTTCTCATGCTTTACTGCATTTATCATGTGTCTATTTTTATTATTTTGATGAGGATAGTTATGGTTATGCAATTTCTCCCTGTTTCCAACATTGTAACTGCGCCTGTCCGCGTATGTTACTCTATGGTTATCTGGTGAGCAATCTTCATCATATTCTCTTGGGATGTAGGGTTGCCTTCTCCTTCCAGGCGAAGGGTTTTCATTTCTTCTTTGCATGTCCTTAATAGTGTAATAACCTCCTGTTGTGGAGTTGTACAAAAGTTCTTCATTTTCCGTGGGACCTTCATTTGATCTCATTACTGCATAATATCCACCTGTTGTCGAATCATACATAAGATCATGTTGGGCGGTGGGGTATGCGTCTACTTTAGGATATCATCCTGGTAGAATAATTTCAGTTTCCTTGTCTATATCAGACAGATGGCACGGGTTGTATCTACATTGCATACTAGAGTGGGGAAACGAATGGTTGTGACCTTGACTGAAAAGCAGCATTTCTCTTTCATATTTCCTGACTTAAGGGCGACCTCGTTTCTGAACCATGGAGCGTTTAATAAGGGGAGGTCGTGGTGCGTAATCTCTTTGACATTTCTTTCCTGTAGTTTCGTGATTTACCCATTGTTTGTTTGGTTTGTCAGTCCAGTTATTTCTTGTGCTTGTATAACCATCTCTCTTTCTCTTCATTTTTTGGTTCTTGTTAAACTTAGAGTCATGAGATTTGTGAAGAGTGGATGAGGGAAGCTGGTCAAAACTGTCATCAGCTGTTACCTGCCTTAACGACGCTGTCAACCTGTGCTATAATGGTACCCCTACTAATTGTGGTGGTTTTCCCGGACATATTTAGGATCATTATAAGGAAGTCTCTAGCTGTGGACACCGCAGCGATTCCTTCCGTTATCATTATTAAAGGGTCATCATTTATTACTTCATCTTCCAGAGGTTTTACTTGGACTGTTTGACCCGGTATGATGTAAGAAAAATTCTTCACACGTCCCTTCCCTATTAACAAAGAGTTAGGAGCGATAGTAACGGGGGCGGTGAGGCGTACCAATGATGCAATATGTATATCATCTTGTAGATCTATGTATTCATCTTGGACTCTAATTTTGTGCAGATCAAAATATATCCTTGTTACGCACGGATCATTATTATTTTTCGTTTGTATAAACATTTTTCGTATGTATGATCATTTTTTGACTGAAATGTATATTATATATATTTACAGTCAAAGGGACAGAACCCGAAATATTGATACTGCTATTTTTTAGGAGTTTACCTCCTCTTGTATAGAGACACGTTCGGTCTATAATTTCTTGAACGAAGCGTGACCACATCTCCTTATTTGGTAGTACCAGTCAACTATGGTAGATGTTTGAAAACCTGTCTTAACGCTTCTTTTCATGACCATAAAAGGCGCGACTGTGTAAGACTTTTATCTCGAATGTTCTTAGAATCGTCTTATTGTGAACGGCGACTCAGAGATTGTCGTTCTGCGCATGTCTCGACTTGGTTTTCGTTTGTTGTTCCGGCCAGCTCGGGGAGTTTAGAAATGGTCTAAGTAGCGAGCAGACGCGACCTGCGTCTTGTGATTTTCTGAGGGAAATACATTGTCTTTGTGAGTTAGTTAGCTAACTAGACTATTTCCCAGTATTATTCAAGCCTGCCTGGAGGCATATGTTCATGGTTGATTTTCCGAAATAAGGTAATTCCTCTTGTATCGAACTTTATGCTATCATCTAGAGGTTCTTCATTTTGTCGCCTTTTTGCTCGCCTGTGTGATTCAAAATGGAGAGGTACTTTGACTAGGATTAAGTCACCGGTATCTTTATACCTGAACTAGTTATATATATATATGGGTCGCTCTAGACCAACAAGACTATTGTCTGTGTTTCAGGATTCGTTATATCAGAGATCACGTCCAAGTCAGATGGTTAGACTTAGAAACATTATAAAGGTCGAGCTGACCTGTAATCCATGTATGCTATTCACGTGCAGACAGTAAACGGACTGATTGTATACATCTGATCTGCTAGCATCAGAAAGGGAATATTTATTATTGTCTATGAACAGTGATGATCTGCAGCTGACACTGTTGCAGAATTTATATGTATTATTTATACAGCTTCACGAACTAGAACTCTATGATTTTGAATGCTGAACTCGTTGAACTATGTTGATGATATAAATATCCTGACTGTTTTGTGGCGTGCAATAAATGGAAAAAAATTATACAACGAAGTTACCATTTCTATGACTCTACACATCATGTTGCCTGTGTTATACCTTGTGAACTGTTCTACTACCGCATACACAGCAACATCCTAAAATCAGAGAAGACACCTACATCTTGCACTTTAATACCAGGTGTCGATAGGGGTGGCAAGTGGTCGTCAATCTTATACGGAGCTAACGTACCTGGCATTGTGGCGCACCATTATCATTTAGCCTAAATCCACACTTATCAATCCTCACCTGGTGTTTTTGAAAAAAGTCCGTTCCTAAAATAAGGTTTCTTGACATACCTTTTGTGATTACAAATTGGTGTTCGATTTTGTTAGTTCCTAATGTAAATGTGATATACGCGGTACCTACTGATTTTAACTCTTATCCAGTGACTGAGGCCATATATGTTTCCGAATGTTGAAATTTTACCATATGTTGGATCTTTTTGAACAGCTGATATCGGATGAGACTGATGGATGTTCCCGTATCTACAAGTGCTCTGTAATGTTGATCATGAATGGTCAAAAGGCAGGAACTGGGGTCTGGATGGGTTTTAAATTCTGTGTTGAATATTTCTTCTTGTTCTCTTTGGGGTTGGCATATTATTTCATAACCGTTTTGTTTCCTCTCTTGTATGAAAGACCTATTGTTAGAATAACCACCACTAGCGGTCCTGTCTAGTGTGTGGCGCTGCCGTTTCCCTGGTGCATGAGGGGTTGTGGTGCACCTCTGGTGTACTGGGGTCGTGTGGTGTATCTTCGGGGTAGTGCGGGTCTCTGATGCTGGTACTGGGTATCGTTTTGGAATGATCTGTTGTCATAATTTGTTCTGCAAGTTCCAAAACCATGACCCATTTGTCCACGTGTGTAGCAGCCTCTTTGGTTGATGTTATGTACTACATCTGGCCTCTGTACACGGGGGGGGGGGGGGGTTGAGTACGGTTGCTATGCCCATCATAATTTATTGGGCGGGTCCATTTCTGTCTGGAATGATCTACTTCCATGGGCTGCCACTTCTTTGTGTTCCATCCTGCGTTCCCTGCCGACATGTTAATGGAATCGTCCACGAACGTTCTCCTCTGTTACTGCAGCTTGGATTGTTTCAGTAATGGTTTTGGTGTCTATTCTAATCAAATGTAACTTGAGGTGATCTGCCGTTAGCCCGTCTATGAAATACCAAATAAGTGCCTCTCCATTTCCGGGGTGTCTGTTGGGCCTCCACAAAACGCCTCTTCTGCTAGGTTTAAGAGCCGATCTCCGTAAAACTGTACAGACTCGTCTCGTTCCTGCCTAATTTTCCTAAGCATAGACCAAGCGCGCATTTCATCGATAAAATCTCCATATCGTTGAATGAGTTCCTTCTTTAATGATGCATAGGTCTCATGTGGATATAATCGTCCCCTCCTTCGCAAAAAATCTTTGACTAGAGAGTCGGAACTTAAGAAGGCGATCCTCTTCTTATCTGCATCATTTACGACTTCCACTATGGATGCGAATTTTTCTATGTCTGATAACCAACGCCTGAATTTCTTCTGGTCTCCGTTAAAGGGCGGGATGATGGATCTAATTTGCGTAAACTTTGCGTAGTGGTTTACGTTTTGCAACGTTGCTGTAATTTGTTGCAACGCCATCATGGTGGGTTCGGCAATAGTTTGTGGCAGTACTGAGGCCGTGGGCTGCAACTGTTGGGCCTGTACATTTTGGTGGTACTGTCGCTGTTACTGGTCTACGTTGAGTTTCTGTAGATTTATTGTTCTTTGTTCCATTTTATTTATTTATTCCTTTAGTGGCTCACAGTGATCCTTATGCTCTCGTAGAAGGACTGGTCACGGGCATCATTTATAGTTATATGTAACCGAGGTGTGGTGTGGTGGTTTATATTATCGTGAGAGTTAGATGTAGTACTGGCTTGAAGCTCGTCAGAGTTGTTAATTATCTTACCCTAGCTGTGGGTTAGGTATCGATCCATCCTTCTACTGTTGTTAATAATATGAGAGTTTCTTTAGTGGTTTAAAGTTAGCATGTAAACAGTGCAACGCATTCAATCCTTCCAACAAGCTCACATCCTCAAGGGCTGGATTAATTTCCATAAACGTTTATTTACATCAAAACAAATGAATTTCAAATAGCGTTGCCAACTAGAAAGTCAATAATATGTACATGTCATGTTCAAGTACCAAATTTTGTTCCTTCATTTCTCCTGAAGGGCATTTACCATGTCTAATGGCTTCATCGGGGCTATAGTTTATCAACTGTATTTGCTATATTCATGGTCCTCATATGATCTTTTAGATTTTCCAACAAAAATGTCTTGCCTTCATTTATTTTCCTGGGTTATTTCATTTTAGTCTGATTCCTTAGAGCAAACTCGGGTTTTCTTTTCATGTTCTCCATTTTTCTATTCTTGGAGTAGGCTACATGCAAAATGTCTGAAATTACATAAAAATGGCGAGACGAAATTCTACTTACTGGTAGTGTAAATAAACTTACACATTCCCACGTGATCTCTATCACGTCAAAGAAAATCTTGACACACCAATGTGTCACCGGAGGGCCTGTGTTTAACGATAGCTAACACGTTAACTGTATGTGAAACAGTAGTAAAAGATCTTGAGCAGATTAGTTGCTGACAAGACATCACTGGTCGAGCGTGACCAATGAGATCGTAGATAGCTATTTTTGACCACCGCAGTGAGAACACAGGTCAGTCACGGGGTTCACTGTTAAGTGATGTAGACGTGTTTCAGCCTTAGTGCGGACCTGGGTTTTTAAAGGTGGTGTAGTTAACCTCTGGTCAAGAAAATATCTGACCACTGAAAGATTAGATGTTTTTCCACAAGCATGTTACTCAAGGAGACTGAGTTTTTTCTAGTTTTGTGGGATGTGTTCACCCGGTTTATATGACAAACATTTTTCTATTAGAATTATTAGTCTGCTATGAAATGTATATGGTGACTCAAGGCAAAAGCCTATCGACATTTTAGCAGAGTCAAGCAGACATGTTGTTATGCTGATGTCTTGTTTTTGCAGAGAGCTCATGCTTCATATAACCAACAGGCGTTCTGGCCGCTGGTGGCCAGGTTATGGAAATGTGTAATGAGCATTGCCTTTTAGTCTACTAATAAACCATTTTCCATGATTTATTGTTGTCCCTTACTCATGTATGGAAGCACTAGGGAGATATGAGATACAAATGATCACTGACAACTTACGTGAGTAGTAAGGTCCTGGGCTCGAACCAACATTCATTTGGGTAACTCTACCTCTGGCAGTCGCCAGTTGCCACCCACAAGATCTAAAAGCAAACTTGTAAACATCACGATCACTGGGAATTGCAATATCAATGAGCTCAGGATAAAATATAAACCACCTGTGACGAAACGTCTACCTGGAGTGAAGATTTGCCATATAACTTTGATAGATTGAAAAAATAGTCACATAAGATTATTTGGATGCAGTAACCAGCCCCCACGGTTACATATTGTTATTTGGTCCCGTTCCCAGCGGCGACATATTGTTATTTGGTGCCTCGTGACCAGCTCACGCCCTTGTCATTGTGATCATACTTTGTAAACAATAATTATCATGGATCTTCAAAGTGCTCATGAGGCCCTAGCTCAACAACAAATGCACCCACATCAAATTTTACAGCCACATTTGTCACAAAATCAACAGCAACAGGGTATACAACCTCAAAATATATCGTTGCCTAATGACTTAGAACCGACAATGCAGGCACTGATGCAGTTCACAGAATCGCTTCATCAGTTAGATCACTATGCTAAGTTCCATTCAATTAGATCTATTGTTACACCATTTTCTGGAGACCCCGCACTATTCCGGAAATGGCTTATTGACATGGATAAGTTCTCATCCATCATTGATACAGCTACTGATTCCGATCGCAAGCAAATTGCCTTTTTAATCTTCTGATGGGTTGGTTACAGACTTTCTACCTCGTCGCAGTAAAGCCTTCCCACAGGAAACGTTCGAGAGCCTTCGCAAGGAATTGGTAAGTCGATATTCAAACATCACAGACTGTCAACATGCTTGGACGCTTTTAAGGAAGATAAAGCAATAACGTCATGAGCCAGTACAAATGTTCGGAGACTGGTTGCTTAACCTAGCCGAAGATTCTTTTTTAGGAGGTTCCATCCCTACGGAAGAATTAGAGCGACATTTAGTAGGCATATTCATTGATGGTTTGTGGGCAGACAATTTGAAACTCCACCTATTGAGAAAGGACTCCAAGTCAATCACAGAAACAATTCAAACGGCTGTATACGAAGAGAATGTTCGGAAAAGATTTCATCAAAGGATCGGCAGAGAACCGCAATCAGACTATCTTCCCGAACCAATGGAAGTCGATCATTATCGTCCAAGATGGCGGAGAGACAATACAACCTTCAACGATCATCAACGCTCATCTTATTCACACAATGTACGACAAGATGACTTATTTCACAGGTACGACGACAAGCGACACAACCGACACACTACCCCAGTGAATTCGCGTCCTTCTACAGTTCACCATGTTAACCAGATTACATGTTACAATTGTGGAAGTTGCTTAAACATCGCACAATACACGTATGACAGAACGCTCCCAAGTTTCAATAGCAACCATAGATCAGGCTCAGATTGGAGTAGCCTCAACATAAGACACCAACGTATAGCTGTTAGGAATTTTCAGGCAGAGATTAAGAAAGCCAAGATATTAGAAATAAATAGCATCAACATAGACAACCACCAAAAATGTCGAATAAGAACTGAGAACGGCTGGAAGATGGACGTAAACCAAGTAAGATCGTATTCGAAAAGTAAGAACATATCCTACTAGCCGAGAGTTAAAACAGAATATGACAGTGATAGGCGTAGAGCATGGAGAAGTCAGGTTAGAAAACATGACAACATACAAAGAGACATGGTCAGTGCTGCTACACAGACAGAAACAAAGAAACACACCGGCACACACACAGAAGTACCAGAGCAAAGCGACAAGTGTGCATCCCAGGTAAATACTCCCAGCGTAGAGCATTGACACCTACTAAGTAGTCAGATTGCCACAACGACAGCGATGCATGCAAAACCCAAGATGTCATCTAATCGGTCAACCTCACCCCCACAAAACACATACCAAAAAAGAGAAAAAGCGGAAGAGAAAGAAAACAGAAGTGTAATCAAGAAGAAAACGTATAAGACTATTGATGATTGGTTAGCGGAAGAAAAGCTTTATAATGGTTACAGAGTCCTCGAACAGACTTCTCCTACAAATTATATCGTATGGCACGAGAATCAGAATGTTACTATGAAAGCTCACGTTTCTCAAGTGACATTAGATGATCACCGACCTGTTGAAATTCCACACCTTCGCTCCGCACGACCTGTCAGCAAATCCACCCTTTGCCATTATTCGTCCTCCACCTTACTTGCCTCTAGCATTGATGACATGTCACCACAACCAACTGCCCCCAAGAAAACGTCAGGCAAGTACGCCTGACCAGACAACACATGTACTGCTAGTCGTCACGTTGATCATTTCACAGCAACTGTTTCTTATCCTAAAGGACGCACGTACGATCAGCGACTGTCAGCGAAGGACATTGCCGTGTTGGAACTGGCACAAATGTTGCTTGACAAGCACTAACTTAATGCAATACATTTTTTTCTATTACAGGTTGACAATGATTGGTCCCTTTCTTTCCTTAGCTTTGAAGTTTGAGATAGTCATCCGCACTCAGACGTACAGCTGACTACTGTGGCGAGATGCAACATTATTGGAGAAAGGCAAAGATGTCTCCGACGCCTCTTCTACATGGACTATTACTTTAGTCGCCTCCCAGCAACCATGAAGAACAGAGTTACAAGACATACTACATTCTTTTGTTATAACAGAACAGTACATTACTGCGACTATACACCTTTATAGTAGATTGTATATTATTCCTTACGTTGATATGTTTTAGTTTTGGCGATGTCACATAGAGAGTTAATACGGTGATGACAGACTCTCACCGTATTGCAAACTAGATTTCAGGATCTATGTAATGTACATAGCGCAGAGCTATCGTTCCTTGTGTAGGACAGGCTCTGCAATTTTTTTTTATTTACAGCATTCACAGAGGTTAATATTAATAGTCTCACTTCAAAAGTGTTGACTATAGCTGCAAATCAACAGCTTATCTATCATGTTTTTTAACGCCAGCCTCATAACTGTAAACAACACTTGTACGGCTGTTTATTCAAATCGGTTAAGGATTAATTTCTAGCAGGTATTATTATATAACTTGAATTTTTTTTCTCTTCTTTTTTTTCCGGATTTTGTTATTTTTGAGTTGCAGGATGCTACTCAACGGACTGACATGATATTTTGCCCTATGTTTTTGGTTTATATTTGACTTTTCTATGTATATAGTTTTTAGGGTTTTGATAGAATTAAAATGTCTCCCGTTAGGATACATTTTTGTAGCCCCAGGACGTATCTCACCGGAGGGCCTGTGTTTAACGCTAGCTAACACGTTAACTGTATGTGTAACAGTAGTAAAAGATCTTGAGCAGATTAGTTGCTGACAAGACATCACTGGTCGAGCGTGACCAATGAGATCGTAGATAGCTATTTTTGACCACCGCAGTGAGAACACAGGTCAGTCACGGGGTTCACTGTTAAGTGATGTAGACGTGTTTCAGCCTTAGTGTGGACCCGGGTTTTTAAAGGTGGTGTAGTTAACCTCTGGTCAAGAAAATATCTGACCACTGAAAGATTAGATGTTTTTCCACAAGCATGTTACTCAAGGAGACTGAGTTTTTTCTAGTTTTGTGGGATGTGTTCACCCGGTTTATATGACAAACATTTATCTATTAGAATTATTAGTCTGCTATTAAATGTATATGGTGACTCAAGGCAAAAGCCTATCGACATTTTAGCAGAGTCAAGCAGACATGTTGTTATGCTGATGTCTTGTTTTTGCAGAGAGCTCATGCTTCGTATAACCCACAGGCGTTCTGGCCGCTGGTAGCCAGGTTATGGAAATGTGTAATGAGCATTGCCTTTTAGTCTACTAATAAACCATTTTCCATGATTTATTGTTGTCCCTTACTCATGTATGGAAGCACTAGGGAGATATGAGATACAAATGATCACTAACACCTTACGTGAGTAGTAAGGACCTGGGCTCGAACCAACATTCATTTGGGTAACTCTACCTCTGGCAGTCGTCAGTTGCCACCCACAAGATCTAAAAGCAAACTTGTAAACACCACGATCACTGGGAATTGCAATATCAATGAGCTCAGGATAAAATATAAACAACCTGTGACGAAACGTCTACCTGGAGTTAAAATTTGCCAAATAACTTTGATAGATTGAAAAAAAAATAGTCACATAAGATTATTTGGATGCAGTAACCAGCCCCCACAGTTACATATTGTTATTTGGTCCCGTTCCCAGCGGCGACAAATGTTGAAGAAAATGAAATGGAAAACCAGACGGCTTCCTCACGTTGATCTACGTGTAACAATTCTTCAGCACCCTATCACAAAACACGTCTGTATAACTTCAGACCATTCTTCTAACTAACTACTGCTGGGGAATTCTGCCGGCAGCGTTTTGAGATGGCTCATGCTACTCCTGTGCTCGTTGGTCAAAGATCATGTGACATCGCCACTCTTTTTGTTTCTCAAGTTATTTTCTTTTATTTTAGTTAAGAATTTATTTTCTCTTTCAACAATTTGGTAGTATAATTTTGTTATTACCGGACTTTAGCATGGATGAATGCTGGTCGTGGTAGGTCATACGGCCAAAACAGTTAACTATTGTGGATGAAAGTTAACTATTGCGGATAACAGTTAACTATTGTGGATAAAGGAAGGAACATCATGTATGAAAGAAGAGAGTGTGACGTCACATTTTCCAACCCCCACCCCCTATCGTGACAAAATGTTGACTCCCCCTCCCCAGTAAAGCATATGCTCCTTAGGGAGTTGAAAGGTGATGATGGTATCGACTAGTGAAATAATTGATATTCGATTACGCTGTATATTTTCTGTTTCAACAAAAATATGGGGGGGGGGAGGAGAATTTGTGACGTCACATAAAGGGTGATGTTGTTGTTGTTGTTTAACTAGGACTGCAGAATTTCCCGCTCTTTAGCAGCCGATATCAAATTGATGACTTGCATTTAAAGGATCGTCACATCTTGTACCAAGCTAGGAGGAAGAAGCAGATGGCATACTGTGCATTCCACGTCAAAAATCGGGCTCATCAAATATGCAGAGTTATATATTGAACTCTGGTTCTGGGCTCTCTCAAGGTATTGTCATGTCCTACACAAAGCCACTTCTCAGCTCCGCCTGCCTATCATGGGTCCACAGTAAGATCCTCCTGCATGCAGGCAACCAGGTGAAAGCCAGACTTACGTCTGGGGCACAAGTAACTCCTCCAAGCTTAGGTGTGCAATGCTGGGTTCTCAAAATGCTTCTCCACAAAGAGAATCCATAGAAGTGTGTGGTTGGGATGATTTGAAGAATCAAGGACGGTGTAATTAGCCACATAGACAGAAGTTCACATTCACATCTGTATACTGTAGCATTGTGCATAGCTAGTGGTCATATAAGAATGACTCCAGATATGCCACCATGCATATATGCAGGGGAAGGGGGTATAGGTTTTTGTGACGAATGTGACGTGCTGCGTAACAAAATTAGAAAAATGACAGATCTCATATGTAGAGAACCCGAGATGGAATCTCATGGTTAATACAGCTGAGAATTATAAAAAATAAATGTGTATTGTTGTATTAGCTAAGTAGGTTAAGGTCATGAGATACATGATTTCGGCGTTCCGCTTGTTGATCTTCCGCTAATACGGTGGTGTTCAATTATACAGTGGGTAGTTAGAAATGGGAGAGTAACTCTGTTTAGAGTGTATTATTATTGAAGTATGCAAGCTTGGAATGTTACATTTAAAAAGTTCACTGTTAGAAGCACGTAGAGTATGGTTGAAGAATTTACTCAGTAGGTATGTTCATGTGTGAATTGAGGTTTACAGGACATGAGAAAAGCGTGCGAAGTGAATGAAGTTAGCATACGTGTCAGAGAAGAATACTGAGTTGTTAAAGGGGAGTCTGTGGCCATCCGTCGTGGGAGACGGTCAGTGTTTCTAGAGTATGTGAATAATGTATGTGATTTTCATTATAATATATTGGATGTGACGCGATGATGTACCGCGTAAGGTGTATTTACAAGGCCTTTATATATTATTATTTATAAGCGCGTTGTGGGTTTCCCGCGCTGTAAAGTTCAGGAGGAACTAGTATGCCTGGTGATTAGACCAGAGGTATAGATATATGTGCGAGGAGTGAATGCCGCACTTTGGATTAAAAAGACACGTCGTTTTCCCGTGTCAATAGGAGGTCAATGGTAGGACCATTATATGCTATTATTTGAATGCGCGTTGTGTGCTTTCCCGCGCCAATAGGAGGTCTACGTAAGCGCGTTGTGGTTTTCCCGCGCTGTTAAGTTCTGGAGGAACTTGGATAGAGATATATGTGCGAGGAGTGAATTCCGCACTTACATTGAAAGTAGGACCACGGAGATATATGTGCGAGGTGTGAATGCCGCACTTACATTGTATACAGACCATATAGAGATTTATGTGCGAGGAGTGAATGCCGCACTTACATTGATTATAGATCAGAGATAGAGATTTATGTGCGAGGGGTGAATGCCGCACTTACATTGAATGCAGTTGTTACCAGTACGTAAGGATGACTGTACTTCATATTCTAATGATGCAAGTATTTGTACTATTGTTGCTGATGTCCCGGACTATGCTGTTGAGATTATATGTAATGGATATGTGATTAAGATTTCTGATTCAATTTATATCATTCGCGTACCTACTGTCCGGTCGTCTAAACAACCACCATCGTCTTAACATTTGGTGGGCCAATCTTACGGGGTGTTATACCCAGGATATTCGGACTATAGAAGGAGTTCAGTACATATTTCCATTAATTTAGGGGGCTCAATTTTCTGAACCCAGGACTATTGCGGAGAATAAATCAGCCCGCCCCGGAATCGTGAAGTACTGTAAAACTTCAGAAATTCTTTGGACGGTAAATGAAGTGTTTGGACACTAATGAAATTCATCTAAAAGATTTGTTTGCGCGAAGTCAATAGACATAATATGCTCACAACAGATATCAACACCCATACATCTGATTTATATTTTGGAGTCAACGTAACTGAGTTCTAAAAGACATACGGTAATTTCTTCATACAGCTGGACATTACGGTCCTGAGTCAAGCTAGAAAAGTAAACACGAAATGCGTGTACTTTCTGCCAATCAGCGTACAGCGGTCATGTTGTGACCCAATTTACAAGGCTCAGCGGGTCCTGTTTACTGACAGACATCGGTACGGTGTGTGCAAGGACAACTTTGCTTATGTGTGTACTCGGTCAAGACATCGCATCGGAATCTGCATGAAGTAACCTATTTTTTCAACGTTCAAGTGTTTGAAAGCAACGTATTTGACGGGGGTGTACTGGCCCGTTCAAATTTATCAAAGAATCTTGTGTGTAAGTCACGTGTGTTGTGCTGTGCTGTCATTTTTATCATCAAGCCATCGGAAAGGAAGTGGACAACACATCTGGAACATCGGTCTACAGTCAAGATCAACGAACCATATGTATTAAAGATACGTATTATTTCTTATTAATTTATATTAGAAACTGTGTGATTAGTGTATTGTTGTGTGTAGTATTTTTTTTTCTTTCTCGTTGTGCGGTAATTTGTCTTGTTTCGTTTTCGTTAGTACTGATTCTTATTCTGTAGCTTTCGTATAGGCCTAACTGACCTTTTCTACTGTATTGTGTGTTCTCATGCATGTGTAAAATCTTATTGTTAGTTTCTGCTTGAATTTGGTGCTGTGTAAATTATATATTAAGATTAATATTATAGATTAATTATCTAGCCTAATTACAACCGTAAGAGTTTTTTGTTTAAGTGTAATATATTAGTTTTATTTGTTTAATATTAATTGTAAAGCTTATTTGCTAGGTCTTTTCTATCACCTGTTACAGTTTATTGAATTATTATATTCGACTCTTTGTTAAGCCTTCGTAGTTATTCGGTGTTATACTACTATCATACTATTCTTCTGTCATCTGGTAGAGACTATAGAAGCTTCTATTTATTCTTTTTTGCTTCTACATTACTTTCAAGTATTGACTTAGATATTTTATGGGTATTTATTTCTTGTAAGTTTGAATTAGTGTTAATCTACATCCTATTTAATTGCTTCTAAATGTGGTTATTAGTTTAATGTTTATGGCAATACTTTTGAGTAGTTATTTACATTGTTTTGTATCTTGTACAGAATATGCGAGGTTGAACATCAGTGAGACAAGCTTGCTGTAGTGCCATAGCAACACAGATATCCTTCAGCTGTAGATCTGCATTATCTCGGTGGAACCATAGACTGTAATCAAGACATACTTAAGATAAGTCACAGTTTATGCCATTGTTGCACTTCTTTGTTCAGATACCATTCTACTGACATTCCTGATGGTCATTCATTTGTATTCGTTGTTGTGTTAGCGTTTTATATTTGTGTTACTTGTTTATATATTATTAATACTTTGTTCTTCATTAGAAGGAATTGGTATTAATCTATTCTGTAGGTTTTTTTTTTTTTTTTTTGTAAAATTAATTCCAGTGTCTTGGAGAGACTCGGTAGCTAGTGCCCGTGGAATTCTTTGACATTTATTGGTGTTAGCTGTTATAGTTTGGTTTGTGTAATCATTGTTACATAATTTAGTCTCTTTTGTCATGTTTACTTGTAGTTTTCTTGCGTTAATTTTCTACTATCTTGTAAATAAGTTCATTTCACAGTCCTATTGTTGTTGTTGGTTTTGCAGGTGTGGTAGTTTACATCTATAACTACTTCATTACTTTCTTATACTTTCTTTATCTACCTATATACTTTCTTGTATTATCCCCCCACCTGTCGGTTGTTGTTCGTTTGTTTATGGTTGTTGTGTCAGCGGTGTACTTCATTATTATCATCATTCACTGTGTTTTGGTCCTGGTTATTAGTTACAAATAGTTTGTATGATTACTGTGTTAGAATCTAAGCATTGTAGATATGATGGTCAAAGTATATTGAGGATCAGTGTGTTCAGCTACACATGTCTTAGTCTAGACATAGGTGGATCTGATTATTATAAGTGACTGATTTTAGGGTTACTTGTGTGTATTATCTTTAGAATTATTGGTGATTTGTTACTGTGTTATTGTAGTACCTATGTAGAGGTATATTAATACTGATAATTTAGTATTGTAGTGAATATACTTTCTTATTTTGGAATCTAGTCTGTAAATCTATAGTCATGGCAGACTGTTCAAGAACAATTAGAAACAGAAAGAAAAGAATAGCCTTAAGAGACTTTATTTTGGCTATCAGAGATTGTGAGTCTTACGAATTGTTTAACACTATGGTAAAAGTGGATGATAAATACAAGCCACATAGAGCAAAGGTATATCTAATAGAGATTAAGGAAATAAGAGAAGTTACAACTGGAATTGCATTACCAGTATTGGATGATAGCAAGAGACCAAAACTGAATTTAAAGAGGAAAGCTAATATAGCAGATGATATGGTGAAAACTGAAACTAGGAATGTTTCTGTTCAAAGTGAGAAGAAAGAAGTCACTGTACAAACAGATAATTGTTGTGAAGACTGTTCAGTCTCAGTTGGGAAAATATCCAAACTGAATGTGGATGAACCACAAAAGACTATCATTAGTGATGAATCAGTTAGGAGTAAAACTAACTTATATTCTATGGAAGGAAGATCAATAAGTGTTAGTAAGAATGCAATGTCTACAAAAGCCTATGAGACAAAGGGAGTGTCAAGGCCAGTGCATGATGAAACATACCATGCACCTCAAGAAGTGTTTTTACCAAAAATGGGTTTTTGGTGTGACAAGGATCAGTTAAAGATAGACAAATTGATTCAAGAAGAGGGAACCTTCGAGGAAAAGTGTACAATATTAGAAGGAAAATTTAAGAGTGTTGAGCAGAGATTAGAAAAGGAATACAAAGATGGTATTCAAAGATTAAATGATGAATTCAAGGTGGATAGGAACAGGATATTAACTGAGTGTAAGGGTAATACTCAAGTTAAAGAGGAACATTGCAGGGTCCTGTCATCTCGGTGGAAGGAGAAAGGTAATGCTTTAGAAGAGAGTTACTTTGTTAAATTTGAAGCACTAGAAGAGCAATTTAAGGCAGCTAAACAAAGATTACAGCAGCAAGCTGAAGCATTGAAAGATCAAGCTAAGTCTACGGAGGAGAGACATGAGGCTGCG
Source organism: Oreohelix idahoensis (assembly GCA_024509875.1). NCBI lineage: Eukaryota > Metazoa > Mollusca > Gastropoda > Stylommatophora > Oreohelicidae > Oreohelix > Oreohelix idahoensis. Next base: position 22,789 of record JAMPIV010012325.1, on the reverse strand, counting down.
CTTGGTACAGATCAATCAGATTGGAAGAAGGAACCTTTAGATGCTCAAATGCAGTATAGGAGGGTGAAGATGAAGGATGCTACTTCTGTTGCCAAGAAAGTAGTACTTGAAGAGACTGAAGCTTCAAGGAAGGAAGTGTGGAAGACTGTGAATGATGGTCTGAAAGGAAATTGTGTTGGAGTTACAGACCAGTTAGAGTTAATATTATCTTTCAATTTCAAAAACAGATACATGGATAAAGGAAAAGAACCATTGAAGATGTTAATGTTCAATGCCATTGAAAAGTTACCACCAGATAAGTGGGACATAAGTGATCTGTTTGCTCTACTAAAGATACTGTGCTATTTGGAAATACTTTTGTGATCGTGGTAATGATGATGATGGAGTCTAGATTGAGAATATTTTTGATGTTAGTTGGAAGAGATTGCTACTTGTTATGACTCAGCATGAGAGGTTAATTGTTACTGTGCATACAACAGGTGTACAGTATAAGTCAGTACCCGGTATAACTATTTGTTTTAGATTGACTTATTTCATTAACTAAAGTAGTAAAGTTTGATTGAGAGGTACAGAGTGTAGTAACTAAGGTCGCTGATCACGAAGACATGTGAAATGGGTATATCATCCCTTAATTGATTATTTTGTCACCCCACTGGGAATGTTTAGTGGAATGGGGTGGACATAGAAGGGTATATGATATGGCATAATGTGATACAAATTGTCCAAGGCAAATGATTTTATTCTTGCCTAATTGTGTTTATCCATAGGAAAGTATGCTACGCCATGAGATACCAGTGTTGTTGGTGCAATTGTATATCATTACAGCAGCTGATGGGTGGTGATCAGCAGGCTTGCTCACCGATACCTCTTCGTAGTGAGACATCAGTCCATTGGTCTGGTTTTGGAGCAATTGAAACATGAGTCACAGATGAAATTCAGCATTTAGAATAGATTGTTTAATATTTATGAAACATTTGTGTTAGTTAATAAGTTGCAAGTGTTAACTTATAATATATATATATTATTTGATGAACAGTGCTGACGTACCTTTTGGTTCACCCATGTATTTTTGTATGGTGAATCCATGTATGATTTGGTTAATATATTATTGAGGCACACATTGTTAGATTTGCATCCAACACAGTTTAATGTTGTATAGGATGAAATTGTGTTTGGTTTGCCAGTAGAGTATGATTGCTAAGGCAAAGCCTACATCACCTTTCCTGTGCCACTGTTGATGAGGTAACCTTTTGGTTCACCAATATATTTCCATCCCTTTTTTGTTGTTTAGTGTGACTTGACATATTTCACCGACCTCACATTTTGGTTTGATGTAATGTTTAAAAAAAATGATGTTATCATTTTTTTCCTCGGGGGTCGGTGTGAACTGTTAAGTCATATTCTATGCTATAGTTAGGTGTTAAGGATTTTTGTGTACGGTCCTGAAGTTTGTTGGTAAGTAGGTTAAGGTCATGAGATACATGACGTGTATATACGTGTGTGTGGGTAGAGAAAGGAGTAACTCTGTTTAGAGTGTATTATTATTGAAGTATGCAAGCTTGGAATGTTACATTTAAAAGTTCACTGTTAGAAGCACGTAGAGTATGGTTGAAGAATACTCAGTGGTGTTCATGTGTGAAGCGAGGTTTACAGGACATGAGAAAAGCGTGCGAAGTGAATGAAGTTAGCATACGTGTCAGAGAAGAATACTGGGTTGTTAAAGGGGAGTCTGTGGCCATCCGTCGTTGGAGACGGTCAGTGTTTCTAGAGTATGTGAATAATGTCTGTGATTTTCATTATAATATATTGGATGTGACGCGATGATGTACCGCGTAAGGTGTATTTACAAGGCCTTTATATATTATTATTTATAAGCGCGTTGTGGGTTTCCCGCGCTGTAAAGTTCAGGAGGAACTAGTATGCCTGGTGATTAGACCAGAGGTATAGATATATGTGCGAGGAGTGAATGCCGCACTTTGGATTAAAAAGACACGTCGTTTTCCCGTGTCAATAGGAGGTCAATGGTAGGACCATTATATGCTATTATTTGAATGCGCGTTGTGTGCTTTCCCGCGCCAATAGGAGGTCTACGTAAGCGCGTTGTGGTTTTCCCGCGCTGTTAAGTTCTGGAGGAACTTGGATAGAGATATATGTGCGAGGAGTGAATTCCGCACTTACATTGAAAGTAGGACCACGGAGATATATGTGCGAGGTGTGAATGCCGCACTTACATTGTATACAGACCATATAGAGATTTATGTGCGAGGAGTGAATGCCGCACTTACATTGATTATAGATCAGAGATAGAGATTTATGTGCGAGGGGTGAATGCCGCACTTACATTGAATGCAGTTGTTACCAGTACGTAAGGATGACTGTACTTCATATTCTAATGATGCAAGTATTTGTACTATTGTTGCTGATGTCCAGGACTATGCTGTTGAGATTATATGTATGGAACTGTGACCCATACTTTTGTGTACTTATATCATTTTGCGTACTGATACTGTCTACAAAGAAGAAACCATCGACTTCTACAAATAGTAAGTCTAAAGAAAAAGACAGAAGGATCTTCAGAGTTTGATACAGTAGAACCATACTACTCCTTGTCAAGAAGAGATCACGTGGACAACTTTTAGACTGAGAACCTGCCATTGCTGACACAGTGAAAAACGAGCAGTCATATATACATTTATTATGGGGAGAACATGCAATCAGTGGAACGTGTCCTACCTGAGAGGAGCAGAGTGGCGGGGATGACAGAATGCCACGTAGTTCACATTCCTAGCTTGGGACAAGATGTGACGATCCATTAAATGCAAGCCAACCTATAGAAACTGGAGCTCATGACATAAACTCAACACGTTTCAGCATGGCAGAAAAGCCCCAGAATCTACAGTGTAGATAATACCTAGGTGTCTTCAACTTGGTATTGGCTGCTAAAGAGCGAGAGACTCAGCAGCCCTAGTTAAATAACAACAACCCCATAATACACAATACTATTTGAGTATAGAAATATTGTAGCCAATACATTCCAAATTATAGAAACATTGTACCCCATACTCTATAAGGAAGGGAAACCCGAGGCCTGTAAACAGTAAATTAATATTAGACAAACATAAAGGTATGTTTTCAGGCACTCGTAAGAAATAAAGAAGTAGAACACTTGGACAACAGAAAAACAACAGACGTGAGTGGCTTACCCAGGGTTCGAACCCCGTACCTTCCGTACGACAACTCCGCCTAGCTATCAAGCGAATCACACTGACCCCACGGCCAGCTAAGCATCCCCAAAAAAAGATGCTTTACTGGCTATTTATCAGTAAGAAACACAAGATAACACCGGAAGTATACAGTGGGCAACTCAGCCCCTTAATGACGCAATCACTTCTGTTGTTTTGGGGATGCTTAGCTGGCCGTGGGGTCAGTGTGATTCGCTTGATAGCTAGGCGGAGTTGTCGTACGGAAGGTACGGGGTTCGAACCCTGGGTAAGCCACTCACGTCTGTTGTTTTTCTGTTGTCCAAGTGTTCTACTCTTTATTTCTTACGAGTGCCTGAAAACATACCTTTATGTTTGTCTAATATTAATTTACTGTTTACAGGCCTCGGGTTTCCCTTCCTTATGTGTTATTTATGTTCATACAATACCAGAAACCTACCCACTGTTCTATACTATTGTCCGTTAGTCTTCTACTATTTACTGGACCCAGTATCAAGGTCTTTGTCTTGTTTGGACTGACACATACTGTTAATAGAGGAACAACAGAAGTGATTGCGTCATTAAGGGGCTGAGTTGCCCACTGTATACTTCCGGTGTTATCTTGTGTTTCTTACTGATAAATAGCCAGTAAAGCATCTTTTTTTTGGGGATGCTTAGCTGGCCGTGGGGTCAGTGTGATTCGCTTGATAGCTAGGCGGAGTTGTCGTACGGAAGGTACGGGGTTCGAACCCTGGGTAAGCCACTCACGTCTGTTGTTTTTCTGTTGTCCAAGTGTTCTACTTCTTTATTTCTTACGAGTGCCTGAAAACATATCTTTATGTTTGTCTAATATTAATTTACTGTTTACAGGCCTCGGGTTTCCCTTCCTTATGTGTTATTTATGTTCATACAATACCAGAAACCTACCCACTGTTCTATACTATTGTCCGTTAGTCTTCTACTATTTACTGGACCCAGTATCAAGGTCTTTGTCTTGTTTGGACTGACACATACTGTTAATAGAGGAACAACAGAAGTGATTGCGTCATTAAGGGGCTGAGTTGCCCACTGTATACTTCCGGTGTTATCTTGTGTTTCTTACTGATAAATAGCCAGTAAAGCATCTTTTTTTGGGGATGCTTAGCTGGCCGTGGGGTCAGTGTGATTCGCTTGATAGCTAGGCGGAGTTGTCGTACGGAAGGTACGGGGTTCGAACCCTGGGTAAGCCACTCACGTCTGTTGTTTTTCTGTTGTCCAAGTGTTCTACTTCTTTATTTCTTACGAGTGCCTGAAAACATATCTTTATGTTTGTCTAATATTAATTTACTGTTTACAGGCCTCGGGTTTCCCTTCCTTATGTGTTATTTATGTTCATACAATACCAGAAACCTACCCACTGTTCTATACTATTGTCCTTTAGTCTTCTACTATTTACTGGACCCAGTATCAAGGTCTTTGTCTTGTTTGGACTGACACATACTGTTAATAGAGGAACAACAGAAGTGATTGCGTCATTAAGGGGCTGAGTTGCCCACTGTATACTTCCGGTGTTATCTTGTGTTTCTTACTGATAAATAGCCAGTAAAGCATCTTTTTTTGGGGATGCTTAGCTGGCCGTGGGGTCAGTGTGATTCGCTTGATAGCTAGGCGGAGTTGTCGTACGGAAGGTACGGGGTTCGAACCCTGGGTAAGCCACTCACGTCTGTTGTTTTTCTGTTGTCCAAGTGTTCTACTTCTTTATTTCTTACGAGTGCCTGAAAACATACCTTTATGTTTGTCTAATATTAATTTACTGTTTACAGGCCTCGGGTTTCCCTTCCTTATGTGTTATTTATGTTCATACAATACCAGAAACGTGCCCACTTTTCTATACTATTGTCCTTTAGTCTTCTACTATTTACTGGACCCAGTATCAAGGTCTTTGTCTTGTTTGGACTGACACATACTGTTAATAGAGGAACAACAGAAGTGATTGCGTCATTAAGGGGCTGAGTTGCCCACTGTATACTTCCGGTGTTATCTTGTGTTTCTTACTGATAAATAGCCAGTAAAGCATCTTTTTTTGGGGATGCTTAGCTGGCCGTGGGGTCAGTGTGATTCGCTTGATAGCTAGGCGGAGTTGTCGTACGGAAGGTACGGGGTTCGAACCCTGGGTAAGCCACTCACGTCTGTTGTTTTTCTGTTGTCCAAGTGTTCTACTTCTTTATTTCTTACGAGTGCCTGAAAACATACCTTTATGTTTGTCTAATATTAATTTACTGTTTACAGGCCTCGGGTTTCCCTTCCTTATGTGTTATTTATGTTCATACAATACCAGAAACGTACCCACTTTTCTATACTATTGTCCTTTAGTCTTCTACTATTTACTGGACCCAGTATCAAGGTCTTTGTCTTGTTTGGACTGACACATACTGTTAATAGAGGAACAACAGAAGTGATTGCGTCATTAAGGGGCTGAGTTGCCCACTGTATACTTCCGGTGTTATCTTGTGTTTCTTACTGATAAATAGCCAGTAAAGCATCTTTTTTTGGGGATGCTTAGCTGGCCGTGGGGTCAGTGTGATTCGCTTGATAGCTAGGCGGAGTTGTCGTACGGAAGGTACGGGGTTCGAACCCTGGGTAAGCCACTCACGTCTGTTGTTTTTCTGTTGTCCAAGTGTTCTACTTCTTTATTTCTTACGAGTGCCTGAAAACATATCTTTATGTTTGTCTAATATTAATTTACTGTTTACAGGCCTCGGGTTTCCCTTCCTTATGTGTTATTTATGTTCATACAATACCAGAAACCTACCCACTGTTCTATACTATTGTCCTTTAGTCTTCTACTATTTACTGGACCCAGTATCAAGGTCTTTGTCTTGTTTGGACTGACACATACTGTTAATAGAGGAACAACAGAAGTGATTGCGTCATTAAGGGGCTGAGTTGCCCACTGTATACTTCCGGTGTTATCTTGTGTTTCTTACTGATAAATAGCCAGTAAAGCATCTTTTTTTGGGGATGCTTAGCTGGCCGTGGGGTCAGTGTGATTCGCTTGATAGCTAGGCGGAGTTGTCGTACGGAAGGTACGGGGTTCGAACCCTGGGTAAGCCACTCACGTCTGTTGTTTTTCTGTTGTCCAAGTGTTCTACTTCTTTATTTCTTACGAGTGCCTGAAAACATACCTTTATGTTTGTCTAATATTAATTTACTGTTTACAGGCCTCGGGTTTCCCTTCCTTATGTGTTATTTATGTTCATACAATACCAGAAACGTACCCACTTTTCTATACTATTGTCCTTTAGTCTTCTACTATTTACTGGACCCAGTATCAAGGTCTTTGTCTTGTTTGGACTGACACATACTGTTAATAGAGGAACAACAGAAGTGATTGCGTCATTAAGGGGCTGAGTTGCCCACTGTATACTTCCGGTGTTATCTTGTGTTTCTTACTGATAAATAGCCAGTAAAGCATCTTTTTTTGGGGATGCTTAGCTGGCCGTGGGGTCAGTGTGATTCGCTTGGTAGCTAGGCGGAGTTGTCGTACGGAAGGTACGGGGTTCGAACCCTGGGTAAGCCACTCACGTCTGTTGTTTTTCTGTTGTCCAAGTGTTCTACTTCTTTATTTCTTACGAGTGCCTGAAAACATACCTTTATGTTTGTCTAATATTAATTTACCCCATACTCTAAAGAGTTTGGAAATAGTATACTCAATACACTCCGACTTATAGAATCATTGCACCTCATACGCTCCGTTATAAAAATATAATACCCTTTACGCGCCAGTTTATGAAAACATGGTACCCCATTGTTAAGTCATGTTTTTGAGTGGGAGTTAAGTGTTTGGGATTTTTATTTACGGGTCTGATTTTTTATAGACACGCTAGTAAGCACGTTTAAAGTGATGAGATGATTTTTAATTTGGGTGCTTGAACATTGCTCAACTGAGTATGTGTTAGTTTATTTCAAACATAAAGAAAGTGTTCAATAGTTCTGAGTAGTTGGAGCAGATATACGGGTGAGCTGAGCGCACATCTGAAGCTGTGAGCCGCGCTTGAGTGAAGATGTACTGAGTTGTATTAAGAAACAATAATCTCGGTCGTTAGGTATCTGACAGAGCTTCGAGACGGTTTTTAAAGTCACGCTAGTGTGTCCAGAGTGTTTTTTAGGGGGGGGAAGGGGGGGGAGAGATTCGAAATACTTACTTACTTACTTAGTCGTTCCCCTTCTACCGTGAGGTGTAGAGGTTTGGAAGAGAGAGCGCCAGACCATTCTATCAGCTGTCTTCTTCCTGGCCTGGTTCCATTCTAGTCCTCGGTCCTTCAAAGATTGTCTAATGTTGTCCTCCCAGCGGACTCTGGGTCGTCCTGGAGGTCTAAATCCCTGGCTCTTTGTTTCCCATGCTTGTCGTGGTAGCCGATCTTCTCCCATTCTGCAGACATGGCCAAACCATCTTAGTTGGGACTGTTCTATTTGGGTCTGCAGCGGATGGGATTTTAGGCCTTGACGGATCGTCTGGTTGCGGACCATGTCTCTTCTTGTTACTTCAACCACTTTCCTCAGATACCTCATTTCTGAGGTTTGGATCTGGCTTTTGTGGGTTGTAGTCATTGCCCACGACTCGCATCCATATGTCAAGGATTCGATATATATATATATATATATATATATATATATATATATATATATATATATATATATATATACATATATATATATATATGTATATGTATATATATATATGTATGTATGTATGTATGTATGTATGTATGTATGTATGTATGTATGTATGTATGTATGTATGTATGTATGTATGTATGTATGTATGTATGTATGTATGTATGTATGTATGTATGTATGTATGTATGTATGTATGTATGTATGTATGTATGTATGTATGTATGTATGTATGTATGTATGTATGTATGTATGTATGTATGTATGTATGTATGTATGTATGTATGTATGTATGTATGTATGTATGTATGTATGTATGTATGTATGTATGTATGTATGTATGTATGTATGTATGTATGTATGTATGTATGTATGTATGTATGTATGTATGTATGTATGTATGTATGTATGTATGTATGTATGTATGTATGTATGTATGTATGTATGTATGTATGTATGTATGTATGTATGTATGTATGTATGTATGTATGTATGTATGTATGTATGTATGTATGTATGTATGTATGTATGTATGTATGTATGTATGCATGCATGCATGCATGCATGCATGCATGCATGCATGCATGCATGCATGCATGCATATATATATATATATATATATATATATATATATATATATATATATATATATATATATATATATATATATATATATATATGATAGGAAACTCTTTACAGAGCGATACAACAGGAAGCAATCTGATCATCAGAAGAAGTCCCCCCGTCCGACAAGTATTTCGGCCCTATATACTCCTTTACACTCTAAGGGGGGCGGGCCCACTTGGGTCATGACTCCCAAGCGTCTCAGCTTCCTGTTGTCTTGCATCGAAAATGAACCCATTTCACTTATGGCAGCAATTTTAATTCCACAACTCCGCCAGCCGTGGAGGCAATTGTGAAAGTAACAAAGAGAAGACAAATTATTCCGTTCGTTCCGTCGCACACACTGAGACACCAGCGCGAAGTCAACGAGTCGCCACTGCGCGTTCCCCACTGGACTATTGATACTGACACCCCTTATAGTATACACCGCTTGTCGCCCCTGAGTCGCAGCCCGTTCACTAGTCCACCACAAACCTCAGCGTATTGTGGACTTAGAAAAATTCCTGGTGTTTTCTGTACCGCAGCGTTTATTGTTACGATCTCCATTCCCCATTGCGGTTGTTCCACAGCCAGCCTGATGCCTTTTCGGCAGTTTCACTAAGCCTCTTCAGGGCCCTTGTTCTCGACTGTCCCCTCAGCCCCAACAGTTTCAATAGATCATACACTGATGCAGCCACAAGCCCTCTTGCGCCCACTTCAACAGCCATGACCCTTGCAGTGAACCCATCGTGTCTCAGATCCGCGGCCAGATCACTATACTTGGCCGCTTTGAACGAATGTTGCTCATCTAATCTGGATTCAAATGGCACGGTCAGTTCAATCAGTATGACCTGAAGCGTTGCTGCAGAATGAAGCACTATATCCGGCCGTCTCCGCGATTTTCGGATACTCTCTGGATATGCCCCTCGTCCAGGTAGGTCTACCGCCATCTCCCAATCATTTGCACAATCAAGAAGAGATGGTAAACTGCTACCAGGTTTATTCGGTTTGGGGTGTGCTGACTTTCCTGCCCTCAGAAAGTATGTGTTTGCGGTGTCTGGCCGGACTTTGCTATTCGCCTTCATTCTTGCCAGATCTATTGTCGCAGCAAGCTCATTTAGCACTTTGTTATGGCGCCAAGTGTATCGCCCTTGCCCTAATGACACCTTACACGCTGAGAGCACGTGTTCAAGTGTCTGCCTCCCCTGGCACAGGGGGCACTGCTCATCATCCGACTTTCCCCATTTCACAAGGTTGGTGGCCGATGGCAGCAGGTCATACAGTGATCTGACAACAAAGCTGAGCCTAAGAGGTGCCATATGCCATATATCATTCCATGTCAAGGACCTCTGCAGGGCTCCTTCCCATGTAGTCCATTGGCCTTGTTGGACCTGCTGCACTGCTTTTTGCAACCTCTTATCATTCTCAGCTTCTCGTATCTCCTGAACTACCATGTCTCTGCGCTCCCTGCTTGATGCCTTGGACCACCAGCGGATGTCTCCATGACCAAATCCCCGTCTATTCGTTTGTGTGTATCCGATTACCTCCCTCAGTTTGAGTGACTCTTGGGCAGCATCAACAGCTTCTTCCACTTTCCACTTCCTTCCCGTTTTCAGTGTGGGCTGAATGGACTTAACCACGTCATCAGCTGACTCGCGTAGCATCATTGCAAGCCTTGCCTTTCCAACTTTGTACTCTTCAACAACTGACTTGAAAGGAAGCAGAAGTTTTGACTTTTTGCAGTACAGTGCTACATCTGACAGACCTGGTGGTACTCCTAGCCATTTTCTCATGAACTTGTTGACCTTCTGCTCTATGGCTTCCACTGTACTTGTGCTTATTTCATATATAAGCAGTGGCCACAGCAACTTTGGTATCAACATGAACTGGAGGCACCACAGTTTGAACTTCCCCAGGAGTCTGCTTTGGTCTATGATCTGTAGCCCTCTGTCTGCCATTTCTAGTGTCTGTTGCACTGCCTTTGAGTCTTTTAATGAGGCATCGTACACCCTGCCAAGACTTTTAACAGGTTCCTCAATGACAGTAGGGATTCTTTGGTTGGAAACCGTGAATATGACCTCTGCTATCTTCCCTTTCCTGACTGATAGGCTTCTCGACTTCTTGGGTTTGAAGCTCATTCTGCACCAGCTGACTAGTTCATCCAGGCGTGCTAACATCCTCCGGGCCTGATGTTCATCTGATGTCAGAATTGTTGTGTCATCCATGAATGCTTTGAGCGGTGGCATGAGACACATTCCACCGAGCTTTGGACCTATAGCCATTCCTTCAGCCGCATTGAGGATTACCTGCATAGCCATCACGAATAGTATCGGAGAGATGGTACATCCCATCGCAATTCCAACTTCAAGGCCAATCCACTTCGTTGTGTACTCTCTGGTTGAAAATCTGACAGCAAACCCTGCGAAATACAGCTTCAGCATTGCTGCAATCTCTTGTGGAACATGATACATTTCTAGGGCCTGCCACAACATCTGGTGTGGAACGGATCCATAAGCATTCGCTAAATCCAACCAGATTACATGGAGGTTTGTTCTGTCAGACTTTGCCTTTTGGATTGCTTCCCATATCATTGTGGCATGCTCTAGACATCCTGGTGTACCTGGGATACCTCCTTTCTGAATGGTAGTGTCAATGTACCCATTTGCCAGGAGGTATGTAGTGAGTCTTTTCGCCATCACTGAGAAGAATATCTTCCCTTCCACATTGAGTAGTGAGATTGGCCTGAACTGACTGATGTCTGTGGAATTTTGCTCCTTCGGGATGTAGACTCCGTTCGCCTTTCTCCATTCCTTGCTTACAAGCTGGGTTTTCCACGCACTCTTCAGTAAACGAAGCAGTCGTTTGAGCACCTCAGGGCATCTCTTATACACCACATATGGAACACCATTAGGACCTGGAGCTGACTTGCATCGAGCTTTCTGGACAATGCTTTCTACCTCTTGCACCGTTGGGGGCTTGGTGTTAAATTCAGCTCCTGGCTTACTCGGCCATTTAAGGCCTGCCATGCTGCTGAGCGGCTCATCTTTGCGACCATCTGAATATGTCATTCCAAGGTGTTCTTCCAGGTCTTCTTTCCTGATGTTTAGCGTACCCGACCGAGGCTGCTCAAACAGTTCTTTGGCAAACTTGAAGGGCTCCCTGAAGAATCTTTCCCTATCCATTCGAGTCTTCCTTTTCTTCCTGCACAACCTTTCTGCTCTACAAAGGGCATTATGTTGGCCTTTCAGGTGCTCCCAAACCTATCGTAACCCTTCCTTCTCTGCGGCAACTGTGTTTTTGAACAGTTTTCGGGCATGCTTCTTCTGTTTTCTGATTTCTTCTATTTTAATTTGTCTTCTGCTTTTTTCGTGGTGGGTTACTTTCCCTTGCCTCCCTCACTCCGAACACTTTGCGACAGTGCAGATATATTATGTCGCCGAAGATTTCCAGCTTCTTCTCCAAAGTTATCTGCTTCAGGTTGTTATCCAACTCTTTTGCCAAGGCTTCGTCCAGCTGTTCCCAAAGCCCTTTTGCACTGGCGGGTGGAAACTTGATTGCATCTCTCTTCCCGTCTAAGAAGTGTGTGAGATCATCATCAGGCAGATCAACTTGAATGTACTCAGCACTGTGGATTGACTCCTGGCTGCGTTCTTCTAACGTCTTATCCGTCGAGACAGAGCGCTGTTGATCTCCCCCTGATGACCTCCCACACCCCTTTTTCGTTCTGTGGATTTTCATTCCTCTCTGAGTAGAGAATTCCCTACCACAGGCACATGGAAACTCCAGCCGTTGTTCAGAGCTCGAAGTCCGTGTAACGGGTCTGGTCGATATATATATATATATATATATATATATATATATATATATATATATATATATATATATATATATATATATATATATATATATATATATATATATATACTATTCAAATGCCATGGATTTTCAGCTATTACAATGTATGATGTATCGCTGTTTATGCGATCAGATTCATAATGGATTATTAGCACATGTTTGCCATTGTAACTTTTGCAACGATTGACTGTTCATCGATTCGTTGTTGATGCGATCAGAGTCATTATGGATTATTAGCACATGTTTGCCATTGTAACTTTTCAACGATTGACTGTTCCTTGATTCGCTGTTCTTGCGATCAGACTCATTATGGATTATTAGCACATGTTTGCCATTGTAACTTTTCAACGATTGACTGTCCCTTGATTCGCTGTTCATGCGATCAGGGTCTTTATGGATTATTAGCAAATGTTTGCATCGTAACTTTTGCAACGATTGACTGTTCATCGATTCGCTGTTCATGCGATCAGATTCATTATGGATTGTTGGCATCTGTTTTGCCATTATAACTTGTGACAATGTACTGTTCGTGATGTCAATGTTGCTGTGATCAATAAACGGTGTATACGTTGGAAAAACCTTATTCGTTTTACCCGTTGGTCGATTTCCTGACCTAACGTTACTGTTGTGTGGGTGATTATAGATTATAAACAAACTTAAGGAGCTCACGACATTCGCATATATATATATATATATATATATATATAATAGCCCCTTCAGTCATAACTGACTATGGGAATGCGCCCCTGAGGTGACAGCCCTCAGCTGCTTATTTTCCTGGTGCTCCTTTCGATATATATATATATATATATATATATATATATATATATATATATATATATATATATATATATATATATATATATATATATATATATATTATACAACTGTCGGACACTACAGTAAGCCCGACATTACTGACATCGACCTTTTCAGTGGTATTACACCATAACACCCACCACAAACAATCAACAATAACAGAAACCACTAACAGAACTGCTTGTAACGAATTTCCTCTGCAACACCCATACACTCTAGTGTGATACGGGGACCCGACAGAATAGTAACAATGTATCCTGCAGAAGGCGACTGAAGAAGGTCGAACATTGGTCCGGCTACCTGATCCTTTAGAAAAAAAACAACAACTTGAATACGTCCAAGCAATAAGAGGAATCATGCGTGCATCTTACTTACTGAAGCTCAATGTTGGTACATTCATCATGCTGCACATAAAACCTGGATAGGAATATTTGTCTATTAAATAACACCTAATTAGTTGTGATGAATTAACATAATAGGATACTTGAGTAGAGTAGTAGGATTGAAATGGTACGACAAGGTCACCAATGTGGAACTGATGACAAGAACCAATCAAGAGACAGTGTAACAAGGAATGGGAAGAAGACATTGGCGAGAGACTGGCCACCCACTGGCTGAACACGTTGACATTATAACCGTACAGTCCTTGTTCTTGAATCCCCAAGGTCAGAGAAGTAGAAGTAGACCTAAGAACTAATGGAGAAGAGAACTGGTGACAGATCAACAAAGATAAAGTAGATGTGGAAAACCTTGAGCGGATGTCACGTGACAGGAGGACTTGGTATTTGTTTGTTGACGGGCTATTGTCGTTGGAGAGTTGAAGAGTATTGATAGAACTGACATTTTGTTTGTTGACGGGCTATGGTCGTTGGAGAGTTGAAGAGTGTTGATAGAACTTTCATTTTGTTTGTTGACGGGCTATGGTCGTTGGAGAGTTGAAGAGTGTTGATAGAACTGACATTTTGTTTGTTGACGGGCTATGGTCGTTGGAGAGTTGAAGAGTGTTGATAGAACTGACATTTTGTTTGTTGACAGGCTATGCTCGTTGGAGAGTTGAAGAGTGTTGATAGAACTGACATTTTGTTTGTTGACGGGCTATGGTCGTTGGAGAGTTAAAGAGTCTTGATAGAACTGACATTTTGTTTGTTGACGGGCTATGGTCGTTGGAGAGTTGAAGAGTGTTGATAGAACTGACATTTTGTTTGTTGACGGGCTATGGTCGTTGGAGAGTTGAAGAGTGTTGATAGAACTGACATTTTGTTTGTTGACGGGCTATGGTCGTTGGAGAGTTGAAGAGTGTTGATAGAACTGACATTTTGTTCAACAACATTTAAAAAAAACATGACCAGGATAATGGTTAGGGATTGAGCGTTAGGATTTATGTAGTCTGTAACGCAACGCAATAGAAGCGAAATTTGGCGACTTATCAGTCGTCAGTTTTTCAAAGAGATTTCAACGTACGTTTAAAACAGGTTCAACCACTGCTTTTTTTTACGTTTATTTTGTTCTCTATGTTTCAGAGCCATACACTGCGACTTAATATGTCAGTTGAAGATTATTTTTGTGTTCGACTCACTGACTTTTAATTTCCATACCAGTCTCAATGTAATAAAAGCTCCTCTTACCACGTCATTTAATATCGTTTGGTGGAGGGGATGGTAAAGTCATTGTCGAGCTCACTAGTAGTCTTGTACATGTACACCACAACTTTAGTTTAGGCAGCACTACGTGCCGGTCAAAAATACATTTTCAGCTCAGTTTGATAATGAACCGTTAAGGGAAACAGGCATTATACATACTTACTGGCCTGGACATGAGCCCAGTATATAATTATTTATTTATTATTAAATATAAGTACTTATTTCTATAATAATCATACATAACAGAAATATTCTTTAATAGCTGTAAAGATTTTTGTAGTTGCCTTCTTTCATTAAAAAAATTATTGAAAACAATTACGTTTTAAAATTGTTAAGCTTTAAAAACTGTAGCGAAATCTGTGAAACAATCGCTAAATTCAGTAAGATTTTACTCCTTTGAAAATAAATAAACCCGCCCGCGTGTGTTTGCCTATCGTCGTCCTCTACGCGAGTAGAGCGCTGAATTTTATACAGTAGTAATGCTTAGAAAATGATCCCGCAGTCAAATCTTACACGCTTTCCTAGTTTCGTCCTTGAGACTTACAATTAACATGTGCCAGAACTGCGACACCAAACTGCCGTTCTGAATTAACGTAAGATTTTAACTTTAACGCCACTAATAAAAGCAATTAGGACATTTTCCAGAAGTGTAGAACGAAACTGCAGTAAAAATTAACGCCAATAGTAACGCCGCCTTGCAAAACCCCTCTTCGCTCGACACGCAGTTCTATGCCTATATCCACGCTGTTGGACACGCCAGAATATATAAACACACAAACACCAGTGTATTTCGGGCTAAAAAGTAACTATAAGTTAACATACGGAAAACTCGTTGTCGAATTGTGTGACGTACTACAAAAGCGCTGTTTCGTTCTGAATGAGAACGACAGATAAAGAAAAAAATTACGATTTAACGTGGACATTTGTAGAAAAAATATAGTACGAGAGGGGAATGAATAGGAGCATAGGTGGTCGTGTCACTAGTTCGTTGTTTACTGAAATTTGAATTTGAACCAAGAGCAAAGCATAGAAGGCTAGATGGAAGAAAAACTTAGATAATTTTCTTATATGCTAAAATAAAAGACAGTGACGAATACAATGACATTAATAGGGTAATAAAAGAGTAAAGTGTTAATGTTCCTTACCGTAGATAGGAAAATATGGTATTTGAAGAATTGAAGAAGAAAAACGATAATAGTAAATATACTAAATAAACGTATAAAAATATAAGCACTCTGTGACAGACAGCAAAGGGATCAATAATTATTTATCAGAATGTGAAACACTCAATAAATAAAGGAGATATTGACAGAAGACAGATGGACTAACAGACTACTTCTTTCTCAGCTTGACAGATAGTGGGAAAGGGTAGGGTAGTCCAAGATTTGAAATTTGAGTTCAGTTTTGAAAAAAGGACGCTAGAAGCCCAACAGTCTCTGATTGGCTGGAGTCTAATATACTAACGGAGGAATAAAACTAGTTCGAAGGTAGTGTTAGACACCACTTGAGAAAATTTGTATTACACTAACGTTGTGTGAAGACAAGATATTAGTACGATCTTGTTTTGCTGATCTGCACCAGCAAGCGATCTGGATTTGACCATATTTATCGCAAATCAAACTTATTAGTGTTAATATTTTTCTGATGCGGTAAGAAAGAAAACATTTATATCATTATTATTATTATGTACGTATTATTGAATATGTATGAAAAATGTGGGTAGAAGTTTATCTAGAGGGAACTCAACATCAAACTTTGTGTTGTTTTACAGAGTTGTTAGGAAATATATTAACAGGTTGTAGAAAAGCCAGAGATGCTTTCTGACACTTTGGGAGAAAGTAAAATTAAATATTAATGGAGAAATTGTTGTACAGTATTATGACATAAGACCAGAAAACCACTGGCCGTCGTCTTCAGCAAGTCACCGTGATTGTACATGACTTGATATTATTAACTTAAAATGTTTCCTTTGTCAAGGAATGTGTCAAACTATAGTTTGAAGTTTATTTGACCATGAATGGGGTAACAAACCAATTAAGAACGTTAACTAATTGTTTAGTTACCATGCTGAGTCTGAATATGATTTACAATGTTTAGTAGTTAGGGAAAGAGAGAGTATATCAGAGGTTGAGTAGGACGCATTTTTATCGTTCCAGGGTTTCATCTATGACTCTAAGAGAGCCCAGGTCAACCTAGATCAGTATATACTTCTGCACCTAAACAAATGAGGTAGTATCGACTGTGTGCCTCCTTGTTATATTTCAAGAGCAGAATCCTGACTTGGCAGTAGAAGCTGGTGATGCGAATATAATTCAGCCTGGAAACCAGAAGATACTAAGATAAGAAATTGTCTCCAGGCACTTGATATATCAAACCCAACTACTCTCATTTCCCAAATGTGTATTAGATCATTCAGATTATGATGAAGACAGACGTTCTTTCAATCATTACCCATTCATAGGAGCAAGAGTACATTGACACTGTTCCAGATTGACATATTTAATTAAAGTTGTGAATAATAATATATACAGTTATAAATTGAATCAATTTTATGTAAATACTTTGAATTATCATTTTGAGTTTCAATATTCCAGTATACACAAAATTGTGATACTGGAACAATAAATTGTAAAAAAGATTTCACATTTTAAACTTAACTCTGGGTGTTGTTAATTACTTTTCATAGAGTTCTTAGGTGTATTTGTTGTCATTTTATTAAAGCACATTTCACATTACCCTAGACACTAGCCAGATAACAGACATACACCATTATTATACTAAGAATAAAATACGTCGCAGGTTGAGGTCGTAGGGTGGTAGCAAAAATGTTCTCTGAGAACACAAACCCTATAATCTATTAGACTCATGGGCCTTCACAGCTTGACCTCACATCTGCATAAATTCACATTTTACCAATTAACATCAAAATCCACCACATATATTGGGGTCCTGTCCGGTATTTGTAAAAATATAAAATTAAAAATAATTGGAGAGTTGGTTTAAGGTATCAGTGCCCAGTGTTTTGTGTTTAGTTAGAGGTTGGTTAACTATTTTAAACTAATTTGATAACATTGTATATTGTTAACAATAAGATGGCAGACTTAGCCAAATTCAGATCTGCTGCAGTGCAGGCTGCAAAGGACAAGGGGATGGAAGGTAGAGGTCTGATTGCCTATGTAACAGAAGAGTGTGATAAGTTTATTGCCCGAGAAGATAATAGGCTAGCTGAAGAAAGAAAGTTAGAGGCTGATAGATTAGCGGAGGAGAAAAGAATTTTATTAGAAGATGCTAGAGAGACTAAGAAGTTAGAGGCTGAGAGGGAAGCTGAGATCAAGAGGCTGCAGTTGGAGGAGAAGAAACTTGCGGCTGAAAGGGAGGAGAAGAAATTGAGGCTGAAAGGGAGGAGAAGAAACTTGAGGCTGAAAGGGAAAACAAGAGATGGCTGCAGAACGGGAGGCTGAAGATAACAGACTCCAAAGGGAACATGAGCTACGACTAAGGGAGTTAGAGTTGCAAGGCCATGCTCCTGAAAATGGAAATAGCCCTTCCACCTCCGACTCTGCTGCAAGCCAGGGGGCCTCAACCTCAGCCATAGGGCTTCATTTAGACCGATTTGTGGAGAAAGATGATGATATTGAATCATTTTTAAGCCGCTTTGAAAGACTAGCTACCATATACGGGTTAGAGAAATAAAGATGGAGTATGAAAGTGTCCCAGGGGCTTAGGGGAACCTCTTATGAGGTATTTGCCAAGCTGAGCAAAGATGACCAAGACGACTATGACATTCTTAAGCAAGCTCTTCTAGTTAGGTATGAGAAGAACAGTAAATTTTATATAAAAAATTTTAGAAATGCCAAACTGCTGACTGGGGAGACCTACCACCAGTTCTCTGCACGCCTGGAGACATACCTGGAGAAATGGACTGCTCTGGGGAAATCCCAAGATTTAAGGGAAATGATTATGACTGAGCAGTTAAGAGAGTCCATGGCTCCAGACCTGAGAAAATTTCTCACGGAACAGGGTGCTGAGAGACTGAGGGAGATCTTAAATGTGGATGAAAGATATCAGGCAGCCCATTCTGAGATGGCAGGCATAAAGAACAAGCCTATAGACCATAATAAAGTCCCACAAAACCAAAACCAACCTAAATTTGAACATAGGGACACGTTGAATAAAGGTAAAGCCTATTATGATAAGCCAAGTTTTGACCAACGCGATAGAAACCCGCAATTCAGTGAAAGAAAACCTTTCCCTCAGGGAAATAAATGGTGTAAATGGTGCAAGAGGACCACTCATGACACTAAAGTGTGTACTAAGAAAACTTCTTCCTTCGCTGCAATAAAAAATGGGAACAAGGGATTAAAGGTGAAACCTACTGGACAGCAGGAATCTTATCACATCCCAGTTTGTGAAGATGTTGTATGTAATTGGGTCACCATTAAGTGCCTTTATGATAAACGTAATAAGGAGTTTACATGTTGGAAAAGATGGAAACCACGAGAAAGTAGGTACCATCTGCCAAAAGGTTTCTCAAAAATATTATTGGCCAGATGTAATAATTGACATTGAAAATTTTGTAGAAGACTGCGGCATATTTCATGAGGGAACACCCACAAGTGGGGAAAATAATCAGGACCTAGAAACGCCACGGGGCAAACCTAGGCCTGAAAATAAAAATAAATATAATAAAGTAGACATAGTGGAATGGAAACCCCCTTTTCACACACAGTCTTCAATTGAATTGGTTAGAATGGCCACTATGTGGCGAGTACAAAGAGTGATTCTACCCCAGAATAAGCTGACAATCCCTCGGTCGGAATTATGTGAACTGGAGGAAGATAAAAGAGAGAGAAGATCTCTCACAAGAAATTTAAAGTGGGGAGAAAACCCCATGAAACAAATTGGTAGTTGACGATTTGTGAGTGATGATAAAAGGAAGAAACGTCCTCACCATAAGGCTTCCAATATAACGGACATTACCGGTGCCATGAAAAATAAGTCAGCAAAATTCAAGGTCCATATGTAACCTTGTTAAGGACGTGGACAGATGAGAAGGCAGAAGAGACTGTTACCTCATCGTATCAGTATGTGAACGAGCTGACCACTCGTCTCAAAACTGGCTGGAAACTTGCAAATGATAATCTCAGACAAGCCAGGAAAAAACATGCTGCTTATTTTAACAAGAAAGCGAAGGATAGAGAATTAGCTGTGGGAGAGAAGGTGCTCCTTCTACTACCCGGCAGCAGTAACAAGTTGCAAATTGGATGGCAAGGTCCATATATGGTTCTGGAGAAGGTGTCTAGAACTAATTATAAAATCGACAAAAAGGGGAAAGAGAAAATTTATCATGTGAACCTCTTAAAGAAGAACATGGACAGAGAAATCCAGGAGGAGACACATCTAATGACCTTGTCAATAGCAACGGAGATGAAACATGAACCACTCGACTCTCACGAGTACCCACTAAAACCATGTGAAACACAGGCACAAGTAAAAATCAGTAAGCATCTGACTAAAGCTCAGAGAGAGCAGGTTCAAAAGGTTCTGATTGAACATACAGACGTGTTAACGGATAAGCCGGGGCACACAAATCTGTTAGAATATGATATGAAGTTAGTAGACCCAACACCCATCTGTATGAGAGCCTATACAATTCCTTTCGCTAAGGAAAAAGCTTTGAAAGAGGAGATCGATTATTTGTTGAAGAAAGGAATTATTTCTCACAGTGAATCTCCTTATAGCTCTAGTGTGGTTTTGCTAAGGAAACCCTCTGGAGATCATCGTCTGTGTATAGATTACAGGAAACTGAATGCTGTCACAGAAAGTCAGGTGGATCCATTACCTGATACAAATCAGCTTTTTGCCAGGCTGAACAAGGCAAAATAATTTTCTAAGGTAGATCTTAGCAAATGCTTTTATCAAATTCTAGTAAAGCCTGAGGTTCTACCTTATTTAGCCTGTAGCACCTCGGAAGGCCATTATGAGTTCACCATGTTGCCGTTTGGGTTGAAAAATGCCCCGAGTGTGTTTTCCAGGATGATGCGAAAATTGTTTGATACACTGAATAATCCATGTATAACGAATTTCATGGATGACATTCTTATTGCTACTGAAACATTCGAAGAACACATTAACTCTCTGAATATGCTATTCGATAGGCTCAGAGAAGCAAATTTGACTGCTAGACCAACCAAATGTTGTGTGGGTTGTAAAGAGCTGGAAATCTTGGGACACACAGTATATCAGGGAAGCATGACCCCTGACCCCAAGAACTTGGAGAAATTGCAGAGAGCAGCGAGGCCAAAAACAAAAAAAATGATGTGAGATCTTTCGTATCTTTGTGTGGGTTTTATCAGAAATACATAAAGAACTTTAACTCTATATGTGCTTCTCTGACAGATGTAACTCGTAAGGGACAACCTGATAAGATTATTTTGTCAGCACAGTGTGAATTAGCATACCAGGAGTTAAAAGAGAAACGCACCAGCAAGCCGATTTTGAAATTGCCTGATTTGAGTCTAAAATTTGTTGTGAGAACGATTATAACCTGCAATGAATGCATGTCTTAGGAAGGGAGGTGTGTAGCGAAATCTGTGAAACAATCGCTAAATTCAGTAAGATTTTACTCCTATGAAAATAAATAAACCCGCTCGCGTGTGTTTGCCTATCGTCGTCCTCTACGCGAGTAGAGCGCTGAATTTTATACAGTAGTAATGCTTAGAAAATGATCCCGCCGTCAAATCTTACACGCTTTCCTAGTTTCGTCCTTGAGACTTACAATTAACGTGTGCCAGAACTGCGACACCAAACTGCCGTTCTGAATTAACGTAAGATTTTAACTTTAACGCCACTAATAGTAGCAATACGGACATTTTCCAGAAGAGTAGAACGAAACTGCAGTAAGAATTAACGCCAATAGTAACGCCGCCTTGCAAAACCCCTCTTCGCTCGATACGCAGTTCTATGCCTATCTCCGCGCTGTTGGACACGCCAGAATATATAAACACACACACACCAGTGTATTTCGGGCTAAAAAGTAACTATAAGGTAACATACGGAAAACTCGTTGTCGAATTGTGTGACGTACTACACAAGCGCTGTTTCGTTCTGAATGAGAACAACAGATAGAGGAAAAAATTACGATTTAACGTGGACATTTTTGCAAAAAATATAGTACGAGAGGGGAATGAATAGGAGCATAGGTGGTCGTGACACTAGTTCGTTGTTTACAGAAATTTGAATTTGAACCAAAAGCAAAGCATAGAAGGTTAGATGGAAGAAAAACTTAGATAATTTTCTTATATGCTAAAATAAAAGACAGTGACGAATACAATGACATTAATAGGGTAATAAAAGAGTAAAGTGTTAATGTATCTTACCGTAGATAGGAAAATATTTTATTTAAAGAATTGAAGAAGAAAAACTATAATAGTAAATATACTAAATAAACTGATAAAAATATAAGCACTGACTGACAGACAGCAACGGGATCAATAATTATTTATCAGAATGTGAAACACTCAATAAATAAAGGAGATATTGACAGAAGACTGATGGACTAACAGACTACTTCTTTCTCAGCTTGACAGATAGTGGGAAAGGGTAGGGTAGTCCAAGATTTGAAATTTGAGTTTAGTTTTGAAAAAAGGACGCTAAAAGCTTAACAGTCCCTGATTGGCTGGAGTCTAATATACTAACGGAGGAATAAAACTAGTTCGAAGGTAGTGTTAGACGCCACTTGAGAAAATTTGTATTACACTAAAGTTGTGTGAAGACAAGATATTAGTACGATCTTGTTTTGCTGATCTGCACCAGCAAGCGATCTGGATTTGACCATATTTATCGCAAATCAGACTTATTAGTGTTAATATTTCTCTGATGCGGTAAGAAAGAAAACATTTATATTATTATTATTATTATGTATTATTGAATATGTATGAAAATTATGTGGGTACAAGTTTATCTAGAGGGAAGTCAACATAAATCTTTGTGTTGTTTCACAGAGTTGTTAGGAAA